>JAUDJH010000034.1:4200000-4613409 GCA_036320925.1 Automeris io | reverse complement strand
GATATTCACGAAAAACTGAAAAAAAAAAAACCTCTATGGTAATGAATTTAAGGTCGAAATTTGTATACGCAACCGGAACTTAACCCAATTTTTTCGTATCATTTTATTTGTTTTTGCAAGCTTTTTTGCTAAATAGCACCGGATTATATCCGAGACGGACTATATTTGTTTTTTTTTTTTGTATTTTGTGTTTTGCTTCTCGAGGGCTCAGCATTTACTTAGGCAAGCTTTGATGATATTAAACATTTTTTGAGAATATCTGTGCAGGCAAAATCGTATATTGGTTTTAAACGAACAAAATATTGAATTTGTCAAATATTAAATTTATTAAATATTAATTTTTTTCTATCTGCTTTCTTTTTGAACAATCATAAATTATATAGAAACATAGAGGGTTGTGGGAAGGGAATTTTTGTATAGAATTCTGAGCCTAACTCACAAACGGCCGTCAAATCAAAATTGTAACCGACAGTCTGCCTTTGTTTTTCATACAATCAATTAGCAATTAGAAATTAGTATTCAGATTAAAACAGTGTTTTCGAAGTTGTTTTTGACCTGATTTGCTTTATCATTGAGATATTAGAACAGCATTGCTTTGCATATAGCTTGTAGAAAATTGTAGGAGACCACGAATTGTGAGTTTTTTAAAAAAAACTAGATCCTCTTGCTTGTTGGCTTTTGTGATTGTTATAAGGTGTGTCGTACTTATATATGTTAACGCTATAAATATTGCAGAGCGAATACTGAGAGTGCTCGTTCTTCCTGCCGGGAGGCCTGCGTAGTGTCGTGTTGAACGTCTTCCTTCCTTCCATAGGGAAGGTTTTGAGAAACAACTGTGCAAATTAATAGCTGTCCCTGCTCGCCCCAAGTGCCAATAAGGTCAGATAGTATATAGTTTTTCTCTTTTTTAGTTGTTATAGGAATTGCCCATCCCTTTTGACCCTTATTTCTTGTCCCGGTTAAATATTTTGTGGAGGAGGAGGATTATATTAGGGATCCCGCCCTGGCACGTCCATAATTAAAGATCTGGGACCCCCTTTTTTAGGTCAAATAAACACATAAATTGAACATAGTAATAAAATTTTACAAGGCGCATTTTTCATATAAATTTTAAAAATTTCTGAAAATTACATTATTCGACCTATAGTTTCTTTTTCACCTGCAGCACGAGGGCCGCGTCCCCGGGGATCTGCCTGGACACCTAAAACCCGTGATTTATAAAACGAAAGGGCCGGAAGTGGCCAGTTTAGCGGGCGGACTAAAGTACTGTTTTTGAGGAACATATCTGATTTTATATAATAAATCTTGGCACTATCGGAGAGAGCTCGTCGTCCCGAATCAGCCGAAGGGTCGCAATCCGAATCAGAGAATACTGGAACCCACAGGACTCGACACCAACTCGGTGAAACATAATCATCACCATCATCATCTTTTTGTATTGAGACCTGGGTCATCTTTCGGCTCCAGCGGGTGCGCCCTTACGAGACGCGTCTTTCGACGTATCGTGCTCCTCTCTCCGATAAGTACTTCTCGAGATAATCACGAAAAACTGAAAAAAACGAGCTAACCTAACCTAACCTAACCTAACCTAACCTAACCTAACCTAACCTAAACCTAACCTAACCTAACCTAACCTAACCCTCTTTTGTGGAGGAGGAGGAGGATTATAATAGGGGTCCCGCCTGGACACTTAAAACCCGAGATTCATAAAACGAAAGGGCCGGATGTGGCAGTTTATTGGGCAACCGAAAGTACTTAATCTAAGGAACATATTTGTTTTTATATAGTAAATTTTGGCACCATCGGAGAGCTCATCGTCGCGAATCAGCCGAGGGGTCGCAATCCCGAAGACATACGTACTTTTCGGGATATTCACGAAAAACTGAAAAAAAAAAAACCTCTATGGTAATGAATTTAAGGTCGAAATTTGTATACGCAACCGGAACTTAACCCAATTTTTCGTATCATTTTATTTGTTTTTGCAAGCTTTTTTGCTAAATAGCACCGGATTATATCCGAGACGGACTATATTTGTTTTTTTTTTGTATTTTGTGTTTTGCTTCTCGAGGGCTCAGCATTTACTTAGGCAAGCTTTGATGATAATTAAACATTTTTTGAGAATATCTGTGCAGGCAAAATCGTATATTGGTTTAAACGAACAAAATATTGAATTTGTCAAATATTAAATTTATTAAATATTAATTTTTTTCTATCTGCTTTCTTTTTGAACAATCATAAATTATATAGAAACATAGAGGGTTGTGGGAAGGGAATTTTTGTATAGAATTCTGAGCCTAACTCACAAACGGCCGTCAAATCAAAATTGTAACCGACAGTCTGCCTTTGTTTTTCATACAATCAATTAGCAATTAGAAATTAGTATTCAGATTAAAACAGTGTTTTCGAAGTTGTTTTTGACCTGATTTGCTTTATCATTGAGATATTAGAACAGCATTGCTTTGCATATAGCTTGTAGAAAATTGTAGGAGACCACGAATGTGAGTTTTTTAAAAAAAACTAGATCCTCTTGCTTGTTGGCTTTTGTGATTGTTATAAGGTGTGTCGTACTTATATATGTTAACGCTATAAATATTGCAGAGCGAATACTGAGAGTGCTCGTTCTTCCTGCCGGGAGGCCTGCGTAGTGTCGTGTTGAACGTCTTCCTTCCTTCCATAGGGAAGGTTTTGAGAAACAACTGTGCAAATTAATAGCTGTCCCTGCTCGCCCCAAGTGCCAATAAGGTCAGATAGTATATAGTTTTTCTCTTTTTTAGTTGTTATAGGAATTGCCCATCCCTTTTGACCCTTATTTCTTGTCCCGGTTAAATATTTTGTGGAGGAGGAGGATTATATTAGGGATCCCGCCCCTGGCACGTCCATAATTAAAGATCTGGACCCCTTTTTTAGGTCAAATAAACACATAAATTGAACATAGTAATAAAATTTTACAAGGCGCATTTTTCATATAAATTTTAAAAATTTCTGAAAATTACATTATTCGACCTATAGTTTCTTTTTCACCTGCAGCACGAGGGCCGCGTCCCCGGGGATCTGCCTGGACACCTAAAACCCGTGATTTATAAAACGAAAGGGCCGGAAGTGGCAGTTTAGCGGGCGGACTAAAGTACTGTTTTTGAGGAACATATCTGATTTTATATAATAAATCTTGGCACTATCGGAGAGAGCTCGTCGTCCCGAATCAGCCGAGGGTCGCAATCCCGAATCAGAGAATACTGGAACCCACAGGACTCGACACCAACTCGGTGAAACATAATCATCACCATCATCATCTTTTTGTATTGAGACCTGGTCATCTTTCGGCTCCAGCGGGTGCGCCCTTACGAGACGCGTCTTTCGACGTATCGTGCTCCTCTCTCCGATAAGTACTTCTCGAGATAATCACGAAAAACTGAAAAAAACGAGCTAACCTAACCTAACCTAACCTAACCTAACCTAACCTAACCTAACCTAAACCTAACCTAACCTAACCTAACCTAACCCTCTTTTGTGGAGGAGGAGGAGGATTATAATAGGGGTCCCGCCTGGACACTTAAAACCCGAGATTCATAAAACGAAAGGGCCGGATGTGGCAGTTTATTGGGCAACCGAAAGTACTTAATCTAAGGAACATATTTGTTTTTATATAGTAAATTTTGGCACCATCGGTGAGAGCTCATCGTCGCGAATCAGCCGAGGGGTCGCAATCCCGAAGACATACGTACTTTTCGGGATATTCACGAAAAACTGAAAAAAAAAAAACCTCTATGGTAATGAATTTAAGGTCGAAATTTGTATACGCAACCGGAACTTAACCCAATTTTTCGTATCATTTTATTTGTTTTTGCAAGCTTTTTTGCTAAATAGCACCGGATTATATCCGAGACGGACTATATTTGTTTTTTTTTTTTGTATTTTGTGTTTTGCTTCTCGAGGGCTCAGCATTTACTTAGGCAAGCTTTGATGATATTAAACATTTTTTGAGAATATCTGTGCAGGCAAAATCGTATATTGGTTTAAACGAACAAAATATTGAATTTGTCAAATATTAAATTTATTAAATATTAATTTTTTTCTATCTGCTTTCTTTTTGAACAATCATAAATTATATAGAAACATAGAGGGTTGTGGGAAGGGAATTTTTGTATAGAATTCTGAGCCTAACTCACAAACGGCCGTCAAATCAAAATTGTAACCGACAGTCTGCCTTTGTTTTTCATACAATCAATTAGCAATTAGAAATTAGTATTCAGATTAAAACAGTGTTTTCGAAGTTGTTTTTGACCTGATTTGCTTTATCATTGAGATATTAGAACAGCATTGCTTTGCATATAGCTTGTAGAAAATTGTAGGAGACCACGAATTGTGAGTTTTTAAAAAAAAACTAGATCCTCTTGCTTGTTGGCTTTTGTGATTGTTATAAGGTGTGTCGTACTTATATATGTTAACGCTATAAATATTGCAGAGCGAATACTGAGAGTGCTCGTTCTTCCTGCCGGGAGGCCTGCGTAGTGTCGTGTTGAACGTCTTCCTTCCTTCCATAGGGAAGGTTTTGAGAAACAACTGTGCAAATTAATAGCTGTCCCTGCTCGCCCCAAGTGCCAATAAGGTCAGATAGTATATAGTTTTTCTCTTTTTTAGTTGTTATAGGAATTGCCCATCCCTTTTGACCCTTATTTCTTGTCCCGGTTAAATATTTTGTGGAGGAGGAGGATTATATTAGGGATCCCGCCCTGGCACGTCCATAATTAAAGATCTGGACCCCTTTTTTAGGTCAAATAAACACATAAATTGAACATAGTAATAAAATTTTACAAGGCGCATTTTTCATATAAATTTTAAAAATTTCTGAAAATTACATTATTCGACCTATAGTTTCTTTTTCACCTGCAGCACGAGGGCCGCGTCCCCGGGGATCTGCCTGGACACCTAAAACCCGTGATTTATAAAACGAAAGGGCCGGAAGTGGCAGTTTAGCGGGCGGACTAAAGTACTGTTTTTGAGGAACATATCTGATTTTATATAATAAATCTTGGCACTATCGGAGAGAGCTCGTCGTCCCGAATCAGCCGAAGGGTCGCAATCCCGAATCAGAGAATACTGGAACCCACAGGACTCGACACCAACTCGGTGAAACATAATCATCACCATCATCATCTTTTTGTATTGAGACCTGGTCATCTTTCGGCTCCAGCGGGTGCGCCCTTACGAGACGCGTCTTTCGACGTATCGTGCTCCTCTCTCCGATAAGTACTTCTCGAGATAATCACGAAAAACTGAAAAAACGAGCTAACCTAACCTAACCTAACCTAACCTAACCTAACCTAACCTAACCTAAACCTAACCTAACCTAACCTAACCTAACCCTCTTTTGTGGAGGAGGAGGAGGATTATAATAGGGGTCCCGCCTGGACACTTAAAACCCGAGATTCATAAAACGAAAGGGCCGGATGTGGCAGTTTATTGGGCAACCGAAAGTACTTAATCTAAGGAACATATTTGTTTTTATATAGTAAATTTTGGCACCATCGGTGAGAGCTCATCGTCGCGAATCAGCCGAGGGGTCGCAATCCCGAAGACATACGTACTTTTCGGGATATTCACGAAAAACTGAAAAAAAAAAAACCTCTATGGTAATGAATTTAAGGTCGAAATTTGTATACGCAACCGGAACTTAACCCAATTTTTCGTATCATTTTATTTGTTTTTGCAAGCTTTTTTGCTAAATAGCACCGGATTATATCCGAGACGGACTATATTTGTTTTTTTTTTTTGTATTTTGTGTTTTGCTTCTCGAGGGCTCAGCATTTACTTAGGCAAGCTTTGATGATATTAAACATTTTTTGAGAATATCTGTGCAGGCAAAATCGTATATTGGTTTAAACGAACAAAATATTGAATTTGTCAAATATTAAATTTATTAAATATTAATTTTTTTCTATCTGCTTTCTTTTTGAACAATCATAAATTATATAGAAACATAGAGGGTTGTGGGAAGGGAATTTTTGTATAGAATTCTGAGCCTAACTCACAAACGGCCGTCAAATCAAAATTGTAACCGACAGTCTGCCTTTGTTTTTCATACAATCAATTAGCAATTAGAAATTAGTATTCAGATTAAAACAGTGTTTTCGAAGTTGTTTTTGACCTGATTTGCTTTATCATTGAGATATTAGAACAGCATTGCTTTGCATATAGCTTGTAGAAAATTGTAGGAGACCACGAATTGTGAGTTTTTTAAAAAAAACTAGATCCTCTTGCTTGTTGGCTTTTGTGATTGTTATAAGGTGTGTCGTACTTATATATGTTAACGCTATAAATATTGCAGAGCGAATACTGAGAGTGCTCGTTCTTCCTGCCGGGAGGCCTGCGTAGTGTCGTGTTGAACGTCTTCCTTCCTTCCATAGGGAAGGTTTTGAGAAACAACTGTGCAAATTAATAGCTGTCCCTGCTCGCCCCAAGTGCCAATAAGGTCAGATAGTATATAGTTTTTCTCTTTTTTAGTTGTTATAGGAATTGCCCATCCCTTTTGACCCTTATTTCTTGTCCCGGTTAAATATTTTGTGGAGGAGGAGGATTATATTAGGGATCCCGCCCTGGCACGTCCATAATTAAAGATCTGGACCCCTTTTTTAGGTCAAATAAACACATAAATTGAACATAGTAATAAAATTTTACAAGGCGCATTTTTCATATAAATTTTAAAAATTTCTGAAAATTACATTATTCGACCTATAGTTTCTTTTTCACCTGCAGCACGAGGGCCGCGTCCCCGGGGATCTGCCTGGACACCTAAAACCCGTGATTTATAAAACGAAAGGGCCGGAAGTGGCAGTTTAGCGGGCGGACTAAAGTACTGTTTTTGAGGAACATATCTGATTTTATATAATAAATCTTGGCACTATCGGAGAGAGCTCGTCGTCCCGAATCAGCCGAAGGGTCGCAATCCCGAATCAGAGAATACTGGAACCCACAGGACTCGACACCAACTCGGTGAAACATAATCATCACCATCATCATCTTTTTGTATTGAGACCTGGTCATCTTTCGGCTCCAGCGGGTGCGCCCTTACGAGACGCGTCTTTCGACGTATCGTGCTCCTCTCTCCGATAAGTACTTCTCGAGATAATCACGAAAAACTGAAAAAACGAGCTAACCTAACCTAACCTAACCTAACCTAACCTAACCTAACCTAACCTAAACCTAACCTAACCTAACCTAACCTAACCCTCTTTTGTGGAGGAGGAGGAGGATTATAATAGGGGTCCCGCCTGGACACTTAAAACCCGAGATTCATAAAACGAAAGGGCCGGATGTGGCAGTTTATTGGGCAACCGAAAGTACTTAATCTAAGGAACATATTTGTTTTTATATAGTAAATTTTGGCACCATCGGTGAGAGCTCATCGTCGCGAATCAGCCGAGGGGTCGCAATCCCGAAGACATACGTACTTTTCGGGATATTCACGAAAAACTGAAAAAAAAAAAACCTCTATGGTAATGAATTTAAGGTCGAAATTTGTATACGCAACCGGAACTTAACCCAATTTTTCGTATCATTTTATTTGTTTTTGCAAGCTTTTTTGCTAAATAGCACCGGATTATATCCGAGACGGACTATATTTGTTTTTTTTTTTGTATTTTGTGTTTTGCTTCTCGAGGGCTCAGCATTTACTTAGGCAAGCTTTGATGATATTAAACATTTTTTGAGAATATCTGTGCAGGCAAAATCGTATATTGGTTTAAACGAACAAAATATTGAATTTGTCAAATATTAAATTTATTAAATATTAATTTTTTTCTATCTGCTTTCTTTTTGAACAATCATAAATTATATAGAAACATAGAGGGTTGTGGGAAGGGAATTTTTGTATAGAATTCTGAGCCTAACTCACAAACGGCCGTCAAATCAAAATTGTAACCGACAGTCTGCCTTTGTTTTTCATACAATCAATTAGCAATTAGAAATTAGTATTCAGATTAAAACAGTGTTTTCGAAGTTGTTTTTGACCTGATTTGCTTTATCATTGAGATATTAGAACAGCATTGCTTTGCATATAGCTTGTAGAAAATTGTAGGAGACCACGAATTGTGAGTTTTTTAAAAAAAACTAGATCCTCTTGCTTGTTGGCTTTTGTGATTGTTATAAGGTGTGTCGTACTTATATATGTTAACGCTATAAATATTGCAGAGCGAATACTGAGAGTGCTCGTTCTTCCTGCCGGGAGGCCTGCGTAGTGTCGTGTTGAACGTCTTCCTTCCTTCCATAGGGAAGGTTTTGAGAAACAACTGTGCAAATTAATAGCTGTCCCTGCTCGCCCCAAGTGCCAATAAGGTCAGATAGTATATAGTTTTTCTCTTTTTTAGTTGTTATAGGAATTGCCCATCCCTTTTGACCCTTATTTCTTGTCCCGGTTAAATATTTTGTGGAGGAGGAGGATTATATTAGGGATCCCGCCCTGGCACGTCCATAATTAAAGATCTGGACCCCTTTTTTAGGTCAAATAAACACATAAATTGAACATAGTAATAAAATTTTACAAGGCGCATTTTTCATATAAATTTTAAAAATTTCTGAAAATTACATTATTCGACCTATAGTTTCTTTTTCACCTGCAGCACGAGGGCCGCGTCCCCGGGGATCTGCCTGGACACCTAAAACCCGTGATTTATAAAACGAAAGGGCCGGAAGTGGCAGTTTAGCGGGCGGACTAAAGTACTGTTTTTGAGGAACATATCTGATTTTATATAATAAATCTTGGCACTATCGGAGAGAGCTCGTCGTCCCGAATCAGCCGAAGGGTCGCAATCCCGAATCAGAGAATACTGGAACCCACAGGACTCGACACCAACTCGGTGAAACATAATCATCACCATCATCATCTTTTTGTATTGAGACCTGGTCATCTTTCGGCTCCAGCGGGTGCGCCCTTACGAGACGCGTCTTTCGACGTATCGTGCTCCTCTCTCCGATAAGTACTTCTCGAGATAATCACGAAAAACTGAAAAAACGAGCTAACCTAACCTAACCTAACCTAACCTAACCTAACCTAACCTAACCTAAACCTAACCTAACCTAACCTAACCTAACCCTCTTTTGTGGAGGAGGAGGAGGATTATAATAGGGGTCCCGCCTGGACACTTAAAACCCGAGATTCATAAAACGAAAGGGCCGGATGTGGCAGTTTATTGGGCAACCGAAAGTACTTAATCTAAGGAACATATTTGTTTTTATATAGTAAATTTTGGCACCATCGGTGAGAGCTCATCGTCGCGAATCAGCCGAGGGGTCGCAATCCCGAAGACATACGTACTTTTCGGGATATTCACGAAAAACTGAAAAAAAAAAAACCTCTATGGTAATGAATTTAAGGTCGAAATTTGTATACGCAACCGGAACTTAACCCAATTTTTCGTATCATTTTATTTGTTTTTGCAAGCTTTTTTGCTAAATAGCACCGGATTATATCCGAGACGGACTATATTTGTTTTTTTTTTTTGTATTTTGTGTTTTGCTTCTCGAGGGCTCAGCATTTACTTAGGCAAGCTTTGATGATATTAAACATTTTTTGAGAATATCTGTGCAGGCAAAATCGTATATTGGTTTAAACGAACAAAATATTGAATTTGTCAAATATTAAATTTATTAAATATTAATTTTTTTCTATCTGCTTTCTTTTTGAACAATCATAAATTATATAGAAACATAGAGGGTTGTGGGAAGGGAATTTTTGTATAGAATTCTGAGCCTAACTCACAAACGGCCGTCAAATCAAAATTGTAACCGACAGTCTGCCTTTGTTTTTCATACAATCAATTAGCAATTAGAAATTAGTATTCAGATTAAAACAGTGTTTTCGAAGTTGTTTTTGACCTGATTTGCTTTATCATTGAGATATTAGAACAGCATTGCTTTGCATATAGCTTGTAGAAAATTGTAGGAGACCACGAATTGTGAGTTTTTAAAAAAAAACTAGATCCTCTTGCTTGTTGGCTTTTGTGATTGTTATAAGGTGTGTCGTACTTATATATGTTAACGCTATAAATATTGCAGAGCGAATACTGAGAGTGCTCGTTCTTCCTGCCGGGAGGCCTGCGTAGTGTCGTGTTGAACGTCTTCCTTCCTTCCATAGGGAAGGTTTTGAGAAACAACTGTGCAAATTAATAGCTGTCCCTGCTCGCCCCAAGTGCCAATAAGGTCAGATAGTATATAGTTTTTCTCTTTTTTAGTTGTTATAGGAATTGCCCATCCCTTTTGACCCTTATTTCTTGTCCCGGTTAAATATTTTGTGGAGGAGGAGGATTATATTAGGGATCCCGCCCTGGCACGTCCATAATTAAAGATCTGGACCCCTTTTTTAGGTCAAATAAACACATAAATTGAACATAGTAATAAAATTTTACAAGGCGCATTTTTCATATAAATTTTAAAAATTTCTGAAAATTACATTATTCGACCTATAGTTTCTTTTTCACCTGCAGCACGAGGGCCGCGTCCCCGGGGATCTGCCTGGACACCTAAAACCCGTGATTTATAAAACGAAAGGGCCGGAAGTGGCAGTTTAGCGGGCGGACTAAAGTACTGTTTTTGAGGAACATATCTGATTTTATATAATAAATCTTGGCACTATCGGAGAGAGCTCGTCGTCCCGAATCAGCCGAAGGGTCGCAATCCCGAATCAGAGAATACTGGAACCCACAGGACTCGACACCAACTCGGTGAAACATAATCATCACCATCATCATCTTTTTGTATTGAGACCTGGTCATCTTTCGGCTCCAGCGGGTGCGCCCTTACGAGACGCGTCTTTCGACGTATCGTGCTCCTCTCTCCGATAAGTACTTCTCGAGATAATCACGAAAAACTGAAAAAACGAGCCCGCCCACCCGCCCATTATTTTGGTTTAGGGATATAGACTTCGATTTTAGGTGAAAAACTTTTGTTCTGGAATCACTCTTGGGGACCCCTAGGGAACCGAGCGAGCACTTTCGGTACGTTCTGCGTGCGTCTCGGGCACTTAGTCGCGATTGTGGGGCGCTCGAGAGGCAAAGTTATGTATTGGTTGCGATAAGCTTATGTGTTTTATCCTAGATTATAAGTAGCAAGTTTAGTCCTGGGAGTTTGTGTTAAAAACAATAGAATAGATTATAAAGGTCAAAAATAAAAGTGACCTGTCTATGTGTCGTGTATAGTAAACGTTTACTGTTTTTTGGAACTCCGGAATGTTAGAAATATTGAGGTTTGTTTTGTTTGTATATTGTCTTGGACTAAACGAGTAGCTGAATAGTATTAAGATTTATGTAACGGTTTAGGTATACAGTTCGTACTGCAATAGGAATTATTAGGGAAAAATTACTAGTACATAAGTAGGTAATGTGGTTGGAAATTGTTACGTAAGAGTTAATGTGTGAGTATTATAATTAAGTAGGTGTACGTACCCGAGCTGTATCTCCTTCCTGTCTTCTCCTTGTGTTGATCGTTGTCCTCTTCTTCCTTTGCTGCTAATCCTTCCTGTCCTCTACTTCCTCCCGATGTCAATACCTGTAATTAAAAAACCCAACGTTAGAAATGCCAAAAACCAATAAGCCGAAATGAACGGATGCCACGGAGGCGGTGGCTGCTCGGACGAGGGGGAAGAGAGAGGCATAGGCGAAGGCCTCCCCTCCGGTTTCTACACCGGATGCTGGGAGACCGAAACCGGCGATCTCGAATCCTAAGTCGCGGCAAGCGGCTCTGAAGGAGATGTCAACATGGAAGAAGCAGTCTTCAAGGCCGGCCAACTGGTTGTTGAGTGCAAGAGGGCCATAGACGGGGCTGGGGAAATGAACCGCGACTCTAAGGCAGTGATGTTGGTGGGCATTTATGATATGTACGAGATCGTCGTGGCTCTCTCCGAATCCAGATCACGAGAGAGGGCGGAACGGGAGGCGGAGAGGGCCAAGGCGACTTAAGAGTTAAATCGATTGGAGTAAGCCCATGCAGTCGAGATTACGGAGCTGCACAAAATGCTTGAAATGACCCAGGAGCTAGTGGAGTCCATCAGAGATATAAACAAAGTGGTTGTTGGTGTTCGCGATTGGCTCGGATCTGAACTGTCCGAACCAATCGAGAACATCAGTCACATTAAAAAGAAGGTCCAGGAAATGAGAGGGGAAATCTTGAGGGGGTTGACGAAGACAAGTGCGGGGGGGATCTGGGGGCGCTGGAAGGGGCGGTTTCGGTAATGTCCTCGCGGTCCGAGGAGGTCGCTGCTACGCTGAAGGCGATTAGTATGGAGGTTGCGAATTGTTAAAATTATTAATTGCAATACTTAAAGGACGCCACCTGTCGAAATAACTATAAAACCTTTTTGTCAACTGTCATTACATTATTCTATCATATTGTGCTGTATGTGTCTTATAACTATTAAAATAATATTCCGTTCTAAATGTATATTTTCACTTAAATACTTTCACATTACAACAGGTTATGGGCAAATATTATCTGAAAGTAAATTACAAATATAATTCGATACGAAAGTGCTGCAACTAAATTGGATTAAATTTGATAACCTCAACCGGCCATTACCGGCGTGTGCGTTTCCTACCTTCAACATAATTTTTTGACGAGAAATATACATAAAAATGGTGTCACAAATATCAATAGGCACTATTGACAGACTTATTGGAAGAGAAAACTACCAAAGTTGGAAATTTGCCGTCAAAAACTATCTGGAACATGAAGAATTGTGGCAGGAAATTGAACCTGAATTGGGTTATCAATCTGATATTAAGAAAAATACGAAAGCAAGGTCTAAAATAATACTTTTGATAGATCCAGTTAATTATGCCCACGTTCAGGAGGCTACAACAGCGAAACAGGTATGGACAAAACTCGAAAAAGTATTTGATGACTCCGGGCTCAGTCGAAAAATAGGTCCACTACGAGATTGATCAGCACCAACTTGGAAAATTGCTCGACTGTCGAAGAATATGTCAATAAGGTAATGTCAACAGCTCATAAGTTAAGAAATATCAATTTTGTGGTGGGAGACGAGTGGCTTGGTACATTGCTGCTTGCTGGCCTCCCTGATTACTACAAACCGATGATAATGGCTCTAGAGAGCTCTGGTGTGGCTATTACTGCTGATTATGTCAAAACCAAGTTGCTGCAAGAGGTTAAGATATCAGATTCTATTGCATACTATTCAGAGGCTAAGACTTACAATAAACAAAATATGTCAAAGTTTTCAGCAAAAAATTAACATAACCAAAACAAGAAAAAAAAGAAATCCAAGGGCCCACGGTGCTTTGTATGTAATAAGCATGGGCATATAAGTAAAAATTGCTATTTTAAAGATAAAAAAAAGGGTTTCTCAAACACAGATAATTCAAAAAATAATGTTTATTATGCTGCTTTTCCAGTTGCTGCTGAATTGGATGGAAACTGCTGGTATGTTGATTCTGGAGCGTCACTGCATATGTGCAATAAAGAGAATTGGATGTATGATGTTACTCCATCTACCATCAATAACATCAAGGTTGCAGATAATAAAATATTGACAGTAAAAGGCAGTGGCAATGTGGATTTACAGATAAGAGACTCAGATGGCACATTACAGACAATACAGGTTAGAAATGTTTTATTCGTACCCACACTATCAGTAAATTTACTTTCTGTAAGTCAAATGGTAAACAATGGCTGTGAAGTGAAATTCGAAAATGATGGTTGTAAAATTTATAAGAATAATAAATTAATATTGACAGCTTTGCATCGCAACAACATGTATATAGTTAATAATGTTTCCGAAGCACCGGCATTGCTATCAACAGTAGATGAACGAGATATAAATTTATGGCATCAAAGGATGGGCCATCTAAATTTCACTGACTTACAGAAAATAACGGAAAGTGCAGAAGGGGTCGAATTATTAAAAAAAGGTAATCAAGTCTGTACAACTTGTTTAGAAGGTAAAATGACTAGACAACCGTTTAAAAATACTGGCACTAGAGCTTCCGAACTGCACCAATTAATACACTCTGACGTTTGTGGTCCGATGGAGACAAGTTCTATTGGAGGTGCCAAATATTATGTTACTTTCATAGATGATTATAGCAGGAAGGTATTTGTCTATTTCATGAAATATAAGTCTGAGACTTTAGAGAAATTTAATGAATATAAGAATTTAGTGGAAAACGAATTAAATAAAAAAATTAAGATATTGCGCTCAGATAATGGAAGAGAATATATAAATAATGAATTTCTGTGTAAAACTGGTATCCAGCATCAAACAACTAACCCAAATACGCCTGAGCAAAACGGCATGGCAGAGAGAATGAACCGTACATTAGTAGAAAGAGCTAAATGTTTAATTTTGAATTCCAGAATACAAAATTTTTTTTGGGCTTAAGCGGTTTCAACAGCGGCTTATATCGTAAATCGTTCACCAACAAAAGCTTTGGATTACAAAACACCATATGAAATGTGGACAGGTAAAACACCAAATTTAAATAACATGAAAATTTTTGGTTGTCATGCAATGGTTCATTTGCCAAAGGGAAAGACACAAAAATGGGATTCAAAAGCTGTCAAAATGATATTTGTAGGTTATTGTGAATATACAAAAGGCTACAGATTGTATGATGTGATTAAAAAACAAATATACAAGAGCAGAGATGTTGTTTTTTTGGAACACACAGTCAAAAATAATTGTGTTATAATGCCGCTTACTAAGTTGCAACAACAGGAAGCTACTGAACTAGAATCTGATACTGATACTTTTGTAAATGAAAATTCTAACGAGGAAAAATCGTTCGATGCCACCAGTGAATTGTTAAACTCAGAGTCAGATAATAATGATCCAGATTACACACCAGAGAGTCTCGAAAAGGAAGAAACAAATCAATTTAGAAATATAACTGTGAGGCCAAGGAATAAACCTACTACATATTTTTGTAATAATGGGAAGCCAACTGATTCAGCAATATTATTAAAGGAGCCAGAAACTGTGGAAGAAGCTCTTTCAGGTCAAAAAGCAAAAGAGTGGAAAGATGCCATGGATAGTGAATATGAATCACTCCTTCAGAATAATACTTGGACATTTGTAACACTTCCTGAAAATAAAAATAAAAATTCCTTGCAAATGGGTTTATAAAATGAAATCTGATGCAAACGGTAAAGTTGTACGATATAAAGCTAGATTAGTCATAAAAGGTTTCATACAAAAGAAAGGAACTGAATATAATGAGATTTTTGCTCCGGTAGTACGACATTCTTCAATAAGATATTTGTTTGCATTGGCTGTTAAAGAAAACTTATATATAGATCAAATGGATGCAGTCACAGCATTTTTACAGGGAGACATAGATGCTGAAATATATATGAATCAACCACCGAGCTATGAATATGGGCATGAAAGTTTGTAGATTAAATAAGTCCATTTATGGCTTAAAACAGGCCAGTCGCCAATGGAATTTAAAACTAACAGCCTTGTTAAAAAAAATGGGATTGAAAAGTACTTCTGTGTATCCATGTGTGTACTATAAAAATGATAGTGGAAACATTCTTGCTATACTGATATATGTTGATGATTTATTAATATTTTATAATAACATACAGCAAGGTGAAGAAATAAAGCAACAACTTAAAAGTAAATTACATATGAAAACACTTGGACCTGTAAATCATTTTATTGGTTGGAGAATTAGTCAGAATGAGGCCAGAAACCAAATACATATTGACCAGACTGCCTATATAGAAAAAATTCTACATAGATTCCATATGACAGATTGCAATGCAGTTCATTCACCATGTGATCTTAGCTCAAAATTGATTAGTACAGGAGAGCAAGATAATATCGCTAGAAATGTCCCTTATCAAGAAGCAATAGGGAGTTTACTTTACCTATCACAGGGTTCAAGACCAGATATATGTTTTATAGTCAACAAATTGAGCAGCTTCAATAACAAACCAGAAATGCAACACTGGCTAGCAGTAAAAAGAGTACTGCGGTATATAAAGGGCACAAAGGAGTGTAAATTGATATTTAGTCAAAACAAAGAAGAAGAAAGAGTGTTTGGCTATAGTGATTCAGATTGGGCTTCAGATACTAACAGCCGGCGATCATGCACTGGCTACACTTTTCTGTTTCAGGGTGCTTCAGTTTCATGGTGCTCTAAACGTCAGAACACAGTTGCATTATCAACCATGGAGGCAGAGTACATGGCACTATCTACTGCCACACAAGAGGCTTTGTGGCTGCGGCATTTGGAGTCAGAATTGCAGTATAATATTTCAGTTGCACCTACCGTAATTTACTGTGATAATCAAAGTGCAATTAAATTTGCAGGCAATGATTCCTACTATGCACGAAGCAAACATATAGATATACGATATCATTTTCTTCGCGAAAGAGTCGCTGAACAGCATATTGAACTGATATATGTCGGTACTCGAGAAATGATAGCCGACATTCTTACTAAACCGATTTCTCAGAAGAAGACTGAAGATTGTTCTGTGGCTATGGGTTTGCAATTAAGAAGAGGATGTTAAAATTATTAATTGCAATACTTAAAGGACGCCACCTGTCGAAATAACTATAAAACCTTTTTGACAACTGTCATTACATTATTCTATCATATTGTGCTGTATGTGTCTTATAACTATTAAAATAATATTCCGTTCTAAATGTATATTTTCACTTAAATACTTTCACATTACAACACGAATCTCTCCGCAATCAAGGGGGAAATCGCGCAGCTGAAAGCTGAGGCTGCTTTGGCGACAGCGGCTGCTCGGGCGGCGGGGGATCGGGTGGGGGAGGTCGGGCCGGAATGCAGGTGTCTGAGGACACTGTATTGCGGGCCCTCGAACCTATCCGGGCAGCGCTGGAATCGTCCCGCCGGGGGGGAGGGAGTTGATGGAGGTCGGGGAGACTGGGGGGGCGGGCCGGGGACTGGTGACGGGGGAGGGCTCGCGGATCAAGGAACCAACAGTGGCAGCGGCGGGACTCATGAGGTCCTACAGCAGCGTGGTGGCAACGCCACGACACACGCTGCTGGTGGAGGCCCTTGACCCGCTGTCCGCTGACCAGGTTATTGACAGAATAAAGAGAGAAGTGGACGTCATCGAGATGGGGATCGGGGTGCACGGCATTAGAAAGTGCCGTGACAGCCCGGTCGCCATCTTGTTGGCGTCCACAGAGGACAGAGACAGGCTTGGGAAGGCCATCACAGAAATAGGTCGCTTGACGGTGTTGGCCCCCAGGACCAGGAACCCCCTGATCAGGCTGGTCGGGGTCGCTCCGGACATGACAGATGTTATGCTGGGGGAGGCCCTGATCAGGCAGAATGAGGATCTGCTGAGGGATGTCCCAGCAGGCCTACGAAGGATAAGGGTAGTAAGGAGAATTAAGGGTCGACAAAATGGGCTGCAGCACGTGGTACTGGAGGTTGGTCCGGCGCTTTAGGGCTGCCTGGAGGGCCGAAGGCTGCGCCTCGGCTTCCAGGTGGTGCTGGCGGTGGACCAATCCCCAGTGCTCCAGTGTTATAGGTGTATGGGGTACGGGCATAGGATCGGGGACTGCCGGGCGGAGAGGGAGAGCTGCGGATACTGTGGTGTATCCCACGACACCCGGCAGTGCCCGAAACGGCAAGGCACCCCAAAGTGTATTAACTGCGTGAGGGTCCAAGATAGGGAAAAGAGTCCCAAAGACTGCCGCCATCCTGCATACAGCGCGGATTGTCCCGAGTAACGCAGGTGGGACGGCATCGCTAGAAGGGCAGTGAATTACGTGTGTTAGATTGCCTAGAACGAAGGAATTGCAAAGGGCGATTTTAAAGGAAGTTAATTTATGGTACAAATAAGCAAATAGATAATAGTGTAAAATTGGGGGGGGGGGGGTTCTTGGACTTGGTCGGGGGTTGATCTTTGGGTGAACCAATAAAAGATTTAAATTAAATTTATGAATTGTTAACTAAATGGGTAACTAAATGTTAACTAAATGGAGCCGAAAAACAGTAATAAAATAGACAGAGTTAGAGTAAGGAAAAGTAAATTGAGGAGCAGACAGTAGTGAAATAGGGGTATTAGATGGTGTATAAAATAACAAACTAAAAGGGCAGTGGTTAATAAAGATGTGAACATATAGATTAAAGAACAATAGGACAAGAAATTGATACAATAGTACTTAAAAAAATAAACAGAGGGTGAGGGTAAACTGACAATAGATGGAATAAGGAATAGGTATTTATGTGCATCAAAAATGCAAAAATTTGAGTAAATAGGAAATAATAGGTATAGAAATAAGAATAAATAGTATTGGTAGAGTAAGGGTAAAAGATAAGAAATTTATAGCTAGGAAAGGTATAAGAGAAACACTGTTGGAAATAAGTAAGATTGTGGGAACCTGAGATTAAGAAATATGTAATAGGCACAAAAACAATAATATATACCTATAGTATTGGGGTGTGAACAAGGCAGAGGACTAGGGAATATGGTCAGCTTAATAAAGGAATATAACTAACATAAGGAATAAAATGTTAAGTAGGAAAAGCAAAAATGTTAAGGTATAAATGTACTAAGAAAACGGAAATAAAGATGGAGGAAAGAGAATGTATCAGGAATGAAATTAAGGAAGTAAATTGTAACAAATGAGATATTGTATCAGGTAGTCATAGAAAAATAAGAGAAACAAACAATGTAAGTGAAAATGGAAAATTTAATTCTTAGTGCTGAAATTGATAAGAAGGGATAAATTGTTAAGCTAGTTAATATAGGGATAAAATGTTAAATGGGAAAGTAAATAAATTAAGGAAGAAATGTAAAGATATAAGAGAATTGTAAATAGATATGGAGGACAAAGAAATATGTTAGAAATAGTTAAGTTCATTGTAAGAAATAAGAATTGTAGCAAGTAAGAATGTGTAAAAATAGGAGATAAATCAAGTAATGTAAAGTAATAGGGATAAAATGTTAAATGGAAAAGTAAATAAATTAAGGAAGAAATGTATAGATATAAGAGGATTGTAAATAGATATGGAGGGCAAAGAAATATGTTAGAAATAGTCAAGTTAATTGTAATAAATAAGAATTGTAACAAATAAGAATGTGTTAAAAATAGGAGATAAATAATAAGAGGGCAACAGTGTCGTTGCAATACCACATAGCAACGGGATGTAGAGGGATTTAAAAAAAAAACTAACCTAACCTTTTTTTTTGTTAACCCGGTGGAAATACCTGCGGACCGTCAGGGGAGCAGTGGGGGCCACTCCCCCGGTGTGTCGGACCTGCCCCGACTAAAACCACCGGGGTGTTCCTCTTCCCGTCATATGCTGGGGTCGGTGGTACAGTGAGATCAGCCTCACCGACCCTCAGCGACGTCCGGCCTTAAAAGGTAGGCCTCTATCTCTTGTACATTTGCAAGGGGTGGTGTAAAGAGCCACCCCTCGCTCACCTCGAGTTGTGTCTTGGAGTGGTGTGCGGGAACACATCATAACACCGCTCTCGCCTTGGAATAGTGGACGGCGCGCTCCCCCAAGCGGCCGCCCAGGCGTAAATCCGGTTTAAGGAGGAAGGCCTCTGGCAAAGGCCCTCCTCCTCTGTCCAAGCCTGCGTGGGCGACGGATAGGGTTGTCGGGGGTAGAGAGTGCCTCCCGTACCCTCTCCGCCGCCTCTTTCTTCTCCATAATTTTCTCACAAAAGTGGAGGACCGCCTGCCATGCACCTTCGCTACCGAGCATCGTGCGAACAAGCGTCGGCACCGACAGGTCACCACCCATCACCCTGGTCAGGTTGGTCCTTTCGGAGGCCCAGGCTGGGCACTCCTCTAACGCATGCTGGGCGGACTCTTCGAGGCATCCGCCACAGTGATGGCATCTGGGGTTTGGCTCGCTAACGGTTATGCGACACAGGTACCACCCGAAGCTGCCATGCCCCGAGAGTACCTGCGTCAACCGGTAGGAGATACTGCCGTGACCCCTGTTCAGCCATTTGGCCAACACCGAACGGATAGCCTCAATCCTCCGCCGGCCGTATCGAGGGTTCTCCAGCCTCGACCTCCACGTCATAATTGACTCGGCGTCCAGCAGACGCCTCTTCGCTCGTAATTCGGTCGGGGCGGTTCGCTGGCCCCGGGCTCTTCGCTCCTCGCGCCATGTAAAGAGGGACGCGAGGGCTCGAGCATCCAGGTCCCAGGGAACCGACCCCGCTATCATGCAGGCCGCGTCGCATGATACCGTAGAGTAGCCCCGAATGATCTTGATGGCCAACGCTCTTTGAGGTCGCCGCAATAGTGGAATATTGCGGCTGTTCAGAGCGTCGGCACATATCGGGGCTCCATACAGCATCATGGAGTGGACCACGTTGCAATAGAGGCGTCTAAAAGGATATAAAGGAAAGTAATTAAACATCAATTAAGCATCAGTTTATATTTATACTATGCATTCGTGTAGCGGCCCGGCCCGCGGCGCCAGCGGTCAGTTAGTGAGGCCGCTGTAGATGGAGTCGGCCAGCAGGCTCTTGATGCCGACGGTGTCGACCGAGTTCGGCTTCACGTAGACCGCGAACACCGCCAGCAACTCCGGCACCAGTGCGAGCTGCTCCGGCTCCTCCGGCCACTCCGCCTCCTCCGGCCACTCCGGCTCCTCCGGCCACTCCGGCTCCTCTGTGCTGTCGTGCTCCACGTGCTCCACGTGCTCCACGGGCTCCTCCTGGTCCCGGCGGTCAGAGCCAGCGGGCGCGGGCGCCGCGATCGCTGCAGTCGCCAGCACAAGAATCAGGAACTGGAACACACACACACACACACGTTATGACGTCTACGTCTAAGATAATCAATATGTCTTGATGGAGCCCGCTCACAGGGCGACCAATAAATTCTCACGTCAGAATTAATAGATGTCATGCTTGCTGGATCATGCCCCACCTTCTAACCAAAGTTCGAGTTGCTACATACATGTCATTAACCCTATGCTATGATACTTGATTATACATATCGCGGGGTGAAAGGCTATTTGCCTTTAGTGACATTTTTTGGTGAGTATATACTACATACATCGCAAAAAAAAATCATTGAAATCAAGTAACATTTCACCCCTCAATATATATGTGTATATTGAAATAAGAAGTTGTAGTAGACTTTTATCAAACATACTATTTTTTTTCTGATTATCTTATTAATGGCTTGTTATATTTCCAATGTATTATTTCTACCATACAGTTATGCCATTTGACCTTCTGTTTATTTTTAGTATCGTGAACAGTAGTCGTGTTTAGTATCTGTTATTGAAACGAACGAAAAAAACGAGCTTTACTAAGCTCGTAGAACTTGCTTTGGAAAAAATGAATTTGTGAATGTATGAGGAATGTGACTCACCCAGAGCTGCATGTCGCTTTGCGTTGCTGCGCGCTGCTGTGCCGGAGCGCGCGCTCCCGCTGCATATATACGCGTGCTGATTGATGTTTGATGACCGCTAATGGCTCCAACGGTCTGCGGTCGCACATTTCCACTCATCAGCACCCCTCCCGCCCCCCGGCCCCATCACACCCCGCGCAACGCACTGGTAGGTACACGGGAACGTACCTAGTGGTAAAGTTCTAGCGAGACGTTCGTCCGGCTGCACCGCTACACCGGTGCATCGTGCAGCCGGGCCCGGCCGCCGCCCGCGGGCCGGCTTATATCTATTATAACGCTCTGCCGAGGCTTGTGCTCCAGCCCGGCGCCGCAGCCGGCAGACAACCGCAACCTGTGCAGTCAGACGGACGGGGCGCCAGGGAGCCCTGGGCCTGCCAGCTGCAGCCGCACTGCGCACCGCCGCGACCAGGATTGCTTGCCGCTGTGCACGGAGCACGTTGCGCGGTGCCGGGGCCCCGGACACGGCGGCGACGGCGGCGGGGGCGGGGCAAGCCGGAGGGGGCGCTGGCCGACCGGCTCTCGCACAAAACTGTGTTTATCCTCCGTCCACTAAGTGAGCTGCCGTTCATCAGAGGCAATGTGAAGCCTAATTGATTTACAACGTGCGTATTGCAGCAGCGAGACGATAACTGCGGAGATGACTAAAGTCGTTAAATCGAATGTACTTATGTTGGGTCGCGCATGCGCCCGCGCCTGCCGCAGGGCGAAGCCGCGAGGTGTCCGGAGACGGCGCTCAGCACTGGCGTCGTACAACAAATGTATGGTTAACAAGTGCAGTTTATTCCGAGCATTCCGACAAACAAACCTTAAACACACCTGGACGCGTGTTGCCCCCCGCCCTGCAGCGCTGCAGCGGCGCCTCGGTTCCTCCGGCACATTGGCGGCCAGGCCCGGCGCGCGCTGCACGGGTCGGGACGCCTTGTCATCCGCCGCTGGAAAAGCTCCCTTCGGTTTCTCATAAAGCTGGTCGGCTTACCTTTAGGCATCCTCAAGAGGCCCTCGGATGTGTATCATCCGGACGTCGCACGGTAGTTCAAAACGGGAGTTTCCCTGACTAAAAGACGAAAAATGAAGGTTGAAAAATCGATGTTTTTGAAATGGATTCTTGTAGAGGAGGGTTTCGGGGATTCAGATCGCACAAGCAGAGGTCTCAATATTGCAAACCTGCTTTCCTGCATCAGTGATATGTTGCCTCTCGCGAGGGCTTCAGCGCCCAGTTGTACAGCGCTATAGTGAATCATAAATTATTTTACAAAGACACGTCCGATTCCAATTTTCTAAAATTTTCGAAAATGTTCGTTGTTTTTTATGAAACGTTATGCTAAATGCAGTCGTGATTATCATATTTTTTCGTTTCTTTAAAAATACATTTATGTATATCGATTCAAAAAAATTTTAACACATTTTAACGCTAGCATTGACAGGGACATGTTTGTTGAACTATTTATTGATGAAATATTCAAGAATCAGCCGCTCGAAAGTTGCCTGTTTTGAATAATAACGATGTTAGTATTGCCGTGCGCATTGCACACTGTGCCTCGTGGCGCTACTCTCCGCTCAACTTGCTGTATCTGAAACTTGAAGGGTCCCAGGGTGTAGAGGGTTTTCGTACATAAGTACGGTGTACTATTGCAACGGTGTAGCATCATGAGTCAAGATTTTAAATAAAATTCCAACCGTAGTAACCATTTTTACGAATATATCGAAATATGTTCCAAAATATTATTTCAAACACAATTAAGACAGTCTGTAGAACATAATAATATAGTTTTTCAATCTATTGTTCAAGTCTGCAGGATTGCTTATAATGTTTACGTTACGTACAATATACAACTTTTTAAATTTCAACAGGACATACATGCAAAGAAATCATTTGTACACGCAGACAAATATACTTGGTCCCAGAGATGGGCAAAATGTAATGTGATTAATGATAAACATTTCAAAATGTAGTCGTTATTTTAATTTTCTTGCTCTGTAATCATGATTAAATCCATTTAAACATTAAGAAATCATAAATGTGTATACAATCTGGGATTTTGTACTGTTTTAAACATAAATGAGCAAAATGCAGTCATACTAATGGTAAAAAACGTGAAATGTAATCGTTAATCATTTTCATCAATCTGATTACATTTTGCCCATCTATGCTTGGCCCTACGTAACGAATGGAGCTCGCAATATGACAAACAAATAGAAGTTCTGGAAAAATATTTCACCGAATCACAAGGATGTCCTTTCACAATTTCAAACGACGAAGGAGCATTTTTAAGGAATCTCCTATTTACGATGAAAAAAAAATGGCAGGATTGTCGCACAATTCTGGAGCGCTTTTACGCCAATCATGAAGAATGGCTTTTCGAGGATGCTGAAGAAGCGAGGAACGAAGACATTCGTCGGTACCGCAAGAATTTTGCTCGGAAATGTACGCGAGAAAAGACAATGTCCGACGTCTTTCGTCGGCTGCTTGCATCCTCGGACCCGCTCATAGCAAGTTTCCAGAAGGCCAAGAAGAGAAAGCCCGCAGCTCAAACAACTGCTGAGCAGCAGGGCCAGGACCAAGATCCCGAGCGCTCCGAAGGAACGGATGAGGTGTTCCTGATGGCCGTTTCTTAATGGACCACATACCGCTAAGAATCCTTCAGGCAAACATCAACCACTGCGCTAGAGCTCAGAACCTTCTGTTTCAGAGTCTGGCGCAGTGGGGGGTACACTTGGCGGTTGTGTCGGAGCCATACTATGTTCCCCCAGACGGGGACTGCTGGGAGGGGGATCTCACGGACTCGGCGGCCATTATCAGCCAGCCAGGTGCGGGTGCCACTCCCTTCGGCAACATCAACAGAGGAACAGGGTATGTTGCAGCCATCGTGGGGGAGATTGTGGTTATCTCCGTATACTTCTCCCCCAACAAAATGCTGGCTGAGTTCGAGGTGTTCCTCGCCCAGCTTGGAGCCCTGGTGGAGTAAGTCCACCCTCTCTCCGTGCTAGTCGCCGGGGATGCGCGGGGCGAGGCAGTAGAGGACTGGCTGTTGGTGACGGGTCTGTCCATGACCAGTGTGGGCCGGGAGTTGACCTGCGTCAGAGCACGGGGTGGGTCCATAGTGGACGTAACGTTCACGTGCCCCGTCCTGACGAGTCAAGTTGCGGACTGGAGGGTGATCGTCGCGGAGGAGACTCTGTCCGACCACCGGGACATCAGATACAACATTGCGCCTAGAATGGGGGCCCAAACCAACTCGGGCCCCAGGAACACACGGGAGGACCCTCCCAGGTGGAGGCTCAAGTCCCGGACGTGGAGCTCCTCAGGGAGGCGGCGCTCGTGCAGTCTTGGTTCCGGGACCGAGCGGCGATGTACGCGTGGACGAAGCAGCAGACCAGCTCCGGAGAGCCATGACAATAGTCTGCGACAACAATCCCAGACTAGGTATCAGAAAGAAGCACATTCTACATTCATCGTACACCCAAGAATAATGTTAAACTTAAGATACAATTATTCCCGCAAGAGTTCCTCAGTATCATTATATCCCGGATTCGATATCCAACCCCTCAGTGGTACCCAGTGGTACATTCTTAATTAAACAGATTCAAAATATTTGTCAAACCAAGCTAAACCTTAACGTTGCCAACTTTAACTAAATCAAACGTATATCTATAATACATATGTAGTTGACGTCAAACCGTTGAACAATAGCAATTGTGTTCATCTAAAATATCGTTATCAAAAATCTATACCAATTTCATTAATTAATCAATATATGTATTTGTCCTTATTATATAATAACAGTCTCAACCAATGAGTTAAACAACAATATGTATTTAATACGATATATTTGTTTACAACAAGGAGTCACTCTATAAGTCATCTTGTTTGAGTGACTTATTGGCGCGTTGAAGCAGCGAGTTGGCTCCCGGCCGCCCGGCGCGCTCGCAGCAACGTCTTCAGCAGGTCCGTCAATCCCGCGCCAGCTGCCGGCAATACTTCTGGAACTCCTGGAACTTTTGCTATATTTAATTTCGATAATGAAATATCAGGTTCGGCACCGTAGGAAAACCAGGAAGCCGGCCAAAACGGTGGCAAGGAACGGTCCGATTCAAGATCCAATTCGTCAAGTATACCGAAGTTGCTAAGATTGAGAGGAAAGTCCATGTATTCAGGCTTTAAGTATCCACTTCCATCGAAAATGTCTGCGATGTCGGTGTCGAGGCTAAGACGTGCCGGAGCGATGGGGCCCAGGTTGAGTGGCGCGACTGCTTCAGTCTTAGATAATGCATTCATAACCAGATTGATTAAATCCTCAATATAATTAGTCATGTCTATGTTTGGATCTAAATTCTCAATTAGAATGTCAGATTCGTTTGTCGGTTCAGAGCTTGTTTCGGGTCCTACTGTATCGACCTCATTTGTTGTTTCTGAGGTTGTTTCGGGTCCTACTGTATCGACCTCATTTGTTGTTTCTGAGCTTGTTTCGGGTCCTACTGTATCGACCTCATCTGTTGGTTCAGAGCTTGTTTCGGGTCCTACTGTATCGACCTCATCTGTTGGTTCAGAGCTTGTTTCGGGTCCTACAGTATCGCCCTCATCTGTTGGTTCAGAGCTTGTTTCGGGTCCTATTGTATCGACCTCATTTGTTGGTTCAGAGCTTGTTTCGGGTCCTACTGTATCAACCTCATCTGTTCGTTCAGAGCTAGTTTCGGGTCCTACTGTATCGACCTCATCTGTTGGTTCAGAGCTTGTTTCGGGTCCTACAGTATCGACCTCATCTGTTGGTTCAGAGCTTGTTTCGGGTCCTATTGTATCGACCTCATTTGTTGGTTCAGAGCTTGTTTCAAGTCCTACTGTATCGACCTCATCTGTTGGTTCAGAGCTAGTTTCAGGTCCTACTGAATCGACCTCATTTGTTGGTTCAGAGCTTGTTTCGGGTCCTACTGTATCGACCTCATCTGTTGGTTCAGAGCTTGTTTCGGGTCCTACTGTATCAACCTCATCTGTTGGTTCAGAGCTTGTTTCGGGTCCTACTGTATCGACCTCATTTGTTGTTTCTGAGGTTGTTTCGGGTCCTACTGTATCGACCTCATCTGTTGGTTCAGAGCTAGTTTCGGGTCCTACTGTATCGACCTCATCTGTTGGTTCAGAGCTTGTTTCGGGTCCTACAGTATCGACCTCATCTGTTGGTTCAGAGCTTGTTTCGGGTCCTACTGTATCGACCTCATCTGTTGGTTCAGAGCTTGTTTCAGGTCCTACTGTATCGACTTCATCTGTTGGTTCAGAGCTTGTTTCGGGTCCTACTGTATCGACCTCATCTGTTGGTTCAGAGCTAGTTTTAGGTCCTACTGTATCGACCTCATTTGTTGGTTCAGAGCTTGTTTCGGGTCCTACTGTATCGACCTCATCTGTTGGTTCAGAGCTAGTTTCGGGTCCTACTGTATCGACCTCATCTGTTGGTTCAGAGCTTGTTTCGGGTCCTACTGTATCGACCTCATCTGTTGGTTCAGAGCTTGTTTCGGGTCCTACCGTATCAACCTCATCTGTTGGTTCAGAGCTTGTTTCGGGTCCTACAGTATCGACCTCATCTGTTGGTTCAGAGCTTGTTTCGGGTCTTACTGTATCGACTTCATCTGTTGGTTCAGAGCTTGTTTCGGGTCCTACTGTATCGACCTCATCTGTTGGTTCAGAGCTAGTTTTAGGTCCTACCGTATCAACCTCATCTGTTGGTTCAGAGCTTGTTTCGGGTCCTACAGTATCGACCTCATCTGTTGGTGCAGAGCTTGTTTCGGGTCCTACTGTATCGACCTCATCTGTTGGTTCAGAGCTAGTTTCGGGTCCTACTGTATCGACCTCATCTGTTGGTTCAGAGCTTGTTTCGGGTCCTACTGTATCGACCTCATCTGTTGGTTCAGAGCTTGTTTCGGGTCCTACTGTATCGACCTCATCTGTTGGTTCAGAGCTTGTTTCGGGTTCTACAGTATCGACCTCATCTGTTGGTTCAGAGCTTGTTTCGGGTCCTACTGTATCGACCTCATCTGTTGGTTCAGAGCTTGTTTCAGGTCCTACTGTATCGACTTCATCTGTTGGTTCAGAGCTTGTTTCGGGTCCTACTGTATCGACCTCATCTGTTGGTTCAGAGCTAGTTTTAGGTCCTACCGTATCAACCTCATCTGTTGGTTCAGAGCTTGTTTCGGGTCCTACAGTATCGACCTCATCTGTTGGTGCAGAGCTTGTTTCGGGTCCTACTGTATCGACCTCATCTGTTGGTTCAGAGCTAGTTTCGGGTCCTACTGTATCGACCTCATCTGTTGGTGCAGAGCTTGTTTCGGGTCCTACTGTATCGACCTCATCTGTTGGTTCAGAGCTAGTTTCGGGTCCTACTGTATCGACCTCATCTGTTGGTTCAGAGCTTGTTTCGGGTCCTACTGTATCGACCTCATCTTTTGGTTCAGAGCTTGTTTCAGGTTCTACAGTATCGACCTCATCTGTTGGTTCAGAGCTTGTTTCGGGTCCTACTGTATCGACCTCATTTGTTGGTTCAGAGCTTGTTTCGGGTCCTACTGTATCGACCTCATCTGTTGGTTCAGAGCTTGTTTCGGGTCCTACTGTATCGACCTCATCTGTTGGTTCAGAGCTAGTTTCGGGTCCTACTGTATCAACCTCATCTGTTGGTTCAGAGCTTGTTTCGAGTCCTACTGTATCGACCTCATCTGTTGGTTCAGAGCTTGTTTCGGGTCCTACTGTATCGACCTCATCTGTTGGTTCAGAGCTTGTTTCGGGTCCTACAGTATCGACCTCATCTGTTGGTTCAGAGCTTGTTTCGGGTCCTATTGTATCGACCTCATTTGTTGGTTCAGAGCTTGTTTCGGGTCCTACTGTATCGACCTCATTTGTTGGTTCAGAGCTTGTTTCGGGTCCTACTGTATCGACCTCATCTGTTGGTTCAGAGCTTGTTTCGGGTCCTACTGTATCGACCTCATTTGTTGGTTCAGAGCTTGTTTCGGGTCCTACTGTATCGACCTCATCTGTTGGTTCAGAGCTTGTTTCGGGTCCTACTGTATCGACCTCATCTGTTGGTTCAGAGCTTGTTTCGGGTCCTATTGTATCGACCTCATTTGTTGGTTCAGAGCTTGTTTCGGGTCCTACTGTATCGACCTCATCTGTTGGTTCAGAGCTTGTTTCGGGTCCTACTGTATCGACCTCATCTGTTGGTTCAGAGCTTGTTTCGGGTTCTACAGTATCGACCTCATCTGTTGGTTCAGAGCTTGTTTCGGGTCCTACTGTATCGACCTCATCTGTTGGTTCAGAGCTTGTTTCAGGTCCTACTGTATCGACTTCATCTGTTGGTTCAGAGCTTGTTTCGGGTCCTACTGTATCGACCTCATCTGTTGGTTCAGAGCTAGTTTTAGGTCCTACCGTATCAACCTCATCTGTTGGTTCAGAGCTTGTTTCGGGTCCTACAGTATCGACCTCATCTGTTGGTTCAGAGCTTGTTTCGGGTCCTATTGTATCGACCTCATTTGTTGGTTCAGAGCTTGTTTCGGGTCCTACTGTATCGACCTCATCTGTTGGTTCAGAGCTTGTTTCGGGTCCTACTGTATCGACCTCATTTGTTGGTTCAGAGCTTGTTTCGGGTCCTACTGTATCGACCTCATCTGTTGGTTCAGAGCTTGTTTCTGGTCCTACAGTATCGACCTCATCTATTGGTTCAGAGCTTGTTTCGGGTCCTATTGTATCGACCTCATTTGTTGGTTCAGAGCTTGTTTCGGGTCCTACTGTATCGACCTCATCTATTGGTTCAGAGCTAGTTTCGGGTCCTACTGTATCGACCTCATCTGTTGTTTCTGAGGTTGTTTCGGGTCCTACTGTATCGACCTCATCTGTTGGTTCAGAGCTAGTTTCGGGTCCTACTGTATCGACCTCATCTGTTGGTTCAGAGCTTGTTTCGGGTCCTACTGTATCAACCTCATTTGTTGGTTCAGAGCTTGTTTCGGGTCCTACTGTATCGACCTCATTTGTTGCTTCAGAGCTAGTTTCGGGTCCTACTGTATGGACCTCATCTGTTGGTTCAGAGCTTGTTTCGGGTCCTACTGTATGGACCTCATTTGTTGGGTCAGAGCTTGTTTCGGGTCCTACTGTATGGACCTCATTTGTTGGGTCAGAGCTTGTTTCGGGTCCTACTGTATCGATCTCACTTGTTGATTCAGAGTTTGTGTCCGGTTCTACTGTATCGACCTCATTGGTTGGTTCAGAGGCTGTTTCAAGTACTACTTTATCGTCTTCATTTGTTGGTTCAAAGCTTGTTTCGAGTCCTATTTTAACATCATCTTTTTCTCTTAATTCTTCCAAGTTTTTATCGTTTGTTGGTTCTGATGTTGTTCCTTCTGATACAACTTCGGCCAAGGGCTCAAGAAGGGGATCAGACTCTTCAGGAGTATTTTCGATAGGTTGTTCCGACAGTGACACCGGCTGTCTGCTTTGTACAAGGCTGATGGTGTTGATAATAACAAAAGGCTTCTCTGTATCGGTGTCCTGGTGCTCTCCGGATGTGTCTGGTGATGCAGCTTTAACGTTTATTCTTATAATAGGTTTATCAGTAAGTGATTGCGTGGCATTTTCTGAGTCAGGGCGGTCGCTTGTTGCAATCACAATGTGGCATGGCTCCAGTGGTTCATCAAACAGAGAAGATGGTTCCACATAATCTGGTAGGTCAATGGGGGCTGCGCGGATCACAACCAGAATTGTCAACAGCACGATCTGTAATTTAACATAAAGGCTTCATCTACCTATTATATAAAATCACTTGTCCTGACTGAAATATCATCGTCGAGCCTAAGCTACTGCAGGAAGAAACAGTAAATTTGGACATAGGTTTGTATAACGCTGATACCTATTAAGGGCCGATGTTTTTGATATACAACCCCAAAGAGGCTGAATTATGTTTGAGAACCCGTCAATTTTTAAGTTAGCACTATGAAATCGGGTAAAGAAAATTACTACTCGCGCCAGGCCGCGGTCTAAAGGCTCAGCCTGTTCTATCCCGTAGCCCGGCGCATGTTGTGAATGGGGGAACACGCCGGTGGCTTTAGCCAGTGAGAGTCTAGTACACCGGGAGTCGGCCCTCACCCTCTCTCTGACAGCCCATAGTGGGTCTCCACCGGATCAATAAAAAAGAGCCTAAATTACTGAAGCTATTTAGAACCATGAAAGTTTTTTATTCCATTTTCATGATGTATGGATGGCCCAATAAGTGGGGCAGTTTGCAGATTCCTACCTTAAGTTGATGAAAGTACGGGTTGACTGTCTAAAAATTCATCAATTTTGATGTATAGTTATTGATATTTGTCTTTTTGGTTAGAAACAAAAAGATACGCGTTGTTGAGGTTATTCGGAAAACAACCTCCAAAGGGGTCGAAATGGCGATTAAGAGTTAATTAGATTAAAGAAAGCCTGTCAATTATAATGTTAGCAATGCCGATATTTAGCATTTTATTTAGGAATTGTAAAACACGTTTTATGACGTTTTTGGAAAACGAGTTCCCAAGGGGGCAAATAATTAGTACCCGAGCATCGTCGCGGCACACAGCTAGTTACCGAGAACGCGTGTCTGCACGTGTATGGCCGGAGTCGCGGCGGCGCCGTTCTCTTATCGCGAACTGTTACGAGTAGAGTGAGCTGAAAGGATCATCGGCGCACATACTTTGTATGTTTACTGATGGCGGCCAACGTTTTACAATTTTATGTTAAATTATACCCTTAGAAGATATATTTCTTGATTATTTGGATTTCTCGAATAAATATTAACATCAAATTATGTTTATATTGTGCAAGGCGGAGCCACGCCGCACCCGTCTTCCAGTATTTTCGTCGTATCATTTTTTTTAAGTGTTATAAACCATTTGTTTGATAAATTTTTTTCACGTTCAATTATAAGACACTACACCACAAAGCACCAGCTTATTCATGAAGCTCGCCTACTCGTATTGTATGGGCAGTTCGGCCGCCGCGGTGATGCCGTTATTTTATTTCAGGAACCGGTTGCGTAACATTCAGAGCACCGCAGCCCTTGCACTTGCAGCGGATGCCTCGCCACTGCTGGGGCTGCGCGGCTTCGCCAGCAGTCGGCGACTCAGTGGCAGCTGTGGGAGCCGACTGCGGTGCGGTGCGGTGCGGTGCGGTGCGGTGCGGTGCGGTGCGGTGCGGTGCGGTGCGGTGCGGTGCGGTGCGGTGCGGTGCGGTGCGGTGCGGTGCGGTGCGGTGCGGTGCGGTGCGGTGCGGTGCGGTGCGGTGCGGTGCGGTGCGGCGCGGTGTGCGGGTACTCACCGGGCGGCGCATGTCGCGGCGTGTGGCGGGCCGAGTGCCGGCTCGGGGCGAGGCGGCTGCATATATGAGCGCAGCGCGTCCGGCTCGCCGCCGCCGCCTAATGCCTCTCCGTATCAACGTACCGTTATTCGTAACCGCTGGTGAATCCATTAACGACAATCAGTGCGGTTATTAATTAATGTTGTATATTTACTTTCCTAAACTAGAATACGGCTCCCGGTCGTCCGGCGGTGGCGAGCCCTGCGCGCACTCCTCCTGCACGTAACGGGTTCATATCAGCGCAGACATCTCTCTCTAGGTCGCCGCTGCGCTGGGCGCTGTGACCTGTGTTTTGTTACAATGTAATGTTATCGCCACTGCTATTATTGTTACGGTGTTACGTGGCTAGCGCATGCTATTTCAAGATATTAAAAAAAACTAGTATCCTATCAATAGATAGGATTCTAAAAAAGAATGAATCGTGTACCGTTCAATGTGCGCGGGCACTTCGCGATTACACCGCGCCGCACCGCACCGCGCCGCACCGCGCCGCACGTGCGTCTCCGTGTGCTCAATATCTTTGCTAAAACAGTTCCTCAAACATTAATCATGATTCATGATTACAAAATGTAATCGTAATCGTTAATCATTAATCTGATTACATTTTGCCCATCTCTGCTTGTACCCAATAAGGATCTAAGATGGCCTGATTCAGCCCTCAATCCAGGTATTTCCATATAACCACATGAGGCAAAGCACTAACCTGGGTAATCGTGGCTGCCTTGCGGTGCACCGCCACACACACACACACACACACACACACACACACACACACGCATGCACGCGCTTTCATAATAGTCGCACACAGGTTATTGTTCTTTTGCAAAAGCCAGAAATCACATAAAGACAAGCCAGCGGCCGCCCGTTGTGCGTGTTAACGAAAACCAACTGAGTGGAACAGGGCCAGCCACCTCTGACGCGCCCGGTGTCGCGATCTAGAGAATAGAGAATATAAAAGTTTTAAAACACAAACTATACATTGCAAATATTTTAAAATTTGAACCATTTAAGAATAGTTGATTTGAAAGAGGTCGAAGGACTAAATATATATTCAGATAAAAGTCTGGCACACGGCGCGCAGGTGCCCGGCGGGTGAGGACGTGTCGCGCGCGCGGCGCCCGGGGCTGGCGCCAGTTGAGCGCCTCTACCGATACGGGCGGACTCTACTAAATGCAATCGAATCGCAATCGGCATATTGTGGTATAAGGTCGCAACACGAACAGGGACGGCTGCACGAAGCCAGAGTGTGCGCCCGGCCCAAGGGCAGCGCACGCACTAGGGCGCCGCGCGCCGGGCGCCGGGCGCCGGGCAAGGAGCTCGGCGCGGCGGCGGCCTAGTGCGCGCCCTGATGTTGTATTGTCTTAAATCATTCCATTATTTATATTATCCTGCGGCAGATTCTAGCGTCGGGAGGGGCAAGCGGAGGGGGGCCAGTCACACAGGGCTGCCACACGATTACGGTTTTTTTATACATTTTGTCCTTAGTATTACGATCTTTGATATTTCTACCGAATCAACACATTCAACATTATGACATAGAATAGAATAGAAGACATAGAATAGTAAAAATGTTAAATAAATGAAGATCGATGGGAACCTTCTGCAAAGCGCGCGCCCTGGCCGGCGCCCCTGGCTCGCCCTCGCCGCGGCCTAAACTCAAATGCTTAACAATAAAATATTTCCCGTGACGTCTGTGCGGGCAGCGGGCAGCGCGTGGCGGGAAGAGAGGGCGGGGGGGGGGGTTGGCGTGGAGCGCTAAGTGGGTGTTATTTGAAGCGATAATTTCAAGCAAAAATATTCATTATTCCCCTAATAAAGTAATATTTATTCGAACAATTAATCTCGAGGATTTCTTTGAAATTGCAAACCACAAATAATTCAAGTATTTTTTTATACGTGCTCGTCGAGCGCTTGTACCGCACCGTACCGCACCGCACCGCGTTGCGTCGCGCGTGTGCTCTTACGCTCTGAGCTGTATATAATAATATTATGCAGTTGAATTGTGTTGCGACTTGACATTCCCTCCTTTCCGTTCCCCTCACTAAGAATCGGCTCAAGGATATATGCGCCGCGCACCCCAGCAGCGCCGGCGCATCCTAATCAAACACTTTGCAACAACGGTCCGCTGGAAAAGCGTGGGGTGCTGGAACGCGGACCGCAGGCCTCGCCACCACCAAATCCCAGTAAGTACCGACCTTATCCTTCAATTCAAGTCTGTTAACACCCAATGCGAAAGAAATCAAATTAATTAAAACAACTTAGTTCAATTTGTAACAAATTGTTCACGTAGTCAAGGACCCGGACCCGGCCTGTCCAGGGTTAGTTTTTTTAAACTGAACGATTCATTTCCAAGTCGTATTATAGTTCAGCGATAGTAATCCTTACTAATATTATAAATGCGAAAGTAACTCGGCCTGTCTGTCTGTCTGTCTGCTTGTCTGTCTGTCTGCCTGTCTGCCTGTCTATCTGTGTGCCTGTGTGCCTGTCAGCCTGCCTGTCTCCCTGTCTGTCTGTCTGTCTGTCTGTCTGTCTGCCTATTTGTCTGTCTGTCTGTCTGTCTGTCTGCCTGTCTGCCTGTCTGTCTGTTTGTCTGTCGGTCTCGCCTTCACGAAAAAACTACAGAAACGATTTCAATGTAAATTTGGTACATAGATAGTCTAGAGCCTGGGCTAGGACATAGGACATTTTGGAGGCTTTTAATGCGGAAAAAGGGTTGTAAGGGGAAATGAAAAGTACAGCGTCGTCCCGGCCCGCCCGCCGGCCTAATAGAACAGTTCCTTAGGTACGTCCGGCTCTAGCGGCGCGCTCGAGGGTCTGCGTCGTCCAACAAGGGTGCGAGTGGCGCGCGACCGGCGCCAGTGTTCGCTCCGCTAATGAAGCCGCCGTCGCTTGTACCCGCTGCACCCGCTGCACCCGCTGCACTCACGCGGGCTTACGGCGACAGGGCAGAGGCCCGGGATCACAGCTCAGTGCTCTTACCGCACATTTAGGGAGTATCAAATGTACTTGAAGACATTTTTAGGTGCAAGATTGTTTTAGAGCAATTTCATTTGTCAATATAAGATAAATCTGGAAGTCAATGGGTCTCGCGTCGATACATTCTGTCAATTTAAAGTACAGCGGTTTTTATGGTAAACCTAAGTTATACGATTCAGTCTATAGCTCTGAAGGATTTGTTAACTCGTTCATTACAAACATATAAATATTTACACAGTTATGATCGATGCATTGGCGCACAGACACGCCCGGCCGACTGGCTGGCGGCTGACAGTTGAGTTCCATTTTACTCAACGGATCCGCCCGCTGCTGCACTCCACAGTCAACTCTAATATTATAGATGTGACAGTTTGTGGAAACGCACCGGGACCGCGCGGCGCCGCTCGTCTCGGAACCCACGTGCACTAAGCATTAGTAAGCATCAGTGCGAGTAGTTAAATACATGTTAACGCCATTTACATTTGTATAAAATATTTTGAAGCGTTTTTAGGGGAAATCTGAAAGGGTTTCCAGTGCCGGGGGCTGGTAGCCCCGGCCTCGCCCGCACACAGTGTTTGTGCGTCTGATTGCCGCGCGTCGAACGCTTCTTTATCGTAATGAGCTGTTTATGTCGACGCGCCATCAGCACTCTACCCGCGACAACGTGCGTAACCTCGACGCGGTGTACATTGCCGCTTCCCGTTTGGATTCTGGAATGTCTGTAAAGCTGAGGAAGCAGTGTACCGTGCTCGGGACGAGCATGGCAGCTCGGGTAACAGCACCGGTGCGGGGTCTCGGGGCGCGGTTATGTCAGGTCACGTCCGCGGTGTAAAAAGGCAGCGGGGCCGTAATGTATTATAAACAAATAAACTGCGAGTGTTTTTCTGTTTATCCTGCATTTTTTAATAAATTTATTTTCAGATAACACAAAAAAGCGCGTGGAGCTCGCCCGCGCCGGCTGCGCGTCCGTATGGGAGAACGCGCTCCGGTTACATTTGACGGTCAGACTGGATGGCCTGCTCCTTTGTAATGTGACGCTCATGGTGAGTTGTGTCTGCTCCAGACCTGATGGTAGCCTTGGTGCAGCCCAAAAAACGCCAACGACTATCGACAGGTAAGAAAACCCATCGGCAGTCATAGCGATCATGCCGGCCTGCACAAACATGTCTGCACGCTGCGCTTAAAAGATCCCATATCATAGGATTGTGGGAACACGCTCGCCGGAAGACCATTCCACAGCCCAACGACACGGCTGCAGTACGAGTTAGAGAGCCTCATAGTCCTGGCCGGGATGTGAGCTACCGCACAGCTGTAACTCCGCAAACCCGCGCGCGCGTGGTTCTACTCAAGAAGGGAGAGGGCGGGTAAGGTTAAACAGCACACAACAACAAGTCCAGGACACCGAGCCTACGCGATGTTGCGGAGATGAGAGGTCCTAAAAGATCCCTAGGGTTGAGATCACAGCGGATATTCAAACCTAAGATATTTAGGCTATCGCGCATTGCAAGCGATACATTCTGGAGAGAAGGAAGGGGTAATACAGACGTCACCGGCTCGACCCACAGTTTGGACTGGGACACAGCGCCGGCGATGCTGGCTACGGGACTAGTGTCTCAGCACGACATCATTACAGCAAACAAAATACGATTCATATTGCAAAATTGTTAAAAGACAGCCTCGGAACTTTTTATACATATATTAAAGATAAAGGATTGCATCCAACACCTTCCTCTTAGTCTTCGTATTTTTATAACGATGAATAAATACGATATCGTGAGGACTGCATAAACGTGCCGACACCCACAGTGGCTGCGACCTGCGGCTGCACTGCCGGCGGGTACTTTCGCGTTATTTCCTTAATAGCCTCTACATGTGAGTGCACCGGCTTCCTCTGTAGATATTCACCGCACATCGGGTTTCTACAGCCCTGTCACTGATAGGTTCAGTGAGCGTGAAGCTGTCGTAGCTAGCTGTAACATCTATTAAGAGTCCGTTCGATTCCACGTCCAGAGGGCGCGGCGCGCAGGAGCTGGCGGCTGTCGCGTTGGCTCCCCGTGCTGTTTGCGGTCTGTGTGCCTCGGGCGCCGCCGGTGGCGGACACCGCACTGCGCCTGTGCCCCTTGCTGCTTGCTTGTCGGTGACGCGGCTCCATCCGAAGGACAATCAATGTTCATAAATAATAATAAATATTCACTAAATCATATTTTTATCGAACGATGGAAAGAGAAGAGTGTTATAAGATTGATCTGCGTCCGTGTGTGTGTCCGTGTAGCTCTTAACGGGTTGGACCGAATTAGAATTTGTTTTTCTTTCCAAAGTTGTTTTCGAGAGTGTTCCTCTATGAATAAAGGACATCTGATCAATGTTTCCATGGTCGTCATATCCTTTCTAATATCGATGGTTCCAAGCGAAAATAATTTTGGCTTTGTTTGCTTATTTTTTGACTCAGTGGAAATTGTCATGGATCACCAGGGCCCCGGTATGCACCGACTGCCGACTGCCGACTGCCGACTGCTACCACCGGCTTGTTCCACCTGCTCGTCTGCCGGGGCCGAGAGTGCGGCCGCGCCGACTCCCTCGGCTCCCGGCGACGTCTGACCTTCTGCAGGCCTTACCTACTTAGAGGCAGGGGATTGCTGTAAAACCCCACCCCCTTTCTCGTCTCTAATCTAATATTGGAGCGAAGTACGGAAACACATCACTCGTTTGGATATATAGCACTACGAGCTCCCTCGAGTGCGCAGCCCGAGACGTCATATTTTATGGAGGAAGGCCCAAGGCGAAGGCCCAGCTTCTCTGTCTCATTTTGCGTGGACGGCAGAGGGGATTGTCGGAATTGGCGACTGACAATTCTAACAAGGTTGACCCTCTCCGTGCGCAAGGCTGGATATTCCTAAACCGCGTACTGCGCGGATTCATGGACGCTTCTGTCGCAATGGCGGTTATGTGACACAGGTACCACCCGCGGTTGCCACGCCCCCAGATGACCTGTGTCAACCAGTGGGAAATAGTGCCATGACTCCGGTAAGCCCATTTATTTAGCACCTTGCGGATTGTTTCCAACATTCACAGGCTCTAGGAAGGGTTCTCCAGCCTGGATATCCACGTCTCCATCGGGTCGGCACCTAACAGACGCCTCATCGCGCGTATTTCATGCGGGCCCGGTCTCTTGCCCCGGGATCGTTGCTCCTTGAGCTATGTAAAGACTGAGGCGAGGGCTCGAGCATCCAGCTCCCAGGGAACTGACTCTGCTATCCCGCAGGCTGCGTCACATGATACTATAGAGCAGCCCGAATTGCGGCCGCCACAATAGTGGTATGTTGCGGCTGTTGAGGCCTCCGGCCCCTGTCAGGGCACCACACGGCACCATACAACAGCACGGAGCGCTACACTGCAGTATATACGTGTGCTGTACCCCCGTGGCCCGTCTAAGTTGGACATCGATCGTCCAAGAACGCACGTGACGCCCGCCATCTTCAGCATCATTAGGCAGAGTGTTGGCCGGGGTCTACTCTGCCGGCGGGGACCGGAGCTGGGTGGCGCGCGGCAGCCCCGACGGCAGTATGAGCACCTAATAATAATATTTTATTTATTTTCTGCACAAACACAAACTACAAAACACTATAAGTACAAATTATTAAAAAAAAAATGTTTTTAAGGAACGGGGAAATCGATTATTTTTTACGGTTCTGAAAAAATTTAAGGAAATTCTTTGACCAATTTTAAGACGTTTTTATTCTCAGGAAATTTTTCATAAAGCCCATAAAAATCGAGAAAAAAATTGTTAAAGATTAAAATCAAAATTTATTGTTTCAGACGCTATTTAGTATGAATAATTTGTTTTTTTTTTCACTACCTCAAATTTACTAACTTTTAGTTTAGGTTCCATGGACACGACATTAATGGGTATTAAGCATGTAAAAAATAGCAAAAGCGAAAAAAAATGGGTTTTAAAAAATATTTTTTACAAAAACAGTGTTATTTTTTTAATTTGCAATTTACGCATAGACAAATTCATTTTAGGGACTTGTTACCATAACTTGTCCAGCCGAAGTCGCCAAAACTGCTATCGATGCGAAGATGAGAATCGGCTGGGTAAGACCCCAGATCAGGATTGTACGGACCCCCGTGCTCCGGTGCTACAAGTGCCCGTTGCGCGGTGTGCGCGGCCGCAGGTTTAGCTGCAGGCCACAGAGTCGGCGGCGCCGCCGCGCGAAGGCCTATCCGGGCCAAATGGAGAAAGGGCAACGCCCAGGCCGCCACCGCGGCCGAAAACGTGTCGCGGGAGGAGTCTCTGCCCATCTTGGAGGCTCCTCTAGGAGTGCCGAGCAGTACTGCCTGAGGGTGCTGCTGTTCGGCTACACTCCAGTGGCGACGTGCGTGTTCCCAGGAAGGGGGGGTGGTGATCACTCTTCTATCCGACCTCTCCTATGACTGTGACGTTGCCCTTTGGGCTTATCGCGCGTCGGGCCGTGGTGAGACCACTGTCACATGCCCGTAGCCCGGCGCACCGTGCGCGTGGAGAGGAACGCCCGGTGCTGTTAGCCAGTGAGAGTCTGGCACACCGGGGGGGGGGGGGCGGCCCTCACCGCCCCCCTGATGGCTCATAAAAGGATTCCACCGGGTCGAAAAAAAAAAAAAAAAATTGGGACTTGTTACCATCACCATTCGAAAGAGTGACCTTCAAAATATAGGGTATAGTAGTTTAATTTTTTTTTTCGATCAATTCGATCGTGCAGTGAATCTCTGAACTTTTGTCTCGAAAAGTGTCCGTTCCGGCGCTAACGGGCTAAGCTCCATGCCGTGGCGTTGAACGCGGCTTCAAGCGTGCTGCGCTTTGACAGAGCGTAACACTTGTGCGAGCGCTGTCCGTCCAGTGCCGGTGTTGCGGAGGCGGCCAGGGCCAGGCGAGCTGCCTCCGTGTTCTAACGCGATGCGGATCCTCATCCTCAGACAGGATCCGCAACGACGGCCGCCACTGGACCGGATACAACTTCTGTATCGAGGACAACCCGATCTCCTGATGCGATGTGTTACCAGAATCACAAATCAACAAATTCCAGTGAACACGATTTAAATAGAGTCGTTCATCTCAGTGCAGGTGCATTCGCTCGGCTCGCTCGGTTCGCTCGGTTCGCAGAGTAGGCCTGTCGCGGCTGCTCTGTGCATGTCGTGTGCGGACAACAGGTTCGCGTGAACCTCTGCCACTTGTTCAATACGTGTGTCGCGATATTCGTCATTTGGATTGCAAATTATTGTGGAGCATTGTTTCTCTTGTGATTTCTTTCAGTCGGTAGTTTGTAACTGATCTAAGTAAAGTTTTGTTTACGTATTCTCGAGTTGTTTTTCTTTGATTTTTAATTTACTCTGTTTCTAAGGACATACATACTATATACAGAGTAACTTTATAGACGAGGGAGATATTTAGGGAGTATAATCAGCGTTCGATTCCAATTGCAAATATGCAAAAAAAAGTGATATCTTAATATTTCTATAAAATCTGTAATAGTTTATAAAATCATTCTGTATAAGATTCTGTATACTACAAGATTTTCGGTCATGCAAGTGTACAGTGTCACCTTGCCCTTGTTTTTCTTTTTTCGAATAGGACAATATGTTGATGGGCGGGATAGAGCTTCACAACTAGTGATGAAAATGCCCGGGAATTTTCCCAAAGTGCCCAAAACTTGTATGGGGAATATTCCGGGGAATTTACGAAATGTTCGCGGAAGTGCTGGGCACTTTGGGAAAATTCCCGGGAATTTACATCACTATTCACAACTAAACCGGGCGAGTGAGTCCCCGTGTAGTGCTACTCTGCGTGCTGCTACGGCGCGGCGCGGCGAGGCGTAGCGCTGTGCTACGGCGCGGCGTAGCGTCACGCTACGGCAGTACGGGACGGCCGCTACGAGTCGACGCAGGCGGGCCGCGCCGCCAGTGCCGGCGGACGACTCGCGACGTGTGCGCTGTGCGCTGTGCGTGACTGACTACTACCTCTGCCAGTGCTATAGCTATTACTGTTACTACTATCAGTGAATGCTAATGATCAAGATGAAAAGGATTTGCCATCTCATCTTCCGGCTCCTGTTCCTGCTTGACGGTGAGTTGTATATTTGTTTTTTTTTATAATTATTTGTTTTAATACTAAACCGGAAAGAGAAAAATAGGTATATGCTGTAAAAATAGAAAAAAAAAATGGCGGAAATGAAAACATGGAACCGCTTAAAGGCAACGGAGCGGACGCGTCAACAAATTCACAACAATTGTTCCGCGTCGGCGACTTTCACGTTGTCCTTACACCGAACTATATTCAATCACGTGGAATATGACTCAGCTGTGCTCCACAATTTGTTTGTAAATCATTATATAACAAATGTATTGCGCACATACATTTATACTGTATCGATCGGTATTCAGTTATAAATTCATATCTTTTTTACAAATAAATAGTTGCAACGGCAAGCTATGGCCGAACGTTACGAGTAACGTATTATTGCTTTTCCATTTTTATGTTAAACATTATCAATTCGACATCTAAAGCGCAATTTTTCTTTAACTGAGGCCTACTGGCACATTGTTAGTGATCGTGCCTGCTACGCAGAAGGTCCTGTGTTCGAGTTCCGCTATCGGAATCTGTACTGAACATATAAAGTGAGTAAAACTAAGTGCGTCGGACCAGAATGAGAAGCTTTGAATGCTGATATCTCTCATTCGGAGTGAACGAGTTCTGTATTCGCTTAGAAAGCTATTCATACTTTAAGGCAACTCATTGTATACGTATACCTAATATTGAAACTTATTTTAATAATTACTAATTGTTGAGCGACCGCCGCGGGCTGGCTGTGCAGCGGCTGTTCCTCCGCCGTCGCGTGCACTCTCAGGAAAAATACACGCGCCGTTTCAAAATGGCGGGCTTTGCAGCTATATATTATATCATAATTAATTACGATTCGTGAAAAGTACTTTGATATAAGTGTCTCTCTAATAGAACTAATTATTAGGGCTTCAACAGAGTTTTCTTGTTTTTTTTTTTAATATTATTTGTGAAGTGAACAAATCACGCAGCGATGAGTTGGCGCCCGCTGCCAGCCGCTGCATTACGTATGTTCAGTGCTGACGGCCTGAGTTCGTGCTTCAACGAACACTCGGTGTCACGAGTTCGGTTCTGGCGGAGGACTGTTCCTCTGTGTAAGCAGCAATATGCATCCGGTTGTGTGAACGCAAGCCATTGTTCCGAAACATGTAAAGTTATTGTGTTAAGCATTCGTATTGATTTCACAGCTAAAGATATATAAATTGAAATTTGGTCATTCTTTGTACCGCAAATGGACATTTATTGTTTCGTGATTCTGTTTAGAAAAAGTGATGAGATAGTGAGTGTGGTTGTAAGAGTGCAACTGTAGGCTCGCGCGCGGCCGCCCCTCGCCGCCGGTCTGAACGCCCGAAGGTGCTCCCTACCTGGGGGCACCCGCGGGCCGCCGGGGCGAGCCGGGCCGGGCCGGGCGGCGCGGTGTGCGTTACGCCGGGTTACATCGTGTGTCGGCACTATGCTACACGACCGCACTCAGCGGCTCGGGCCTAAATGTAAACATACAGCTCGCAGGTCGCAGCGCGCCGCTCCGCACGTGCAGGCGCCTGGTGCAGGCGTCCCGGTCGCCGGTGGCCGCGCACCGCCTGCGTCAGACACCTGTCCGCGAGCGCTTCTGTAACGTAATTCCTGTCCCGCCTGATCGCGCTCGAGGTCGTGGATGCGGGGCTCAGTGCGCATCGCGAGCGTGTCTGAGCGGGGCTGCCGGCGCCGGCGCAGCTCGGTGGAGGCTGTGAAGGCGGTTGGTGTTGCAAGATGTTCCTCATGAGCCAGATGTTATTTGTGCCGAGTTTCTGTGCGTCCGCCAAGTAGCGATGACCGGTGTCAACTTTACGCAGATCACTTTACATTATATCATATCAAAATGAAATATTATATAAATAATTTCTTCTCAATTTATTATACGTATAAGAATTTTACAGCTAAATATAATATTATCAATTGCGCAAGCATTATACATAATAAAAGAGGTATTGCAATAACGCCAATATCACGCTATTTATCAACTTCTTCCTATAACTAGGATCATGATGCGATAAATAAACTATTGAACCTGCCCGAGCGTCCCGGGGCCGCGGGTCGGCACGGCGGGTCGGCGGCGGCGGCGGCGGCAGAGCTTCTCGCAATCACGTGACGTTTACCTTAGTGGATATCGGAGCTCGCTTCGGTGATGTATCGTTTACGGCAGGAACATCCGGCGGTCGTGAAGCACAGCGCAGCCGGGCCGTGCGGGCGCGACGCTCCGCGACGGCACGCGCCGTGGTCCGCTTCTAACACGTCCATTTGTTATTTGCAACTCGGATATGGGAGGGCTCTCTTCAAATACAATATTCGGACGTTTAGAACTGGGGCTATGGGATCCTTCAATAATTAGATTAGATAGTAAAACGACCGAGTGACTAGATCGCACATTATGGTAAACGTACTGCCGTTTCAGATCGGATGTCACCATTAAGGTCATTGTCTGTCTGTCGCGGTAGTGTAATACATAATACAATGTGATTCTATAGGCTTTGAACATAATGACAGTTGAGCTTCTTTGTAAACAAAGAGATACCTTTACATGTATGCAAATATGGCTGAGTGGCACTTCCTATATTCTCAGTAATGTTTATCTGAATTCAGTAATAGAGCTCTCGTTGCTTTCTACATATTCAATGACGGTCGCCGCTGAGTCTAAACGTGTAGCCCGAGCTTAGCCGGAGCAGCCGCGCCGTCTACTCGCTCTCGCTCGCGCTTTGCCGATAATAATAACTAAGAAGAATACGTTTTGTTGCGTCTTGTAGTAGCGCCATCTACCGACCTATACTCCATACGAGCTTTTCATTACATTGGACAGTTCGCCGACATGTCAACATGTAGACAGCCGTATTCGAAAATGCGTACGGGTAACTTTCGCCAGCTCTGGCAACACCGTTCGGGTTGTCCATTGAATGTTGCTCTCGCTCGAATCATCCGCCGAATACCGACAGAGAAAGATACAAATATTCCTAAATACAACTAAATAAGCCGATTCCAAAGTGTACAAGTATGCTTGGAAGATCCTCAAAAACACCAGTATCCTAGAGGAGAAGCAGGGGCCCCTGAGGAGTATGTTGGGCGGAATCCAGGTCCGAACAGCAGTGGTAGCACTGGGTCGTTACTTCTCGTCCAAACCTGCACAAGTACTCAGGGAAACATCCGTGTCCCGTAAGTACCTGTGTCAGGTGGTAGGTGACGTGATATCGACTACTGAGCCAGGCTTCGAGGTTCGGCAGAATGGCGCCGAGCACGCGCTGGCGCATGCACCGCACATTATTGTTTATTCTTACATTAATAATGCATAATTCCGCAATGTGAGCAGTTTGGAATTCGTAGGGCTCCTGATCCAAATGAAATAATATGTTATAATAATATGTTATATGAAAGTGCGTGGCGTAGGCCAGGTACGAGGACGAAATAAACAAAATATATCATTAATATTAGAAAGCGCATTAATGTATCCGAGCGGGAGAGCGGGAGAGGTCCCGCGGGCCCACTCCGCTCGAACAACTCCATTGTAATATCGGATCTGTGTTACTCCTTTACAATAATATGTACGAATCCTCTGCATGCGGTACGCTACGTCGTTCTATCCGGTTCGCCTGCGATCCTGTTCCACGGAAAACTATGAGGTTAGTAGCAGACGACGGGCCGCGACAGCCGACATGCGTTAACCTTTAGGATCTGGCGGACGAGACCACCCACTCGTGAGCGTTCGTCAGCCAATACAGTATACAGTATAAACATGTCAATATAATGTTAGAAACCGTCTGAGTGGAGATTTATATTATTGTGGAAAGTGTTCGTGCTCAAGGTGTAGAGCGTAACGCTGGTCGGCTGCGGCGCCTCTCGAGCGACCGCAGCGGGGCGGGGCGCCGCACGCGCGACACGCTCGTGCACGCGGGAGCAGCCCGGACAGCGCGGTCGCTCATACAACGGTACATACAATGTAGCACGGCATTCGGGTTAGCGAGCGCGCCAGAACACGCGCACCCACCGCTTGCTCCTTAGAGCCAGTCCTTATGTACTTACGAATATCTAAGTACTTACGTCAACGAGATTGTTATGATCGTCATTGTCCCTCCTTAGCCTACTACAGCTCAACACGGACTTCCCGTGCTACAGGCGCCGAGTGCAGGGTGTACTGGGTGTACTGTGACCAAAACCTCGTCATCCTTAGTCTATAAGGTTTCTCTCGTTACTCGTTTCGCCTTCACACTCATACATTAGGGTGAGTAAAAAAGAAAGAATGTGTTTTTTTGCTTGATACTCTGAAAAATAGGTTCCTAGAGACCTCCGAGAAAGTCTCTCCAAGTATGAGCTCTTAATTATAACGGAAAGGTCCTCCGTCTTACAAGTTCCTATTTTTTTCTTATTATTATTATTTATTTATTTTTTTTTACACTGGCACGACATAGTGACTACAGAGTACCTGATGGTAAGTACAGTGTAGTCCAAAAACGAAAGCAACTATCAAAGGATGAAAATCCATTGATAGTCTACATCGTCATGTCGGCCCACATATACCGCGACTGAAGGTCTCTAGGTATATGAGCTACTGGATATACACAAGCTGATCCCGAAACGCGACAAGCCGAAACTGGTCACTATGGCGGGCTTTACACCCATGTACTGTGGTCGCGATCCAGACGGGCACCGACGCCCTACCACCTCGCTGCAGCTCGTTTAGCACCACCCAGGAGTCACGTGTAGGGAAACTAGGGTAAAGCCTACGGACGCGAGCAGCTTCGACTCCCAAAATCAAGGATAAAAAAAATCTTGATTATCAGATAGAAAAATTCATATCTCGCTTCCAACCACTCGAAAAAATATCTCGTTCCAAAGATTTTGTAGGGATTTTAGGGAAGAATTTTAATTTCTACGAATAAAAAAATATGTTATAAACTATTTTTTAAACTGTTTTTTCAGTCTTGGGCATGTTTGGTTATATTGATTTAAAAAATTAGTGCATTTTTTCCATCATATAATCAATGATTAATTAATTTTATAGTAAAAACCGTTTCTATATCCAATTTAATACGGAACACATTAATCTGGTACAATAGAAAACACGTAGTTCAGTTTTTTTATCGAATTTTTTTCTTCTTAGTCATCAAGTGCGATGTAATTTTGAATATTTTTTAACGTAACGGTACAATTTCATTGCAAATAATTTTCTTTGTTGCCGTTTGTATATTTATTTCGATGTTCTTCGACAACTTGCAATAAGTATTGGAATTGCTCTTAATTTAATGTCAAACATTGAATATATAAACTAAGTGATGCAACAGCTCGCTCCGCTGAATCGTTAACGGCTTTCAATTGTTCAAATGATGTATTCTGTATTTCCAACGCAACTGCCAGTAGTAGGGCACGCACGATCCAATGTCCATATCCAGAGAGTCCTCCGGTAGAGCAAAGATTTTAAAGAGATTTAAAGACTTTTTAGATACAAAGTGACTAAAACTTTTTTGTGCTAATAAATTCAAATCTTTTTTATCAATTATAAATCTTCCAGATAGGCGCATTGGCTGAGTGCTGTCTCCCGGCCACGGGTCGTAAATGCGAATCCCATGGGATCGATACGTATGACTTCTAGTTGTTCTCTATATGAGCCTGGAATTAATAAAAGCACACACCATACGAGGGGAGTAACTCCTGTTGTGAGGCAACGGTTTTCAAAAGCAATCCGATAACTCGACGAAAGAGTCCATAAGCTAAGCCGGCGCCGTCGGAATGCGGAACTTAATAAAAATAACGAAATTCGCGATTTACTTCCTTATATAGATCTGCGGAGGGAAAGGCTGGGGTTGCGGGATCTCAGAGACAATTCCATGGCAGTAGAGATGCCATGAATATCCGCGTCCGTATACATATCCGATTACGCATTTTGTATATATATATATAAATAAAATTAAATTCTCTACAAAAATAATGAATGGGTATTGCAATACGATATATCGTTCATTAGTTATAAAAGTCAAAAGAAAAAAAAACTTTTGTCCTGTGTTATTTGTATGGGAAATCAAAAATGCGATGCGGACAACCTAAATATTAATATTAAGGGCTCATATTTTCAGAGGCCTATTTTGGCATTAAAACGAAACTTTTGAGCGTGGTTCCGAGGAAAAATAAAAAAAAAAAAAATTTTAAACGCTCTAATATATATATACATATATATTGTATATTGTCATTTGTAGCTTGACAAAGGGAGTGCAGTGCCGGGTACATGGAGAGTGTTGCGGACATCTTGGTATATATCATTATGTCATCGCCGTGCCTGCACATACTGTTTTATTAGATTGAGATGTTTCACCGAACCCAGTTTAATATTCAGTTTAATATTCTAGTGATTCATATGCTTTAAATACCCGCAGTTACGAAACCCATGAACATTTTGTATGGGAAAAATGTTTTTTTTTTTTATTTATATTTTTTCTTCAATTTTCCAATGTTTTTAATAGTTGTTATTCTGCTATTCGGGACGGAGTCAAATGCAACAAACCATGAAAAACGGTCCGCCCGTTCTCGAGGTATAGGTGTCATTTATTTATTTCATTTTAAAAGAGGCTTTCAAACAGAGTGTGTACACATTTAACAAATATTATAATAATAGCAAGCGCGCCGCACCGCACGAGGCAATGGCGCGCCCCGCCGCGCTGGCACGGGGGCACAGCACGGGCTGCTGGGATACAATTACAATGATATTTATTTAATCATGTATCAGTTGCAAGTTGTCTATTTCATTTACTTTCACTTTTACCTTTGCCCTTCTTTAAGATGTACATATATTTTTACTATAGTATCTATCACTAATACATTTTGTAGTCGATTGGTTTATTGTATGTGATAGTTTAATTTAGTATTGTTTATTTTTGAGTGGGTGTGTTGTATTACAGGTATTCTTATTATATTAATATAAACTTTGGCACTGGTCCGGTTGCCCCACGCCACACAACAACTCCTGTGTTTAGGCGCTCCTCTGGCCTCGCACTGAATCGCTGGACTCCGACTCCTGTTCGGATCATTGTGTCAGCCCTTGGCCTCGTAATCATTTGTTATTCATTCACAGAATATTAATATTTAATATATCAACAACCTCTCTCCACTATATTCTTCCTGTCGCAGTTCCGTATCCAATCTGTCACTTTTAATAGTTGTCAACTCAGAACATAATTATTGCAGATTATAAATGAATTGTTAACAGTATTCACGATAATATTTACAATGTAACAACAGTTCCTTGTATCGTACAGCCAGCGCAGCTCGGCGGCGGTGTCGGGCTCCGCTAGGCCTCTCTGTTGCTGTGACAACTGCTGTTACTTGAGCTTATTATGTATACTTAAGGCTATTTATGCTATATGTTATTCTATTTATTGTATATTTATTGCTCATAAATAATTGTGATAAGATGTGATACGACCGGAGCCCTTCACGAGAACCAGCGCTGCAGGCCTCTTGCGGCCCGCCCGGATGTGGCTGACGGGGCCCGCTTTCGCCCTGCTTATATGTTTTGTTTGTTCTTTAGTTTCTGCATGTTGTTTGTGTTACTGCATTAAAATTTTTAGTTTTTTGTTAGTTTGTGGCGAAATAAGTACATTTCACTACAAGGTAAAACAATTTCCATGCAAACAAAATGAAATTCGAATTTAAATAGGAACAAAACTGCTGGTGGTACAGCTGAAGAAAACGAGAGAGCTTCAATACATAAACTACAAATTTCATGTAATTTAATATTGAAACTATTTACCAACCATAAACCGAATTTAATATTTTAAAACATTTGCTTAATAAGTGTTCGAATGAACCCGACTTTGTTTTATATATGTGCATAGATAATTAACCAAATTAATATATAATCGACATTGAAATACCTGGATTCGAAACAAATTGTCCTAGTCGCGTCAAAAACCGATTGTATTGCTGTAAATATCCGTCCAGTTGTCCGACATCGCGCATTCTGAACAGCTCTGCGCGGGAGCACATCTCCGGGCCGAGTAATGGCGAGTATGGCGGCGGTCACGGCACCATCACGGCGTCGCGCGCTGCGCCAGAGGGGCAGGCGGCGGCCCCGGCACCGCTCGCGACAGCAGCAAGCCTGCAGCCATGCCGTGCGCGGCGCCACGTGAGCGTTTCAAGGATAAACGCGTCAAAGATGCTTTTAGTGGCACAAAATGGTAAATGATACTAAGGCTGACAGTGACCAGAGTAGAGTTTGTCCACAATACTGGTTGTTATGTGAACCTCAATATAATATCGCGGAAGATCTTCAAGTTTTCTTATTATCATGGACGGTACCCGGCACGGTTCTATAATGAAATGGGGCTGACGAAATTAGAGTATGTAGCTCCTGAGACCACTCTCCATTGTGGGAACGGTGACAGACCGCGAGCCTGGGGACTTTGCGTTTTACTTTGGAGATGTTCTGCATTTTAGTCTCCGTCAAAGAGTCACCGCCGGCGAGCCCACGAGCTCTGCGATCGATCACGTCCTGATCTGCCGACTGCTGATCTGCTTAGCGGGCCCGACCCGGACGCAGGCGACAGCGGCACCCCGCGCCCGGCAGCGCCCGCGCCCGGCAGCGCCCGCGCCTCACGCAGGTCGAGCAGTTGCGCCGGCGCGGTATTGAGGCACCTGTGGACGGGACCAGCACACCCTTCTAATAATACCAACATTTTGGTTAAATTTTAATTTGTGTAGCAAACAGGCCAGTCTGCTATTTGGGAAATAATAAATTAAAATAAAAAAAATAGGTATCACTTATATGTGAGATGGCGGTACTAGTGAAGTGACATTACTTGCAGGCTTCACAGGCGCCGGCGGTGGCCTCTAGCGAGGCGCGCGCACACTGCTCCTGGCGGCGGGGACTTTAGGAGTGGACAACAAAAGTAATCTCAGTAGATTATATACACGACATATATATTTTTTAAATGACATTTGTCTGTCGGCGAGCGCCTCGAGGCGTGCAGGATGTAGAGAATTATTTATCGTATCGTATTTCAAAAGAGTTTCAACTTGGCAGATGTATTAACGCGTTAAAACTTAGTTGGTAACTTGCAAAGCTGGATAAAAGAATAAGTGAGTTACATGAAAGATTTATTCAACAAAATATTTTTTGTTGAAAGTTTTTCTTTATACCAGCGTCGCGGCGCGGCCCGGCCCGGCCCGGCGAACGCCGACACGCCGTAAACTTGTTTACCTGTGTGCTGCTGCTGCTGCTCGGAACATGTTTCGCTGCTGCTTCGGTCGCGGGAATGTCAATACTTTATGTGTTTTCTTTTTATATCTTCGGGCATGGGGACGACTGCTGCGGTGTTTAGCCAACGACGTGCCGAGATCGGAATACCTTCTTATTTGCATTATATAGTCTGCACGGAATGTAAACATATTTTATCTTTTTTTATAACAAAACTGTACACAACTTAAATAATCATTAATTTAATTTTGCTTCAAACAAACTGCATCTAATAATTGCTTAATAGGTATATTGAAGATACATTACTATATGCTATATTAGTTACTGGACATTGGAGATCTTTGTCCTGTCCGTCGCCCCAGCGCTGCAGAGCCTGGCGCTGCGTAGCACAAGCTGAGACAGGGCCCTTACCGGCGGCGGCCTAGAGCTTCTTATGTATTGTATGTTTTTAGTTCCTATTTTTCCGTTTTTTCGGCGAGTCATTTATTTGTATTATTTCGTCACTTTGTTTGGCTGCTGCTGATTAAATATTTTCATGTGCTTTTGTTCGTGTTCCGTTGGGCACACGAAATAGAGAAATCAAATGGGTAACATAATTTAAGACACGGTAACGGTTGAACACGGTAAAGAGCTTTCGTGACGGCTCTCGCGACCAGTTAGTTGGTAAAGCAGTAAAAGCTCTACTTTGTTTCCGTTCACAAAGAACTGTTTTTTATTTCTTTTCTTAAATCTGTCTTTGAACAAATCTTTTGCTTCATTAAATAAAAATGCATCTGTTACGCAACAGTGAGTAACTATTTATTAATTCGATCTTTTTAAATCCTTCCAAAGTGAAAGATGAACCGAAAGGACGAACTGATGTAGTACGCGTGCAGAGCGAATTTAGACAATTTAAATTTGCTATCATGTTCATCGGTTCAGGCGGGCGGGCCGGCCTCGCGGCTCGGTGCGGGTGTACCGGGACAGCGCTTCACCGGAATAGGTTCCGTGCCGGCGGTCCGGGATGCTTGGGTAAGATCGCAAGCACGCCGTGGAGCGATGGCCAGTTACAACGAATTGAAAGCGTGCATTTAGCTGTCAAAATATTGAACTGTGCCAAAATCATATAAGCTTAGCAGATCTTCGCGCTATTGGATATAATCGTGTCACGTATAGGGCGTTATGTGGTAGAGCGTCGTGAGGTAAGTATAGTGGAAAGCTCCAGCAAGAGACCACCGGGCTCCCGGCTCGGAGCAACACACTGTTCTCAGGTACACGCTGGTTGCTGTCCAGGCTCTCGTGGAATTGAACCGAACAATTTTTATACCGGCGGAGCAGGCAGACTGCAGCTTCAGCAGCTTTAGGAGGTTAAACACGATATCAATGTCAGTGTGTGTGCGTGGAAAATATGATGTGTCCCAGAGGATAAGAATAAAGGGAAGAAAGGATGTGTCAGAGAGTGACTGTCACAACAACGATAAGTGAAGGACAAGCCACTTGCTAATGTAATTAATCAGTGAGTACACAAGCTGCCCGTCATGCCGCCCCCGCGCCCGCCCCGCCGACCGTGACTCGCTAAAACGTGCGCAAGTTCGGTTCCCGCCACGGTTCGCTTAGTCTAAGTGAATTGAACTGTAAATCGAACACAGCTTAGTATATTGCGAAGTGGTCGTGGCGGCATCCAGCCAGCATGCGGCGAGGGCGCCAGCGAGCGCGATGTCGCCTACACTCGTAGAGACGACGGAGCCAGCTGACATACGTGCAGCTCTTAAGCTTTCGGAATGAAACAATAACAATGAAACACAATGTAACGACGTTCTATGGATTTTTTAACGTAAATGTCTTTATAATCTAAATACACGAGATTATATTTAAAACCGCGTAGAGTCTCCTTATGTTCTAAGAGTAAGTGTCAGCGGTGCATCCACGCTTGAGTGCGAGACAAGCTCCTGACTTGTTGGGCGGAGCAGTTTGTTGCGTTGCAATGAAAACGTTTCATTATATTCATCATTATTAAGTTTTATTTTAATTTGAAAGCTATTATTTCTTAATTTTAGCCACGTATTACTTTAGAGTTTAGAGTTTAATACTTGTAATTTAACATCATTTTATAAAAGCAACCGCTAAATGTGAAGTGGATAGCTTGCAGCATGCTCGCTGATCGCGCACAGTGCGACGGGACCGCGCGCGCGCGACGCCCGGGAGCGCTCGAATCAAATTAATTACGTTCGCAAAACTGCGCTTAACTCGTGTTTAGGAGCTCTTAAAACTAATCCCAGGATTTGTTCGACGAATAATTAGACACCGCCGCGCCCCGCCGCGCCCCGCTGCGCCCCGCCGCGCCCCGCCGCCCGCGCGCCCTGCGCCATAGGCATCTGCGAGGAGCCATCGACAGCGCTCACTAATTGGAAATTGAATTACTTTGATAGTTTTGGACTCGTTCGGCTGGAATGATGGAACTCTCGGGGACACCGGGAGGCGCGAACACTCACACCCCCCCCCCCGCCGCCAGACGCCGCCAGACGTACTGCGCGCATGTCTTACCTCCCACTTATAAATTGTTATTTAGCACGGCATGTAGTGCTGAAACCGGTATGTTCGTCCAGCGCATGCAAACAGAGCCGTACATCGCGCCCGGGCGGCCGCTGCCGGCTCGCAGCCCCGGGCTCCGCCGGCCAGTCCCGCCGCCGATATTCTTATTTATCTCAGTGCTTAATCCGGACTTGTGAATGTCTTACACTGATGTAAATGTACCGCAACCTGGGGCAAGGAGCTGCACACGAGCGCGCGGGGGGAGTGTGCGTAAATAAGGCCCGTAACCGGCTCCGGGTTGGAACCCGTTTGTCGCCGGCGCCGCACCGGTGCCGCACCGGTCTCGTCCCGACGGCACGCGGCGCCGTTCATCATGCCCAAGGCCTGTAGCCGGCCTGCCTGCAGAGCGGGTGCTGCCGGCGGCGCGGCGCTCCTCGGCAGCCGTGCAATAGGGGCCGCAGTTCCCGCAGCACAATGTGCAGCTGCCGGCGCTCCGTGTCAGCACTGCATATACTATATCGTATACATGATATACATACGTGATTGCGCTTGACTTCAATCTCACCTGCTGGAAAGTGATGAAGAGGGTGATTCTGGAGCGCGCTCGCACCGACAGATACCGATTCACTCGACGTCTGCAAATGTCCCCGCCATCAGATGTTGGCAATACAGACGCGGGAAGCGAACCCCATCCCGGTATATGAATTACAGCTGACCCGCCGCACTGCGCGCCGCCCGACAGCCCGGGAACGTGTTACAGATTAGCCGAACCTAATTTATGATTTTATGAAAGTAATACAATGAACACAAAACAAATATTTTGATATGTTTTCCTTAGTTTACACGAAATATACTTCTGAACGCTCGCTTGTATATTTAATAAACAAAATCAAGTCAATGTCAAGTTATGTCTTCAGTTTTGCATTACTGACATTATTCTACATTTTTAAAATGTAAAATACGCCATTACCCGAGTATTGTGGATACAGTTTGTCGATTCTAAACATTTATATAAATACGTTTTTTAACATTATACAATTGACATTCAATGTTTGACAGTTGCGAAACCCACGGACATTTTGTATTGGAAAACGTTTTGTTTTTATTATTTATTGTTTCGTCAGTTTTTCAATGTTTTAATAGTCATTCGGCTATTCGGGACGGAGCAAGTGCAACAATGCAATGACCATGGAAATCGGCCAAGCCGGTCTCGAGTTATAAATGTTCGAGCAAACCCGAGATTGTTTTATACATATATCTATGTGTATATATATATCGCCACGCTACATCCTTTTCGGGTACTCACGCCGTGAAGACACATTAGTGGCTGTATCCACTTTGCGCTTATGTGTCGTGCCCAACATGACCAGTGGCGCAGCTGGTCGCGGTTCTCACAGCGCTAGTACACATGGCATTCTATTAGATGCCGCGCGGGCTTCCTCGCGATGATTTCTTCACCGATGAGCGTGCGGTACCTATATGCGTACTTGGTAAAAAATGTTTTTTTTTTATGTTCTCTGAGGAACGCACAGCGGTAAACAGGACACAATAAATATACATAAGCCAGTAAACACACTATAGAAACATGCAAAACAGAAATCGAGATTAAGGACGTAAGACAACCAGAGAATACTATTTATATAAAAGAAGACGAGTGCAACAAAGAAAAAAAAAAGAACTGTTATTTTGATTAAATTAATCAAGTTACGAGATTAGTTGTACCCAGAGATGGGCAAAATGTAATCTGATTAATGATCAACGATTACAAAATGTAGTCGTAATTTTAATTTTACTTGCTCTGTAATCATGATTAAATCCATTTAAAACATTAAGAATTAATAAATGTGTATACAATATGAAATTCTGTAGTGTTTAAAACATAAATGAGCGAGATGCAGTCATATTAATGGTAGAAAACGTAAAATGTAATCGTTAATCATTTTCATTAATCTGATTACATTTTGCCCATCTATGGTTGTACCTCCGAGTGACGGCATGCGGCTTACAGGGGTTAGATATATATATATATATATCTAAACAATCGTAACAGTAAGAATGCAGTTCCAGTGAATGCAACAACTTTATTAGTAAAGTGCTGAGCAATTCTAATTGGCGAATGCGAGTTCGTTTGTACAAACGTGGCAGCGGCGAGCCCTTGGCTGTGGACTGGACGCGCACGCGCTGTGGACACTGCCGTGTCGCGAGTGTCGGCAGTGTCGACAGTGTCGGCAGTGTCGGGACACAGCGAGTACTCTTCAGCATTCATACTAACATATTACAACAGCCTGTGCGGGTGTATTGGAACTCGAATGTGAGTTTTAAAACATGACAGCGGACACAAGCCCCTGTCACAGAGATGAAATCGTTTGTTGGGAGCCGAGTGCAGTGGCGACTGCGGACGCGCTCGCGGCACGGCACGGCACGGTACGGCACGGCACGGCGCGGCGCGGCACGGCGCGGCACGGCACGGCACGGCGCGGCACGGTACAGGTGTCAGTTCCTACAAAGGAATCACCCGCGCATTGTGTGTCGCTGTTCCGGTTCGTTACGGAGCGCTTGTGCTCCCGCCCCCCCTCGCACCCCTCGGCCCGTCAACGCCCCCTAGCGGAGAATAACGCTTTACATTCTTATAGAGTACGACTCGAAAGACCAGAAAGGGTTTTCAATGGATTCAGTTCTAATATAATTCTAATATTTTTATACATAATTTGTTGGGTAATTGAATGAGATCGGTGACACTTTAATGTTCGGGCGCGTGTGGCACGGACCCGCGCAGCAAACACGCGACGCGACGAGCCCTGCGCGGCGGCGGGGGCGCGCCCCGAGGCCGTGTCCACTGCCGCCTGCCGCCTGCCGACTGCCGCCTGCCGCCTGCCGCCGCGACACTGGGCAATGTCTGTTTTGCTCGGCAGTATGTGTTCGCAGAGAGAGATTGCAATGAACTCGCAACTTTAATTATCAAATTAAACTATGTATATGATACTTGTCGCGCTTGCGCTGTTGGACCGCTCTATACTATAAGGACCAGTTACGCTTTTACAGGAAAGTAAATAAGCGTGGACCCCCCCCCCCTGGCGAGAGGCTGTCGCCTGGCACCTGCAACGCGCGTAACGTTCCCGCGCCGTCGTCCTTGGAGAACGTTTTTTACTCGTTCCAAGAACCCCGTGCCGTGACCCAGGAGACACGCTGCGCCGGGGCGGCCGCTCCGCAGCTTTATATTGTGCGACTGGAAGGCTCTAGGGAACCGCACTACTGGTGCGAGCTGATCGGCTTCTGAAGCGTGCGGATGAGCTGATGGCCAACCGCGCAGAGTGCGTCCCGGGAATACTGATGAAGGCATCAGGTCGATTGCACTACTCTTCGAGCTACTGGGCACGACATACAAACGGAAAGTGACGTATCTCTGTTCGATTCTAAAGGGATATAGCGTCACGGCACGGGCGTGGCAGAGCAGCGGTAGCATTATTCATACTTTTTCGCAGGTGGGAATCTTGTCATAGCGCTCTGGGTTTGTCCACATTATGCACAGATTTAGACCCACACGCCCACCGAAAAAGGAAAACATCGCGAGGAGACCCGCGCGGCGTCTTATAGAAATGTCACGTGTACTAGTGCCGTGACAGCGGCGGCCAGCTGCGTCACCGCGCCACTGGTCACGCTGGGCACGACATTCAAGCGCAAAGCGGACACAGCCACTAATGTATCTCCGCTCACCCCGTAAGGGATATAGCGTGACTCTAAACTAGTATTCGTAATTTTAAAAACTAAAAAAGTGTCAATGTTTAGAAAGTGAATATGAGTCCGCCGGTGCGCCGCGCCCGGCCGCGCGCAGAGCCAAGTCACGGTTCTCTCAGGGGCCTCAAGTCGTAAGACCGTGTAAGTATAGTCGCTCGTAGCGCGTGCCGCACCGCGCTCCTGGGCCGTCCCTCCCCATGGCGGGAGTGTGTGGCGAGGCCCCAGAGAGCGTCCGCCGCACGCCCGTACTGCTGCCCGCGCAGCCGGCCCGGTGCCCGGCGGGTTAGAGGGCGTCCCCCTGACGACACTCTCCATCGTGCGACACCGGGGAAGGACTACCCGGCAGGCGACATTACATCGACGTTCTGCATATTCTATGATAAATTATATCATATAAAAATATGTTTCTTCATTATTTCAAGAATGTTTTTCCACCTTTGTATAAATTTATTTAAATCCGTTGCCTGGATAAAGGGCTAGAGCTTAATTACTTCCTGGCAGACGTGGGGTACACCAGGGAAGTCGAGTAACATGGCACGAGTACATTGTCGGTATGTTAATCTCTTTAAAACTCATAATTATTCTTTTACAAACGGGTGTGCCATTGCTACGGTTGAGGGCAGACGAAGCTGTGGGCGGGATCTGGTATATTACTACGGCTAGAATATGTGTGATATTGAAGCAACACGGTGCAGTGCTGAGGCCGGGCCCCGGAGCGGCAATCGTCTAATTGTCGATACAAATAATGAGCGCGGGCCGCAGTCGCCAGCGCCGCGCACCCATTCCATGATTACTTGTCCGACGGCGCTTCAAACAATTTATTATGATCCAATTAACGGCTCCCGGCGCAGGGCTGCCGCCGGGCCCGCGGCTCGAATCCCGGTAACGCCCGTCCACCCCGCCCGGGACTGGGCACTTCTCTAGTTCGTACAGTAGCCCACTTACCGACTATATGGGGTCGCTCAAGCGAAGCGTGAAGACTTATGCGTGCAGGCCGGCATGATCGCTGCGACTACCGATGGGTTTTTCTTATCTATTGATAGTCGTTTTCGTTTATTGGACTACAGCATACTTACCATTAAGCGTGGCGCAGTCACTGTGCCGAGTCCGGTTAAAAAAAAATCCAGCCCCGCGCGGGACAAGGACGGCGATAGCCTGTCTCATGTGTAACGTGACGTCACGGCGGGATGTGGTGTGTATAGATATAGTATTGAATTAATATTAAATAAAAAAAGCTCCGAATGAACCATCAACTTATATCTTCAAACGTTATGTTGTACATCTGCCATGATGTGTACATGAAGCGCCGAGGGGCCCACTGTTCCGCTGTCCCGCTGTCCCGCTCATTGCAGGCAATGCTGCAACGCCAGCTCGCAGCTACAGCGCTATTGTGATAAGTATCAGGGAGGCAGGGGCGAGGCAGTGCCTCTGAGGCTACCAGTCGGTGCGAGTCTGATACAGTTAGCCACCGTGCAGCCGCCCGCGCAGCCGGGGTGTCTCTGTGGGGATTCTTCCAAATTAAAAACAAAGGCATCAATCAGGTCATCCGACGTCGAAATTCAATCGGAATAAACTGAGAAATCATTTGCCATTCGGGTGGGATATGATATTAAAAAAAAAACTGCAATAAAATCCCGCTTGTCCGAAACTTATGACAGCCCTAGTCGAGGGTGTTAATGCCGACGGATCTCGTGATAGATGCCAGTAACTGCCAATTAAATTATTAACAAAATATATTTGAACAGACAGGCTGGGACCTCGAAGAGCAAATTGTTTTTAAATGTAAGCGAAGTGTTCCCTTCCTCAGTCGACGGAGCCGGAGGAATGCCATCACGTGCCCTTTTGAAGTAAGCGTCCGCCATTATTTGTCTAGGCGCCGGAATAAATAGCGTTTAAAGTAAGTTTCAATATCAAAGGAAACGCATCTGCGCTCCGTCACATAACGCTTTGCAATATTACTGTCACATTACATGTGACCCATGTCCTTCAAGTAAAACCCAAAACCTCGTCCAGCGAGTTCACAGCGCTCGAGCTCGGGTTTGCTTGCGCGTGCCAGCTCGCGCGCATTGACACCTTTCTATAACAGTTTCAAATGACTGGCAATGGAAGCGAGACGAAGACCTCATATGGCTAGCATGTTGTTTGGCATAATTTCCACAAAAACACCTTTGTACCATTACTGTATACTGTTACGGGCCAGGTAGGGACCATTCCACATATCCCGGTGGAGCGGGCAAAAATATATTGTTTACACAGCGACACAGAACTAGCGCACACCGGGCGTCGTCCCGGAGCGGCACCGGCTTGCTGGAGCGGCACCGGCTTGCTGGAGCGGCACCGGCTTGCTGGAGCGGCACCGGCTTGCTGGAGCGGCACCGGCTTGCTGGAGCGGCACCGGCTTGCTGGAGCGGCACCGGCTTGCTGGAGCGGCATACCGCCACCAGTCCGTGATCTCTCGTGATTGAATATCTTTTATAGCTACAAAATTAAATTGTACGCACAGACGCGCGCGCGTATAGGCTCTGCGGGGCGGTGGGCGCGTTTAATATGTATGTGAAAACATTATTTTTATAATAGTCCAGTGAAAGGCTTGGCCGACTGAGATTCATCTCAGTTCAGGTCAGATTGTATTCGGTTTTTCTTGTGTCTTTTTGTTGGTTGGCTTTTTTTTCATTATTTTAGTTATGTAACAAAATCGCAAATAATTAGTACAGATGGGGACGCAGGGCTGTGCCGGTGAAGCGGCCGCGTCGCCCGCAAGGCGCGCAAGGCCCGCCCGCCCCGGCAGCGCCTGGCGCTCCGCAGCGCGAGCTGGCTGCGGGTGCCTGCTGGCGGCGGACTCGACTTGTTTATGTGTTCTTTGTTTTTTGCTTCTGTTTTTCATGTGTTTTATGCCGTCGCTTTTGTTTGACGGCTGCTTTTTAAATGTTTTCTTTTCTTCTCTTTTTTTTTCAATATTATAATAATTATCTCAAAGTCCGCTATCGTTGTTACGCGAAGGCTACTTTTATGTATTATTTTATTTATTCTTCGTTCCGGCGACCGCGATAGCCCAGTAAACAAGGGACCTGTAACCATAGACACCAATGGAAATGGTCGCAGGCTCAAGTCCCGGACTTTTGTCAACTTAGTTAAAAACAAAACCAGTGTCGCTGCTGGCGTGTGCCGACAACAGCGTCATTATTGTTTCATTATTATCAATGTGTGCGTGTGTTGTTCCATTCGGTGCTCGGTGGCGCTGTGTGCCGGTGCGCCGGGCCGCAGGGGGCCGAGCAATGCTTGTCCACGGACGACAATACTGCATCACCTTGTTTGTAATTAATAATAACTTATATCGTTACCCTATATACCTTACGGGGTGAGCAGTGACACGTTCGTGGTTTTAGCCATTTTGTGCTTATATGCCATGACCAACGTGACCAGTGGCGCAGCTCGCCATTCTGACAGCACTAGTACACATAACATTTCTATTGGATGCTGTTCGGGATTCCTCACGATGTTTTCCTTGAATGCGGCGTGCGGCGCCTCAATCCGCACGCACTGAGACAGAAACCCGCGCCGCCAGCGCCGCCAGCACGCGCCGGGATTTGAATCCACGAGCAGTCGCGTCGCCGCGCGCGGACGCCGGTCCACTACGCACTATTACATACAGTTCAATAACAACTTTTCGATGAGTTCATTAACCCAACGTCGTGAAACTTTGTCTTGATAAGCGGTATGTAGGAGTCATCCACTGCCCCCCCCCCCCCCCGCCTGGCGCTCCTCCCCGCGCTCCCGCTCGACGGAAGGAATGGGTGTTTCCGTGAGTTGGAGCTGCAATAGCCCGCTATCAGTAACGATATTGCTGAACGCGGAACGACAACTGTTACTGATAACGGAATCGCGCGGCGGAGGTGTGCGGCGGGAGCGGTGGGACGGGGGGGAGGGGGGCACGCCCAGTGGGCTGAGATCCACGGCGGCGAACATTAATAATCAATCAATGGTATCAAACGTACGATAAACATGCAGGTAACACAGAATGTTCAAAAGAAGACGCTGAATACATACGGATAAAATACAACGGTAAAATAGAAATCAATATATTGTTAGGATCAGAAGTTATTTTACCCAAAAAAATAAATAAATGTCAGGATCAAAAGCTGTTTTACTAAAAATAAACGAATAAGAAATATACGCGGTGACTTAAACTAAACACGATTTAGCATTTACTTGGATTACCAAAACAACAACTATCAGAGATTCGACACAATAGGACAACCCTCACGTAAACTAACAAGAGGTCCGTTCCGCACGGAGCCTCTAATAAGAATAATAATAATAATATTAGAATCCCCCGGCCGGCGAGCCTGCATCGGCTTGTAAACGGTTTCTATATTGGGTGTATAGAAACAGTTTATTTAGTTCCTATTTGTAATCTATCTAATAATATAGATATAAATGTAGTTGTCCTGAGCATGTCCTGTTGCATAGCAGCGATCTGGTTGCCGCGGCGCCGAGCGCCAGGGACGCTTCGCGACATCGGCGGCGCCGACGGAGGCACGAGCTCTCGACTGTTGCCAGGCGGTGCGGTTGCGCTCCCGACACGCTAATAGACCGCCGGTTCACGGCAGTTTTGACCGGCAACGGTGTCGGCTGTCTGGATGGGAGCTGGCGGTGGAATATCATGACTGCGGGAACACCGACGACACATCCTTGTCACATGCATGTCCTTGCACATCCTTGAGGTGTGCATAACCTGGCCTGAGGAAAAGGCGGTCCTTCAGGACCGCATCAAGGACAATCTTTCGCTGCCGGCCGTGGTGAAAGCCAAGGTCGGTAGCAAAGAGGCATGGCAAGTAGTGGTATCCTTCTGCGAGGTCGTGAGGAATCAGATGGAGGCAGCCGAAAGGGTCAGAGAGCGAACACCTTCTCCGACCATTCGGTGGTCAAGGTACCGTCGCCGGAGGGACGCGTTCACCCTGAACGAGCGCGACATCCCCCGTCGACAATAGCCGGGCAGTAGACTCGTGGGAGTCTGCTGCCCGGATGAGAAGGGGGGCAGTCAAGCGCGCCATTTGAGAGAGAGAGGTTTTGGAGGGGTGGCCTCTTTACTCCCACCCCTTCCTGAGAGGGTAGCCTCAACAAGGCTTTTCGTATCCCGGGCGTCTGGATAAATTTGGTATCCCCGGCCCGGGTGAGGCAGTCTGAGGGACACCCCCAGGGGCTTCTAGTCAGTAGGAGTGTGACACAGCGGGGTCGGCGCCCTCACAGCGGCCCTGGTGCTCCTGTGCGGGAGTTCCCTGCGGGTTACAAAAATCCTCTTAATCGTGACTTAGGCACATGAAGGCGAACGACCTTTGTTCTATGACTTTAGCCAAAACGTAATCGTAATACATCTTAAGATTTTGTTTTATTGGGGCTTTCTATCAATCTATATCTCATAAACAATTATACTTCAACTTTCATTCATTCAGTTTATGTGAAGTTGAGAAGATTACAAACGCAAATTTATTTATTTTATTGTATGGGACAAAAATCATTGAAATAGAAAAAGTCGTAGAACAAAAGTTGTCAGTCTTGATAAACCAGAGTCACCATTAGGAGGTGATGCGTTGGTTACCAGTGACTCTGGACAACAGGTACAGCTGTCGATGCTGCAGCTCAAACTGTCCTGGCATTGATGTTTCGGTGCAGGGATGAGCTGGAGCACCGAGCAGCCAATGTATTATGCATTGAATTAAACATAATTATTAATAGCACGTCTACATTGCGTCAGCCTGCGCTTGGACGCGCCCGGACGCGCCCGGACGCGCCCGGACGCGCCGCCCCAGGACTTACTTGGCAAGTCGCCGAGCGTCCCGCGGGCCCGGGGCGGGCGCGCTGCTCGGGAAACTGGATTTGCGTCTCGTATAATGACCGAAACGAATTGTTATAGTTTTTTGTTGGCTTTGTTTCCTCGTTAAGTTGATTTCGCAGTGCGATGGCGGCGCGCGGTCCGGCGGGCGGCCGCGGCCGGCGCGTTCAGATATCGGGGCGCAGCTTTAACTGCGTATATTTGTTGTTATTGCACATTTTAATGATGTTTTCGTGCACATTTACTGCCGTTTGACAATAAAAACAGACCGACTGTTCTTTATTTCACGATATTTTTATGCACTCTTCTGAATGCGTTAACTAAAGGATTTTAAGCAAAATTTTAAGCTTTAGTAAAGGAACTATTGCAATGAGTGAGTCTTTTACAAAAATGAGCTTTAGAAAAATATTTCTGTCTGTGAACGCATTCACCATTGTCGCCTCTCTATGTATATAATACTTACACAGACTTTCACTAGAATTCAATTTCATATTTTCAATTAAAATATATAATTATTAATGTGAATATTAATGGATACAGCCACTAAAGTATCTCTGCTCACACCGTGAAGGATACAGCGTGGCGATATGCTACTTTTATTATTCGGACACTTTATTTAACATAATAAACAATAGACACATTGTATACATTTTAACATAAATAGTCGTTAAAAACATTTATAAACATCGATATTTTTGCGGATTCGATGCCGGCCTTCAAGAGGAAAATCAGTGAGCAGGTGTGTTGAGCTTGGCTTTGTTCTTGGTGTTGTATCGTTTTTAATTTTAATTTGAGGTATTATTGTCTGCTGTTGTTTTTTTGTGTTTTGGTTTTAGTTGTCTGTTTTGATATTGTTAGTTAATGCTTTTGGGCCATGCCGTGGCTATCTATTATTGGTATCCGTTACCGACATTTAGCTTATGTATGTGATTCAGATTGTGAATGTGAAGTGTAATGGAGCTGTTGACAGCCCATAAATAAATAAATAAATAAATAAAAACATGTGTTGTTATTGGAGCACGAGAGTTCCTCGGCCTCTCCCTTCATTGGGAGAAACAGCCGCGCGCGTTTGCGTAGTCACAGCGACAGGGCGCCTCGCGTCCCGGCTAGCACCGAGAGCTTCTCTAACTCTTACTGCAGCCTAGTCCTGGGGCTGTGGAATGGTCTCCCGGCGAGCGAGTTCCCGTCGTCCTTTGATATTTTGTCCCTTAAACGAGGCGTGAACAGCATATTTGTGCAGGCCGGCATGATCACCGCGACTACCGATTGTTTTTCTTTACTGTTGGTTGTTGGTAGTTGCAGGTGTTGCTTGGACCGCACCACGCTTACCATCAGATGCGGCGTGTTCACTACGCCGAGACGCGACGCATCAGTCTCTTGGGTGACTTCCTTGACACTAGATGAGTTGTTACAGCAATATATGGTAAACTATATACTATTATTGAAATTAGAAAGCCGCGCTTTGTCACGGCCACTGTGGGAAAGCTCGTTCCGATTGCCCTTCTATTTAACAGCACAAGCATGATTAGAAATGATTTCCCAGTCCATAATTTACGCAACGGAGGCTGTTCTCAGAGGCTACATTCTCTAATTTGTGTCCAGCCCGTTTGATTGTTTGATCAGGAAGCTACCGCACGCCGTGTCGGTTGCCGTCCGTATGTGGTGGATGTTCCTTGCCTCAGCGCGATGAGATTCGCTTGCACGTTCATCATGCGAACAGCTTAGAAGTGGCAATATGTTTCCAGCGAGCATATTTCCACGTTCTTTTGGCTTGAGGAAACTTTAAGAGAAGAATGAATAAGCATTTGTAGAACGGACCCGGTCCGTCGTCACTCCACGTGCTCGCTCCACCACTCACCGAGTGTAATCGAAGTCAAGCGTCCGCCTTTAAATAATAAAAAAAATACTTCATAAAACTTACTTTACTTTATATTCCCTAAAGATTCCTTTAAGTAATTAAGACAGGAGCACTTTTATTAATACAAAAGTCTTAAAGCTTTGATCAATTAATGTTTACTTCGTGACAGACGGAGCGACCCGGCACAAGCCGGGAGTCTATTCTGGAACAGCCACACACCTTGTTCTGCGGCTAAACGAACTTTGAACTTGTTTCGTGAATACGGATTCCTGCGTCTTAGAGGCTCCGAGAACTCCTCCAAGAGGTACCTGAGGGATGACGCGCGTACATGTTATTCCTAAATGGCCACCGACGTCCTGTTGTGAACTGCCGTTTTAAAGGTTAGCCTTGCGCACCCGGTGGAAGGTAAAGTCATTCGACATATAAATAAATAAATAAATAAATAATAGGTCCCAGGTGTCCGCATTCCAATGCAAGAGACATTGCGCTGTTTAGCCCATCAGCGCCTGAACGGACACTTTTCGAGGCAAGTTCAGAGATTCACTGCACGATCAAATTGGTCTAAAAAAAATTTATACCACTATACCCTATATTTTGAAGGTCACTCTTTCGAATGGTGATGGTAACAAGTCCCTAAAATTGATTTGTCTATGCGAAAATTGCAAATTAAAAAAATAACGCTGTTTTTGTAAAAAATATTTTTTAAAACCCATTTTTTTTTCGCTTTTGCTATTTTGTACATGATTAATACCCATGAATATCGCGTCCAAGGACCCTAAACTAAATGTTAGTAACTTTGAGGTAGTGAAAAAAAAGTTATTCATACTAAATAGCGTCCGAAACAATAAATTTTGGTTTTAATATTTAGCAATTTTTTTCTCGATTTCTATGGGCTTTATGAAAAATTTCCTAAGAATAAAAACTTCTTGAAATTAGTCAAAGAATGCCCTCAAATTTTTTCAGAACCGTATTTAAAAATTCGATCGTATCTGGATCAGCCGCCTGCCCACTGCACTCCAGCCTACCATTGTATCACAAAAAATCAGATTTGTCGGGACTAGCAGATTTGGCGGATAGCATTAATGAGCTTTCACCTTCTATGCCTCAAGTAGCATCAACTTCATATTGTGGCATAGAGTCCAGATTTGACACTATGGCAAAACAAATAAATGAACTAACGAGCCAAATGAAATCCGTGTACTCAGAAATCTCCAGGATACTGAGATCTAGAAAGAGAACTTCAAGTACGGATCGTAAAAGGAACAGATCTCGATCCAGTTACAGAAAATTTTCTACATGTTGGTACCACCGCAAATACCTAGAGAACGCGAGAAAATGTGACAAGCCCTGCGACTTCCGACAGGGAAATGTCACAGGCAGTCAGTAATGGCGGCACCTGACTGCCGAAGTACACCGGGTCACCTATTTGTTACCGACAACACGACGAAGATGCAGTTTCTCACTGATACCGGAAGTGGTCTCTGCGTCTTCCCCGAGCTGCAGTTCGGGGACGACGGTCACAAACTGATCGCAAGTAGTGCGCAGCAAACGGGACAGTAATATACTAATAGCGTACGGACTGGCTAATTTAGAGCAACACTTTGGACAACCACGTCGGTTAACATGGCAGTTCACTGTAGCAGACGTTACCAAAGCGATCGTTGCCATCGATTTCCTGTCCTTTTATGGTCTTGTCGTCGATTGCCGCTATAAACGCCTCATTGACAGCATCACAAACCTTAAGGTTGAAGCAGCCATTGTTCCCTCTGGTATCATCTCTTCAATAAAGACAACAGTTGGAGATAGCATGTATCATGACTTGCGGCGTGAATTTCCAGAGATTACTCGTCCAGCGGGAGTACATCGAGAAATCATCCACAACACGGTCCACCGCATAAAAACGACTTCTGGACCACCTGTATCCTGCTCGGCACAACGACTATCACCAGAAAAACTAAAAATAGCTAAAAAGGAATTCGAACCCATGATTGAAAATGGAACAGCACGGCCATCGTCAAGCGCTTGGTCCTCGCCACTACACCTGCACCAAGAGAGGACAGCGGTCGGCGCCCTTGCGGGGATTGTAGAATGTTAAATTCGAGAACGATTGCTACCCAATGCGACATATCCACGATTTTCCGAATAACATTGCTGGTTGTCAAGTACTCAGCACAATCGATCTGGTTAAAGCGTATAACCAAATACCTGTATATAGCGAGGATGTAATCAAAGCAGCGATAACAATACCCTACCTCCCCCTCCTCCTCCCCTTCTACCATGAATTGACGAGACGCCTTGCAGGTTTGCACACTTTTGTGGTTGACATTCCTGCTGCTCGCACGAAGCGATTCGCCTCCTCCTTTTTGGTGCGAACCGCGAAGGAGTGGAACTCACTTCTTGCGTCCGTGTTTCCAGCATCTTATAACATGGGAATCTTCAAACGTCGAGTGAATCGGTATTTGTTGAGTGAGCGCGCTCCATCGTTGCCTCATCATCACTTTCCAGCAGGTGAGATTGAGGTCAAGCGCAAGCCTGTATGTAATAAAAAAAAAACCTTTTGACCTTTTTGAACATGATGTTCGGACTTAGAAACGCTAGCCATACTTTCCAACGTTTCGTTGATGAGATAACTCGCGGCCTGGATTTCACATCTAAATATATTGTTAGGATCAGAAAGCCATTTTACTAAAAATAAACAAATAATAAATATACGCGGTGACTTAAACTAAACACGATTTAACATTTACTGAGATAACCAAAACAACGACTATCAGAGATTCGACAACAATAATACAATCCTCACGTAAACTAACAAGAGCTCCGCTCTGCACAGAGCCTCAAACAAGAATCCCCCGCCCGACGAGTCTACATCGGCTTATAAACGGTTTCTATATTGGGTGTATAGAAACGGTTTATTTTGTTCCTATTTTTCAATCTATCTAATAATATATAACTCAAAGGATTTAAAATTAGGTAACTACCAAATTAGGACTCGGAAAATTTAAATTTGACCAAATTTTTAATCGATATATGTATTGAATAATAAAGAAAAAAAACTTTTTTATGCCTTTATGGAATGCACGCCACTGTACATGGCCTAATATTGGATGGTAACGCCACAGATTATAAAATGTTATTTTATCTGACTCTTGTTGCGTTCATTTGCCGCCCGCTCCCGGACGGGGGGGGGGGGGGGGGGGTTGTCGGAATTCATTATAAACCATGTGGACACCGCTCCGCGACGTGTGCGCGCCGGCTACGCGGGGATATCTCACCTTGCTTATCACATTTGGTGTGTGCTTACACATGAAATCTCTGTGCTTGTAAAATTTGGCGTGACACAACTCCGGTACTCCTGAGCAGCCTGACAGGTGGGTGGCAAAATATTTATCTCACGAGCCAAAGCCTAAGAAAAATTACAGCTCACTTTTTGAATCTCGTGGAATCTTCCAAATTACACGATTCCGTTGGCCGATAGTTATTTTGTTGTGTACAAGTTTAAAACATCAGAACCAAGTATCGTGAAGTAATTCGTTTTTGCGTTTATCACGTCTCTTCGAAGGAACACGTTGATGCCAGTCACACGCAGGGTTAAGAGACGAGACATAGGGGCTGACTCACCTGACCGCGACCGTAGCCGCGGCTGGAGCCGGAGTCAGCACTATCTAATAACCCCGATCAGATCAATCAATGGATCTAGTTCTGTAAATGAGTTCCGGAAAGCCGCAAACTTGCCGCCGCTCCGCCATGCCGGTACCCTGCCGTGACGCGTATTTACAAAGTATATACTATTTCTGTCACATACTCATTTAACTCTTTCAGGCACAGTCTTACATATATAATTTTATTAACAAAATAACTGAATTTATAGTTTGGTTAAGATTTATTTATTATAAAAAAAAAGAAAAAAAAATTGTGGATAAACAGAACGCATACTGAAAGTGCTCGTTCTTCCCTGGAGGCCTGCGCAGTGTCGCTTCAGCGTCGTTCTTCTTCCCTCGGGAAGGTATCGCTGATTAACCGTGCGTTACTTGCTGTTCCTGGTCGTCCCTAGTGCTTAAAAGATCAGATCTAGAACATAGTTTTTTGTAGATATTATGAAAAATTGCACTAGTCATATTTGATCCCGTATTTCTTGCTCTGATAAAAAAAAAGTTGTGGAGGAGGAGGTTTAAAACAGATCATTTAGAATATACTATAGTCACAGTGGTTAGCAACCCAACCACCATATTACGTACGTTATTTTTTGTATATTATGCTCGTTTTACATATATTTGTTATCACAAAACAAAATAAACAAGTACTAAATACCACTGATTTCGTTTAATATAATAATAAATTCTCTATGCTTCTTAACTCCAATCACAACCGACCTGTTACAAACAATAGGGTAATACGAGTTTAAATAAAGATATACATACACATAACCAGTGCACTTTAGCCACAAAGTCTCGCAACAAATGATCAATTATGTATTTAAAAATGTATTTATTACCTAATTTGTCAATAAGTGGCGCGAAAACAAGTTTTAAATAAGCATCAATAAGTGATTAGATAACTAACCACTAAACCGGAAAGAGTTAAATCATAACATTCGTTTTTTTTTTCGCCTTCCTCGTCTTGCATCTGGCAATTAGTAGATTGCAGTTTGAAAGCGGCGCCGGCGAACAACAGTCATTATCGTCAAGCCCGTCTAAATAACTATAGTTCTCGAAAAGTTTCTACGTGTGGCGACATTAGGTGTATTTTATTCTAGAAAAGAAGATTAAAATTAATATCAATAAATAATAAAGAGATATTTGTGCAGGACCGGTGCAGCCATCGATAGGATTTTGTTTTTGCTGTTTATAGTCGTTGTCGTTTTTAAACTGTACCACATTTACTATCAGGTGTGGTGCCCAGTCAGGATAAAAAGAAATCTTTAATTTGAATAGTAATAATGAATTAATTCAATTGGTGTTAATTGTATTTATTATGTTTTAATTGGATTCTTTAATAAATCTCTGCGATTTCGGTTTTTTCATTATGTATGTATGAAATATATATTTTCAAAATTATACGGTAATAAAACCTCATCTATCACAGTTCTAGTAATAGGTAAATGGCATGTGCTTTATAAATATGCTGCCAATGCGTACAGGAATATTGGACGAGTCCTGACTACAGTCCTGTTAATACTACAGTTTGTGCCATTCCCTCTGATTGCTCACTAATTGAGAGCAAGTTTGAAGCACCTGATTTGTTATCGCTAATGATTTCATGCAGCATCATCTCTTTGTTTGTTGTATGTTTATTCAGTATACTCTATACAATCCATAAATCAGGAACGACTGTCGAGTTGCGTCCGCCCACCGACAGCGAATGCTTTGCATATTTGTATGCGACGTATCGTGAATCTATCTAAGATATCGTTGCAATGTATGGTGGGACATCACTTCTCCCGAGATGTAGTACTGCTGGGAAATGGTACAGCTCTAATCACGAAATATTTTTTCTTTACAAAATTATTAATGCAATGGTCGATAGCCCGAAATGCTTCAAAGTATTCCGCTGAAACTGTCGCCTTGAGCCTCAGGACCTTGCTCTTATGTACCGTTTGCCACAAGCGGTGTCCGCCCCGACCTCGGCACACAGGCTCCTTCATTGCTTATGTGCAGGACTCTTAATAATGTACATAATGAAGTGACGGTATGTATTTTAGTTCTTGGACCTTTTTCAAGTCAACTATTCTAAAAATATTGTAATGATAAATTATTTAAAATTTATTGTTATTGAGATGAAAGACGTCCAAAGGGTCGAAACCCATTAAATAGGACTGATCAAAACCGTGACACTCTCATTAGAATATTCCACGATGCTCTCCGCGACGCTACTCATTGGTGTGAACGCCAGTCCAAGGGTTGTGTAGTGTATTCCCCCGCATCATACCCCGAAGGCATCAACTCGAGCCCGGTCGGTTTCATAAAACATCTGGTCGACATACCTACTTTTATAAAAACTCTTACCAGATCTTATTAGTAAAATTTATTTCTGTACCAGCAATAGTTGATAGCAAATCAGCTCGACTGAGGTGACATTTAATGACAAATGATTGGCAAACGAATTGAATAATGAGCGCGTCCTCGGCCCCCGCCCCGGCCCCCGCCCCGGGCCGCTGGCGCAGTAATTACACAGTTGTGTGTATAATTTGGCGAATGAACTAGATGGAACAGCGGAGCGACCGCAGCGGGCTCGGCCGCACTAGTCGACATCGCCACAACGCCGCAACGCCGCAACACCGCAAGCCGCACAACGCTTCACATTCGCGCTTTGTATTTTGATTAGTACGGACGCACAGAGAGGTTTCACCGTCCGATACCGCGGCGGTGCTCGGGGCAATGATATACGAATATTTAACTAGACAACAATTGTTTGACATATTACTAAATATAAATAAAAATATGTACTATTTTCTATTTATAATATACACGAAGGCGGGCTTGTTAACTAGGGGACTTCGAGAGATAGCGACTGCGCGGTGCCAGTGGAACGTGCACCGGCCGTAAAGTGTTACACTCCGTGGAACACTTGAAAATAGTGGTCTGTCGTTTGTACTCTGTGGCCTCCTCACCTAGCGATCGCCTTCACGAGCGACCGCCTTGTCATGTCGGCGCGCCCCCTGCCCCCTGCCCCCCGCCCCCTGAGCCCGGTTGAACTGTGAATGCCTTTCCCGGCACTCAGTACTTACTCCGCTTCGAAATAGGTGAGCACGCATTTCGAACGGACGTGTCTTGGTGCACGGAGCACTGTCTTTCAACAGTCAGTACTGGCCGGATGCTGGACGTGGAGCATTGTTTCTGACAACTAGTACCTGCTGTCCTCATCGCGGTGGGCGCGAGGGGCACCTGTATCCCGCGGCCAGAACCGCCCTGTGCGACCGCCCTTATTGCGTTCTATACCAACCTTTACAAATATTTGATAGTAATTTCTTATACAAAAACACAGAGGGTTGGAGGCAGTGAATTTTTGTATGAACTCTGCGCCTACCTCACAAATGGCCGTCAAATCAGTATCGTAACCGACAGTCTGCCTTTGTGTTTCATACTATTAACAATTCAAATTGATATTTAGATTAAAACAGTGATTTTTGACGTGCTTTTGGCATGTTTTGACCGATAATACGTTCATAGAACGTTTAAGCTTTGCACAGAAAATAGAAAATTGTGGGATATTATGGAAATTGTGAGTTTTAAAAACTTAATCCGTTTGCTTGCTAGCTTGTGTGATCATTATAAGGTGTGTCTTGTTTATACATGTTAACGCTGTAAATATTGCAGAGCGTATATTGAGAGTGCTCGTTCTTCCTGCCGGGAGGCCTGCGTAGTGTCGTGTTGAACGTCTCCCTTCCTTCCTTTGGGGAGGTATCGCAAAGTAACCGTGCGAATTAATAGCTGTCCCTGCTCGCCCCAAGTGCTCATAAGGTCACATAGAATATAGTTTTTTTTTTTGTAGTTGTTATAGAAATTGCCCATCCCTTTTGACCCTTATTTCTTGTCCCGGTTAAATCTTTTGTGGAAGAGGAGGATTATAATAGGGGTCCCGCCCGGGCACGTCCATCATTAAAGATCTGGACCCCTTTTTTAGGCCAAATTAAAATATAAATTAAACATACTGTTAGAATTTTACAAGGCGCTTTTTTCATACAAATTTAAAAATTTCTAAAAATTACATTATACGAGCTATAGCTTCTGTTTCGCCTGCAGCACGAGGGTCGCGTCCCCGGGGATCTGCCTGGACACTTAAATCCCGAAATTTATACAACGGAAAGGCCGGAAGTGGCAGTTTATTGGGCAACCGAAAGTACTATTTTTAAGGAACATATTTGTTTATATATAAACAAATATGTTTATATATAAATAAATAATAAATAATATATAATTATTTTGGCACTGTCGGAGAGAGCTCATCGTTACGAATCCGCCGAGGGGTCGCAATCCCGAATACGCGAATACTGGAACCCACAGGACCCATCACAACATAAGTGAAACATTATCATCCCTCTCATCACTTTTCATCCATCCAGCATCCAGCGAGTGCGCCATTGCGAGACGAAACTTTTGATATATCGTGCTCTTCTCTCCGATCAGTACTTTTTGAGAAAACCACGAAAAACTAAAAAAATTGGCACGCCCACCCGCCCATTATTTGGTTTTGGGCATATCAAATTGGATTTCGGTCAAAATTTTTTATTCGGGAAACGTGCGTAGGGCCTCTCGAGGACTCCGAGCAGACACTCTTAGTATATGATATCTGCGTTAGAAGCACAAGAAAGCGTGTTGTTGAGTTTACGAGAGATAATTAGGGTATTTGTTTGTATTGTGTCTCAGATAGTGAGTAAATTTGTAAACAGTATTAAGATCTGTAACTGTTGTATTGCGTCTTTGATAGTGAGTAAGTTATATACCTACCTATAAGACACTTACCTGTTTGTTCCTTGTCCGGTCTCCACGACACACGCTGCTGGTGGAGGCCCTGGACCCGTTGTCGGCTGAGCAGGTAATGGAAAAGGTTAAGAAGGAAGTGGACGTCATTGGGCTGGGGATCGGGGTGCACGGCATCAGAGAGTGCCGTGACAGCCGGGTCGCCATCGCGGTGGGGTCCACAGCAGACAGAGACAGGCTTGGGAAGGCCATCACTGGAATGGGTCGCATGACAGTGATGGCTTCCAAGGCTAAGAAACCCCTAGTAAGGTTGATTGGGGACACCCCAGACCTGACGGACGTCAGGCTGGAGGGGGCCCTGTCCAAGCAGAACGGGGAACTGTTGGCTGGAGTTCCGGAGGACCAGACGACGATTAGGGTTGTACGGAGGATCCAGCGCTCTGGGGCTGCCTGGAGGGCCGAAGGCTTCGCCTCGGCTACCAGGTGGTGCTGGCGGTGGACCGATCCCCAGTACTACAGTGCTATAAACGCATGGGGTATGGGCACAGGATCGGGGACTGCCGGGTGGAGCGGGAGAACTGCGGATACTGCAGCGAATCCCACGACACCCGTCAGTGTCCGAAGCGACAGGGCGCCCCCCATTGCGTTAACTGTGTGAGGGTCCAGGAAAGGCGAGCGGTGGTGAGAGCTACATTGCCCTCTTCCACCCTCTCACTCCCGCAACAACCATAATTAAGGGAATTACGTTACGTAACGTAACGTACGGTAAGTAAGGTATTGCAGAGTCACGGCAATGCGCTAACTCGCACTTGGCTAGGGCTAAGTCAACTCTTACTGCAGCCGAGTCCTTGGGCTGTGGAATGGAATGGGAATACGAATGTTCGTAGGTTCGAATCCCGGCACGTGCCGCTGGGTTCTTCCAGACTACGTATAGGCTTAGGCGCCGCATGCTCACCGGTGTAGGAAAACATGTGCAGTAGTGCTGTGAGAGCGGCGACCAGCTGCACTGCTGGTCGCGTTGGGCAGGACACAGTATAAGCGCAAAGTGAATACCACCACTGATGTATCGTGTTGTATGTACCGTGACGATGTGCTATTGTTATTAATGTATCATTTACGTCAACGCGACCGATCGAGTCGTCGGACCGGACCATTGCCCTGTTTGATTACAGGTCACGGGCAACTTTGTTTGTATGTATATATGACATAGATATATCTAGAGACACGTCAGTGCAGTGCGCTCGCCGCGAGTCTGGCCGGGCCGGGGCGGCAAGTTATTAATTCCCAGTTGATTACTCGACGCGAAGTAAAACAAACAAGAGTAACCCTCGGAGCCGCTGCGGCGCGAGTCCACTCCGTCGGGTCGAGGGACTTTATTAAACAACTGTTAACTATTGGATCCCGGCCATCCCCCGGGACCTCGCGTCCGGGACCTCGCGTCCGGGACTCTCCGCGCTCATAATAATATATCATTCCGTACTGTATCCCTTACAAAATAAGAGACCATGGCTGCCTGTTGTTTGCGCTTCGCTATCTTCGGTCTATGGTCACCATGAATATATAGTATCAATTAAACGAACAACTAGGAGTCAGATTAGATGGGGGATCGATAATGTGATGGAACTAGGCTATGACCATATTACATAAGTGACCGTAGACCGTAGTAGCCTACTAATATCGATGTTCAGAAGTTTAACAAAAACAACTCTTCTCATATATAATTTATTCCCATTTCCTTACATTAGCTATAATATTAACCAGACTCATATTCCTTGTGAATAATCCTTCCTTATATTTTAATAATATCCTTACAGAATAACCATGGTCAGGCGTACGTCTTTACTGTACGAGTGCCACCCTTATGAATGCCCGTCATCCAGACGACGTTATTCCGTTATGCTTTACAATAAAAAAATAATAATAAACATACTCTCAATTCATTCTTGTAAATATTTAAAAATGTAACCAGACCATATTCTATAATAATTCTAGGATATCATGCTTTAGCTTTGATCACACTATAGACAGAAACGAAAACTAATGGCACTGTTTGTAAAATACACCTTACACTACTATCTCTCTACTTCTTTACATTAGTAGTATGTGATGCTTTGATATCATAAGTAGTGTGCGGCGAGGTTGAGCACCGCTGCACTGGGGCGCGCGCTGCTGTGCTGCGCGGCCGGCCCGCGACGCGAGCGACGCTATCGCCTACTTTAGTGTCACTAGCACCAGCCACACCACGCGCGGCCCGACATAAGGACGGAGACTGTCACTGGATTTTCGTCCTCTGATAGTCGCTATCATTTTTGGAGTGCACTGTACTTACTGTCAGTTGCACAGTACTCACTTTGTCGAGTCAATATAAAAAAATAATATGTTACAACGTACAGATCATGCTGTTGAGTATCGTGGCTCGCATGGTCAGCATAGTTCACCATAAAGCCACTAGGCATCCTGTGAGGAACAATCTAGACCCCAGAGCCTCTAATGTAAAAACATGTGAACACACCCAAGTGTTGGCGCCATCTACGCTATGAAAATGTATAACGGCTCTTATTAAAAAAAAAACATCGCATTTACACGCCCCATCGGATATAATACAAATAATTTGCAATTAGCTCAATGTACACACTACACACCAGTCCAGATAAATATTTCTCTACGTATAGTAAAATGAAATGAAATAAAATGAAATGAAATGAATGAAACGAACGAAATGAATGAAATGCATGAAACGAATGAAATGAAATATAACTTTGTTCAAATAGGCCTACTTCCAAGCACTTTTGAATCGTCAAAAAAAACAAAGTGAATCTACCACCAGTTCAGAAAGCAGAATCTACCGAGAAGAGCCGGCAAGAAACTCTGGTAGCTGCTCCTTTTAACATAATGAGGTACAATAACAGGTATAAAATACAAAGGATTGAATGCCCCGCGAGAACGATTGCATATATTAAGACCACGCACCTCTATCATACAAACAGTCATTAATGGAATAATATCCCTTTCCCAGCAATTTAGTTTAAATAGTTTTTTTTTAATTTCAATAGTGGTACCTCCAAGATGCCTTTAGGTATTGTATTGTATAAGCGAATACCGAGCCCCATGTAGGAACCATGAACCTTTTTAAGCCGGAAATTAGGTAACACTAATTTGTGTTTATTTCTAGTATTAACATTATGAATGTCACTACTCACCAATAATAGATGCAGATTTTGTCGTATGTATATAATACAAGCGTAAATATATTGCGATGGAACTGTTAAAATAGCGAAGTCATTAAAACGTTCTCTAAGCGAGACTCTAGTCCTTAAATTATAGATAGCACGCACAGCCCTCTTTTGCAAAACGAAAATCGTTTTCAAATCAGCAGCATTACCCCACAGTAAAATACCATAAGACATAACGCTGTGAAAATAACTAAAATAACCTAATCAAGCTGTTTCAATATCTGTGAGTCGCCTGATTTCACTGACTGCACAAGCAGCCGAGCTGAGTTCCCCGCAAGACGTGTAATGTGCGCACCCCGCTCTCATTTTGAGTTCAAAGTCACTCCCAGTAACACTGCGGGCTCTACTATATCAACATTTTCAGTATTAAGTATTATGTTTGTACTGAGCTGTCGTACATTAGGCATTGCAAATTTGATACACTTGGTTTTCTTAGAATTTAACATCAAATTATTTACTGTAAACCAATTCAATATCTCCTCCATAGCCTCACTTACATTGTCATAATTGCTTGTATTTCTATCAACCTCAAAAACAAGGGATGTATCATTAGCAAATAGAACTATGTCACAGATACTGTTAACAAAAAATGGGAGATCATTAATGTACTCTAAGAATAAGAATGGACCCAAAATCGAGCCTTGGGGCAGTATAGTTAAAGAACAAAAAATTGTAAGGTAAAGGTAAATACCCTGATCGCAGAATTATCCAACTGTTCAATGGCGAGTCCAAATGAAGAGTAAAATAGTGGAACTGTTGTTGCGACGTGGCAAAGGTCGTTGATTGGTGACGGCCATCACAGGTCCGTCAGGCTTCAGGGCACTTGAGGCACATATTCAAGAAATTTTAAGGATTTTGCTGGTAATGCTGGAGGCTATGGCGGGTGAAGACCGAGTTCTTATCCCATGTCATACTGTAGCACCTTATGAGAAAATTCTATCTTAAGAGTTACTGTTTAAAGAAGTTCTATCAGAAATATTAAATACTTACTTAATAGTTTAAAAGTAAATCGTATTGTAGACTCGATTACAAGATAATGTATTTCATGTAATCCATATAAACCAATGCTTTTGCGCTTCACAGCGTTATTTGTTATTTAGAACAAAAAGATACATTAATATTATTTTATTTAAAGATATACTATGCCAGTTGTCCTTAGTGGCACATGATGACCCTAATTCAGTTGAGGATAGGCACATGAAAAAGGACAAAGGAAAAAATAAGTCAAAATTGTTTAGATATGGCACTAAAATTGATTAAGATTATTGCAGCAGATCAGTGAGTTGCCGAACCCTCGTAACTCCTGCTCGAGCCGATAGCTGGCTCCGAAGAATACAATAACACTTTGCCGAGACCCGCCGTTTCGCTTATCTACCGATTTCAAATATTCACTCGAGCAAATACAAACCTACTCTTATTACCCGCCATTCTGAATTCCTACCTACGTTTATATAAATAGAGTAGACATTGCTGTACCTCAAACACATCCTTCAGGTGAGCCACCGTTGGCTCCTGAGGGAAAGTGCTTTATTTTGAAATAAATTTACCTGATTCCTTTTAGTTTGATTTCGTGAAAGTTTATAAATCCTTTCTTAGTCTGCCCATGTCGATGTTTGTTCAATAAAACTGCATTTAAACTCTTCTAGATGAATAATGCATTCCATTTATCTGAATAGATGAGACAAGTGAGCAGTAACTTCATGTCAACATTTTTAGCTACAGCAGAAACTTTAACTTAGATTCAGTTAAAAAATATTCTAAAACTAAAATAAACATTTATTCTTTACTTTGCGACTTCAATCAATTAGGCAAGGACATTACCCCGTTGAGGGTTTTCTAACGTTTGCATCATCGCGAGTCTGAACGATTCTTATCAGCTGAGTCCACCTCCTCCCTTCATAACAGAAGCACACGCTTTGGATTGTGGCGCCAGGTTTATGTTGACTTCTACTCCAATTAGGACTATCGAGTTCTCTGATTCTAACCCGACTTGTCGGGTCAACGGATTATAGAACGGTCTTCCGGGAAACGTGCTCCCATCACCCTATGATATTGGGTTCTTTAAACGAAGTGTGAAGAGATGTTTTTATATGCCGGTAAGCCCACGGCGACTATTGGCCGGCGGTTGACTCTTGACAGTCGCCATCATGTTTTGTATCGCCCGGTGCTCTCCACCGGGTGCGGCGCCATCGCCGTGCCGGGATACAGTAGAAGACATCAACTGAAATGCGCAGTCATTTTTTGTCAAATTTAGTCATAACAAAAAAATTAACTCAAATTTTTTTAAAGAAGAATTACTTATTTAATTTGTACCAACAAAATTGACATTGTTTGCTTACTCTCCTGCCGTGGACGGCAAATGGTACAAGAGCTATTAGTGTAATACTGTGGAAGCTTTTAGTTTTGCTCATTATTTCTAATTTAGTACAAACGTCATTTACATAATCAGGATGTATGAAAGCTTTCCGGGCTGATAATTTTATTACTATATAGTCTGTAAACTCATAAGTATAAATCAAAATTAGTTTATATTTAAGTTAAAAAACAAAGCAAGCATACGGGATAGCTACGTCTGTAGTTTAGTCTGTAGATTGCACTGACAGGAAATACTCGTATTTAAAACGCTCTCCCGAATTAGTTGGTAAACATTGAGGTGCGGGCTCCGCGCGGCGGCCGGTGCCGGCAGATAAAACCTGAGGAAGGATAGTTTCAAAGTACGGTCAGCAATATTTCACAGTTTATCAGGATTATACTCGCTCTACCCTCGCTGCGGTAGTGTTGCCATCACCGCTAAAAAAATCCTCTTGAAACTATTTTGTAATAACTCTAAAAACTTCTGAAAAAAATTTAAATACAGTTATTATTAACTAAATCGCCTTAAACTATAAAACGAAACACTAGCAATGTTCATAGTTTGTTACGAAAACGTACGTAGTATTGTACATTCAGTTGGATGCTTTAGGGAATATAGTCAAAGCTAATGCAAAACATTCTTTATTGTCTGAAACGTTATCATCGTAATCATTGCTATTATAAATGAAGTGAATATAAGTGAATGCGCTTTGCATAACATTTTACAGCTTTTCTTCTAATTTTCCTAATGTTATACAGAGCAAACAAATTTAAAACTGCTTAAAATTCATGACCTTAATTCCTTTTAAACATGTGATTTATAATGTCTACAGCAGATCTATACATAGAGGTAAAATTCTTCAGCTGGCGTTATCAAACTGCGGCAGTGGACTGTCTCCAACACTTGTTACCGTGTCACACGAGTGGTGCTGTTGGTGCACAGGGCGGAATGTTCCAGGATTGTGTTAAGAGTACTGAGCATTAAGAGTATCTCATTGAATCAGGTTAAACAACGATACAAATAGAGTAATAAATAATTTCGTTTGTGAAGTTTGAATATTTAAAGAGGGTTTCGACCTTTGTGACGAAGCTAAGTTTAACTCCCGAGAGAGTTCAAGTTAAAGCGATGGAGAGATTGCATATTCTGCCTTAACTTTTTATATTTCAGACAACTTTGCCGCTTCGCCTTTGCAATCAAGTCCATAGTAAATTGAATTAAATACTTCTTCCTTAGAGTTTAGTCAGGTTGGGACTTTTTCAACTTATTCTATAATTCCGGCGTTAACGCGGTCATTATTCTATTTAATGTTTGAATTTCTCGATGCATTTCTATGTTTGTGGATCCTCAATGTTCGGTACTTATTGCATTGCCGGAACATTTTGATAGTTTTCATCAGTTTGTATTATGTTGGTGGCAAAATTATTATACCGATATTTTAAGAATTCTCAATCAAAAGAAATATGAATGTAGTCAGCGTATCAGGTGAACAATGGCTGGTGATCAACAAAGTACATCTGGATCACTTAGAAGTTGTTGAGAACTGTCAATATGTGACTGACAGTATTTCTAAATTTAGCAATAACGCTTAAATCAAACGTCATTTAAAGGTGCTTCTACATTGTAAATATATATAACTCAAAGGTGACTGACTGACTGACTGACATAGTGATCTATCAACGTAGAGCCCAAACCACTGGACGGATCGGGCTGAAATTTGGCATGCATGTAGATGTTAGGATTTTGATTAATTCTACCCCCAAGGGGATAAAATGGAGGAATGAGGGAGAATGGGGGGGGGACACGCTAAACAAAAGTGAAGCCGCAAAAACTATACCTAATTAATAATAATACTTCTTAACGCGAGCGAAGCCGCGGGCAAAAGCTAGTATTCAATAAAGAAGTCATTTAAACAATTCTCATGTACAAAACAAAAACGGAAGTAAGCGGGGTCAGAATAATAAAGTTATGAAAATAAATAAATATCAAATGTTGTGTTTCATTAGAATTAGGAAAAGTCATAACACATTTTGGAGTGAAGCAACTTGAAACAGCCAAAATGTGATTTATGTGAAAAGCAACAGGAGGAGACGTCAATTTCCTAGTTTTATATTATTGAATTGGATTAGAGCAAGACTGTTTTTGCGTCGGGGATAAGAAATAATGATGGTAGGTACAATAGGTATTTGCGGTAAGATCAAACGAGACGGAGATTCATTGTCTTCTGGGTCGCGGGGAGACTTTACATTGTTCACGTCATGTTATTAAATAACGCAGTGGCGTGATTCCCGGAGCGCCGGCGACAGCTCGCTTCGATTTCCTGGAACTTCCGCCAGTTTAATAAAAACAGTTGTTTTCCTTTTGAATTTTTAATACGTTTCCGTTGCGTGCCCTGTTTACGACGCATTAAACGATTTTTGTGACATCTTTGGATTTGTTTTAAGAAGCTCTACGAATATTAACATTTACATTAGCCTTGTTGCGGATATGACGACAACTCTGGAATAACGAAACAAAATAATATCGTTTATCTTATTTGAGTCTTTCTCGCTGACTTCTTTCATGCTTTGCCGATGTATGCTTTTCCTTATTTTTAATCTCACTTGTGTTAGGCGGTTTCAAACAGAGGTTTTTGTTTTTTTTTGTTCTTTTTATTTCCGTTTAATTTCTCCTTATTTCGCGCCATTACACGTTTTTCTTGCCTTTGTTCTTTTTTCAAATTCCACACATTTTTATCTGGTTTTTCCTTTTCACTTCCAGAATATTGGCTGTAAGTATATATATATATATATGTTTTAAAGTTTTATTATTGTTATGCAGAACGCGGTTATGCATTCTTATTCAGCCTGTATCACTGCAATTTACAGGATCTATTGTTATCACCTCCTGACTTGTAAAGCTCTCTGTCTATTAGTATAGTTTTGAAGAACTGTAGTAATTTATTAACAGAGCTAGCTTCAACCTCTTCTAGGTTGACAGCGCCTGGTGGCCGGGGATCCTTGACGAGTTGTGAAGGCTCAACGTTGAGCCTTATATCCGTCGACTTCTACATAGTTAGTTACAAGATAGAAAAGTGTTCCTCAGTTATGCAGGGCACACATTTAACAAGCAGAACTCCACCTGTCTGTCTGTCTGAAGGGTCTGTGTGTGGTCCCACCCTCTTTGCACATCTTGCTCAATCCTTTGCTAGATTGATAAAAGATGGATGCTCGATGAGTTCACGTGCAGGCGTTTGCGGACTACATATTGATTGTGACGTCCGCAAACACTGCACGTGAACTGGAATGCAAACTTAACCCGATTTTAGAGGAAGTAGTGCAGTGGGGACATGAGGCCCGGGCCGCATTCGCCGCGGAGAACACGTAGGTCATGATAACAACACGAAAACTGAAATATGAAATATGAAAAACCAAAATTAATTATGAGGGAGACCCCCTGGGCTGTACATTTAGAATATGTATATAAAGTTAAGGTATTATGGTTAATAATAGATTCTAAATTAAATTTCGCAGAGCATTTGAGGCAGGTTTCCAAGAAAGCAGTCATCATATATCAAGCCGTTACGAGGATGGCTAAGGCATAGTGGGGTCTCAATTTTGAGATCCTTAGGCGCATCTACCTTGCGGTAGTTGAGCCCACTGTGCTGTACAGTGGGCCCCGCAGCGGGCGCCTGGGGGCAGGTGGCTGAAAAGAGGTACATTACCTCAAGGCTGGAGGCGCTCACCAGCCAATTCTCTATCCTCATTGCTAGGGCTCACAGAACAACATCCGGGACTTCAGCGGTCGTTTTGGCTGGGATGTTACCGTTGGACCTCCAGTTGAAGGGTAACTTGAAGATATACGAGATCAAAAGGGGAAGGTCCATGCCTCAGTTGCCTGGATAAAGTTCCAGAGAAGAATTAGTCCGTTTGTTCTCCCTCACCCGGCGGCGAGGAGGAAGATCCCCTTCGGCCTAGCAGAGACCGAAGAGAAGATCTTCGCTCTGCCGGAGACAAATGTTGATGTATAGGCGGACGTGAGTAAAATTGAAGGAAAGGTGGAAGGTGCGGTAACAAGTCAACGCGGCGGGATGGAGGTTTACCAAGGCGGGTTTCTGCCTTGAGGATTTCTGTATCGTCTTCCAAGACGAGCTGGTAAGGGTGTTACAACTTGTTGTTGACTTGTTGTTGACACACTACAGGGATACCGAAATAGATACCTGAATGCGAAAACTGGGGCAGTAACGCGCGTGTTCTTCCACAGTGTCGCAAGCGCGCACGCGGTACGTTTGAAAATGGAGAGAGGTAATCTACACGCGCAAATTTTACGGGCCACGGTGCTTTTAAGGCTTATTTACACCTTATCGATAAAATTACTTAGATAAATAAGTGAACATACATATAATAAGAGTTATTTAAAATAGTTGTAGGTTAGTATTGTGTAAATAATTAGAAAATAGATAATTTTAAGGACAGAAATGAATTAATAAATAGTAAGTGTGCCGCACCCGCGTATGTGCTTCTACTATGGAATGGAGGGGCTGGAAAACGGTCTTCAGAACACTCGCCGCGATACAGACCATAGAAAAAGCTCGGTAAGGAAATATCCCTGCGCAACTGGAGCGGTTCAGGATGCTTAGCAACATACTAGATCATTGACAATGCAGACAACCTTCCGCTGCAACCTATCTAGGGTGTCGAGTAAGTGCTGGACAGGCACGTCCCAGGGTTGCGAAAAGTATACCAATATAATTTGTATATTTTTAGTAAAGGTCAAGGTAAGTTGAAGTATAGCTTCTAAATCTCAGCATTAAGCAGGCAGGACGTGAATCGAGTTACTGTGGTTATGTGTCCACTGTCCAGCGGAGGGGAGATACACTTCTAAAGTTTGTAGAACTGGGTCACGGGGCGCGGAGTCCTCGACACAAACAAAACGCTCACTATTTCGGCAACAATAACAACAGAGACGAGGGTAGTTCGAGAACACTTCATTTATGATTCGGAATAAGAAAAACAAGGGCAGTATGTATACTTGAATAAATTACATCGACGGTTGTATAGCATGATATATATTATTTTCAAATTGTCTCAACAAAGTGAGTACAGTGTATCCGATGGTAAGTACAGTATAGTTCAAAATGACAAAATCAAAGGACGAAAATCCATTGACAGTCTCCGTTGCATGTCGGCCCACACGCGTCACGACTGACGGTATCTAGGTATATGTATAAGCCACTGAATGTACACAAGTTGATCTGGAAACACGTCAGACAGAAGCGAGTCATTATGACGGTCTTTACTCTTTGTATTGTGGTCACGAGGTCACGACCCAGTTCGCGCAATTACCTCGCCAATTCAAAATACAGATGACATATAGCGTTTCATAGAGCGATAATAATGTACATTGTACATGAGTTACATTATTTTACGATCTTAATACGGTTCAGGGCATTCATTAATCACAGTTTGCAATGTGGATGGCGGTTCAGCGGCTGAACGGAGACTGAGGTAAAGGAGCCACACACTTCGCCGATGCGGTTTGAACTGATTAGAAAACAGTTAATACGATCTCTTCGTTCTACGCGCGGAGTGACGCTCGCGAATCGCGTTACGAATGACGAGATACGCAGAATGATTGCTTTGAAAGATAGTATCATGCACAAAAACACACCTCAATGTTTCCGGCACGTGGAGAGGATGAATGATAAAATGATGACGAAATATATATATAGTACGAACTTGAATGGAAGACAGGGCCGAGGCCGACCGAGGTTTACCTAAGCAGACCAAATAAAAGGAGCTCTGATGGATGCTAATATCAATAGTACGCGGGATCGGTGAAAGGAGGGTGAAAGGATTAATGAATAATAAGGAAGCGAAAGAGATTTGTAAGAATAGAGAGAAGTGGCGTTCCATTCTCTCTGCCATCCCAACAGGGATTTGGCGTGATTATAGACAGATAAAAAAAAATCTTAATGTTTATGTAATAGAAGACAAGCACATAGTATTCGCTTCGTTTCAGATCGGACGACGCAATCGTTAACGAATTTGAATCATGCCGAATTGACGACGGCGTTAGCGTGTATAGGCCGCGAGACGACAGCGGAGCTCTGTGCGAAAGAGCGCGAATTCGTTTCGCGCAAGTTGGAACAGACGTCAAGAGGCCCAAAAATAATTACTTGGCAATACGTCACAGGCTTTAGCTTACCTACTGAACACTGTGCATCGCCAATGAGTGTGTGTGCGTGCATTTTATTTTTCCCTCTGTGGGAAAGGCAAAAACTTTTACGCCATACAGTCATGTCTGGGGGATTTTCTTCTTCAAATCTTATTTAACTTCTGTCACGTCTTCCTGCCACTCTTTAATATTTCTTACGTAGTTTTTACTTATTATCCTTCATTCTTTGTTTACTGCACTGAGTTTTAAACATTTATAAAAAATTAAGGAAACTGGTATGCAGATTGGCAGGACTATTCAACGGCCCAAGAGACGTGCACATTGCTAGCGTCTCGCCATAAAACTATCGATTCCGCATCGCGTCCCAATGACTAACACTCCGAGGGCGTGTTTTATCGATATCACTATAATTCTAATAAATTAGATTACGTTAGTTAATATTTCTCAGTTTGACGATTTCAAGTCTCAAAAAACTCAGACTGATGCGACAGTTTCTGCCAATGGCACGTCGATAAGTGTGGTAATTCCTTAAATATTCCTTTAAAGCGGCCCCGTTGGTTGGCGTGAGAATGTAAAACATCCTGACAGCTCGCAGTGGTATTTCAACTTTCAACAATTTGTCGCCGTATGAGAGCTGCTGAATATTTCACAGAAACTTGACTAATTAAACGTGAGCTGTTAATGTACGCGCCGAGTCCTGGCCGCTGCGTCTCGGCGGTGCCGGTTGCCACAATCCAACAGCTACCTTGAAAGGGATCACGCGCACGCCAACGCGATCGAATCGTACTTTGTATTACATTTTTCTTCTAAACCAAAATTATTTTATTTGTTTTCTGATCTCACGTGCCATAGTACCAAGGAATTACTGCCTAGCAACAAAAGTGTAGCAATATTGGAAGTATTACTTAAATTAATAATATTTTTTTGTGATTTACAAGCAGACCTCAATCACTTAAACTTGTTTTATTAATACGCACACATTCACCCAAGCGCTTCTAAGTTCGCACACACGCACGCAGATGGGCAATGATATCACTGCGATATCAGTGAGCGGGTGTCAGGTGCCACTGGGGATGTGTACCACACCACAGGCATAACATAACGCCGACAGCAGAAACCAGATCGCCACAAGCATGTTTAATTGTTTCCACATGTGTTTGTTTGGTTGTCGTGTTTATAAAGAAAAATAAATAAATAATTATTAATGACACCTGATGAAAGGTGAAGGAAGATGAGTCTGAGTAAGTACCGCGTTCGCCCAGTAAATGCCCTCGCTCTGTTCTCTGCTCGGCTCCAAAATTATAAGATCGTGTAAGCATGCTCGCTGCACCCCTTCCTTGGCTGTTTGCACGATGCACGTAGAAACGAATCTTTTTGTGCGGACATAAGAATATTTGTATAAATTAATGATCCTTATGAAAAATCCCTTTTTCTACATTCAAAAATAACCATATTCTTTTTCCAAGCCACTCCATTTTATTAATACTCCAGTTAACACTTAAGCTATTTTTGAGTAATGGTATTTTATTATATCTAATATTGTACTCGTATGTATCGGCGAATTTGCTTTTATCTTTTCTGAAAGATTCTATTTGCAAGTAACATCTATTTTACGAGAAGGCCGTGCGTTTGGCACACGGTTGCGTTAATACAATTCTCCTATACAAAATGAACTACAGTATGAACAGACAAAATAAATTTAAGAGCAGACAATGAACGCACGGGGACCTCCGGCTCTTTGTCCCTCCGGTGATGTAGAAATACGGATATCTCTCAATTGCTCTGACAATATTATCAACATGGAAAGCAACCTGCGCTTGTGTTTTCACTGTAATCGAAAGTTAACACAAAAATTAATTGAAGGCGAAATTGCGTACGTACGCCTCGTGCTCACACTCGTGGCAGGCACAGAGTTCACTCAAGAGTAAACAAAGACGGCAGTACGGCAACCGAGCTCGCCTCGCGACACACCGTCACTGCTTGTTGAGCTATTATGCAAACGATACAACTCAGGTTATCTTACTTCATTCCCGTGGCCTATCTACTTGGAGTTTATTAGGACTATTCAAGAAAACAAAGTGTTTCAAGAGTTTCAAACGAATTCAGGTAGCATGATAAATATTATAAATGATTCCGTTAACACTTTATAATTACATTTTTAATTTATGGTGTTTGTTGACTTTTTTAATATATTTTTTTTTTGCTGTAAAATATAGGAGTTCTAAAAATAGAAAAGGTGTGTGTGCCATTTACACACGATAGAAGTGAAACTTCAGTAATTCGACAAAAGAATGAATAACAAGGGTAGGATAATTACAAAGTTTATTTGTTTAAAAATGAAAGTATTTTAATTAATTTTAAAAGATATTTTATATTTTGTTTAACATATGTTACATAAATTATTGGTATTTATTAACACTTATATTTGAACATCTATCTATCCTGATTGTTCAAGAATTGTTTATTACGCGCACGAAACTCGCGACTACGTTCTGTTGAATTTATTCCTGTTTTTTTTTGTAATTTCTTTTTTTTGCGTCGATATTTCGATACATTTCGCCATCTTATAAAATGTATTATTTAGTACAACAAGATATAAAAATACTTACAAACACTGTTAAATAATAACACATCATGCTGCTTCTTACTAAAAAACTGTAATACGCACATACACACCGACATTTGCTCTCTCTTTCTGGCTTACTAGTTTTTGTATTTGCGTCTCTTACCTGTCGCTCTACATTTGCTCTCTCGCTCTGGCTCCGTAATTTTTGTATTTGTGTCTCTTACCTGTCGTTATTCGTTGCATTCGGTTTGAAATTAGAACGATTTTATAGAAGTTTCACTTCAATAATAAATATACATTTATATTCTCTCATACAAAAAGGTGACTTATCTGCATTACACACTAAAATGTAATTGAATGTTACTTGTAAAAGTGCTTCCTTGTGACATCTATCACTAAGGTCGGTTTGAATATTACGGTTTCGTATTTCTTCTTATTTATTAATCGTATTGTTTTCGACCGTCTTCTAAAGCTTTTCTTAACAAATATATTTATTCATAGGTCCAATAATTTTAAAGTAAAATGAAAATTGTTACTGATAATCAAATCATAACTGTGTAATAAGCAACAGAAATTACAAAACTTACTTGCAATAATATGAAGACGGTTTTGTGAAGTCAGATTGTTGCCGAACTCTCGCTGCCAGCTGTGTGCATAGCTATGGGAGACAGTGCGAGGGCTTGGCAAGTCGCGTTCTTTTGCGAGGCTGTGATGAAGCAGAAGGAGGCCGCCGAAAAGGACAGAGAGCGCACAACCACCCTAGACATTTAGCGGCCAAGACACCATTGCTGGAGGGACGCGTTCGAGTGCGACCAGCGCGACATCCCCCCGTGACACTAGCCGAGCACTATACTTGAGGGAGTCTGCTGCCTGGATGAGAGGCGGCGGGCCTCCTCTCCCATTTTCTACTGACACGCACTAATATCAATACTGATCGTGATTTAATCATTGCAATACAAAGCCGCCGTACTATTCACTACGTGTATACCGTTCCCCGACTATAATGACTCGTGATGTACGCGTTTGATTAATGAAGGCGGCCGCTCAAATATTATTCGTGATAACCTACGTTTACACTGTGTTGTAACTATCGCGATCATTATTCCCTATTGTCTTCTAATGTTATTGTCAATATAATAGAAGCAATTTGGACGAATTAAAAGAACATCATTACAACTGAAACAACTGAATCCATTGTATATATAAGGCCCAGGTCAGAGACTGCATGGAATAATGTTTGCACCTCTGGGACAGTTCTGCCCAGTACTTACTCGACGCCCTGGACAGGTTGCAGCGGAGGGTGGTCCGCGTTGTGAATGATCCAGACGCTACTTGAACCGCTCCACTTGCGTATATTGCCTCACCGTGCGTTCCCTACCGTCTGCATCGCGGCGAGTGTGCTGACGTGCTGTTTATCCTTGTTCCGCCCTCTCACTTCCTATATCAGAGCCGCGCGCGCTGATTTACCGGTCTGTCAATAGTCTTGCGGCGAGAATGTTCCCGCCGTTTTAAGATATTGGATCCTAACTAAGCGTGACGCGCAGGCCGGTATGATCGCTGAGGTTATCGATAGGTTTTTTTACTGTTGATGGTCGTTGTTGTATTTGGACTGCATCATGCAGTATCAGGATAAAAAGAAAACTGAATTAATGTCTGGAGAAAACATTTCACCGATTGTGTTACGAGAACTGAAGCTCTTTGGTTGGTATTTAATAACAAACATAATCATACAAAACATAATCTTTCTCCTACACTGTCTTGACAAAGTGACTACAGTGCACATGATGGTAAGTGCAGTTTGGTCCAAAAATGAGAGCGACTATTAAATGACTCAAATCAATAGAGCCGGCCCACACGACCACGTGCCGCGGCTGAAGGTCTCCGGGTATTTGAGTTACTGGCCACAAGTTGATTACGAAACGCGACAAGCAAAAGCGAGTCACTATGTCGGTCTTTACACTTGTGTACTGTGGTCGTGACCCAGTTCGGGCAATCACCCTACCACCACAAACACCACCGTACACCATATTCTTAGTAAAGATACAAAATCTTGGGTTTGTGATTTAAAAATATGACACCTGGATCACCTGTCCACAACGAGTACTTCACGCCACGCTTAAAGGACCCAATATCAAAGAACGAAGGAAACACGCTCGCCGGAAGACCATTCCACAGCTCAAGGACTCGGCTGCAATAAGAGTTAGAGAACGTCTTAGTCCTAGCCGCGATGTGAGATACTGAAAAAGCTGTGACTCTGTAGACCAGCGCGCGTGGTACTCTTATGGGAGCCAGAGGGAGGAACTAGGTTAAATAGCACTTCATAATACTCGCCATGATACAGACGGAAGAAAACACCCAATGAGGCAACATCTCTGCGCAACTGGAGCGGCGCAAGTTGCTCGGTAACGCCTGGATCGTTCGCAACGCGGACAGCGCTCAGCTGCAACCTGTCCAGGGCGTCGAGTACAGTGCAGGACCGTCTTCGGGATGCGAACAGTAGTCTATGCAGGACCTGGTCGGGCTCTTGTCGTGCCGCTGCGGAATACAAAAGTCGGATGGCCCCCCACCAGCCGCCGGAGTACAGAGCTGTGAGGTGAGCTCACGCTTTCGCTTCATCAGATATCTCTTTTTTAATTGCGTTTGCCCCGCGTCGCGCCGCGCCTGCAGAAGCGCGCCCTCCCCGCGACCCTCGATCCGTCTTTTCGCAACACTAATTGGATTGTTTAGGAAACAAAGGCGTTCCTCTTTTGTTCCGATTCGGTCGCGTCGCCTTTGTCGAGCGTTTGCTATTCGCAATAGTTTGCCGCCACAACGCAAGGAGCGCAAACCACTCGATAAATCTTCCGTTTATTTTAAGAATGGGCCCTTTTGAGATATGAAGCCTAAATAGACTGTTCGCTCCCCTAAGAATCTGGAATCCCAGGCCCGAATGGGGCGATTAGAAGAACATGTCGAGAGTATTTAGTTAGTAGGAGTCTGACACACCGAGGACACTGCCCTCACAGCTGAGTTTGTTATACAGGTATTTTATTTATTTATAAGAACACTTACATAGTCTACATTAATGCAAACAAAAAAAAAAATAACACATTGATAAGATATATAGAAATACAACTATATTTAAAAGTGTAGACTACTTGTACAGAGGGAAAGAAAAGATATACGGAGATATGATGGAGTATGAAACTTAGTTCCAATCGAAAAACATGCTAGATGTAATTTTGTTCTCGTTTTGAATGCACCGAGTAGTGTTGGGGATAACGAGGTCGCGACGGGACTGTGGCGAACTGATTGCAGGACCCTCAGTACTTGCCTAGGAGTAGAAGTAATCACCTTGCGGTTGTAGACAGTACAAGTCCAGCACACCACGGATGCTGTTGATGACATCTGTGACGTGAAGCCAGAAGAGAGCCATCGGCGAAACAGCAGGAAAGTCGCCCCGGGGCCGCGGCTCACTGTACACTGTACGCTGACATTGTCCGGGCAGGCGATTTGAAGATGTCTCTGACCCGGATAAACCGGGGTGGTGTGTTGCTGCGCGCCATACGAAATAGAGGTTTAGAGTGGTGGGTAATTTACACCCACACCTCCTAGAGATGGAGCCTAGAAGGGGCTGATCGCTTACAAAAAACCCAGATGTACGAGCCGGGATTCGAACCGACGACTATTCGCGTCGCTGCGCTCGAATACCGGTCCCTATTCCACTGGGCCCCCACAGCCACACATACATTTTCATAATCAGCCTAAAGATTGATCAAACAGTTTATAACAGTGCAAACAACAATAAGAAACAGTTCACAGGCACTAATCGACTATGTCGATATGAATTCATACCCCGCTCTGCCTGCGCACAGCTGCCGTCAGCACTGACACGTCGAATCACTTCGTCTGGCACAACAGTTGTTCGATTGCATCATAGCTCTTCCGCCGGGGTAGGGGCGGGCTCACGTCAAAGAGTTTCGCAGTTTATCAATTTAAAGATTTTTTTTTTTAATCTATAATTTGGTTAGGGCTTTAATCACACATGTGATTACGCCAGCCCTGTTTAGCTAAAAGAAGTTCACTAAAATAAAGATACATAAATAATAACACTACACTAAATTATTCTGCTAAAATTTTTAACAGCAACATGAACAGGGATCTAGCCGCATCACACGTGGGTGCAGCGAATATTCCATTGGACATGCCAACGTCGAAAGGATTTATACGATGCTTACTCATCATTTCCGCTTTCATAGTCTCGCTCCGGTCACACTCGACCAGAAGATAAAAAACATCCATCACTGCTCGTTCCCATCGGCAACCTGTGACCAACATACGACGTGTGAAGGGAAAATTGCTGCTATTCCATCTCTTTTGCACACGTAGTTTTGTTATAGTGCTATCTCGGTTGAGCTCGTGTCATTTTCATTTGTTAAAACGTCAGTATATCACATTTTTCTTATATCTCTAGTACCAGTGAAATCTAGAAGTATTTTAAATAAAAAAACTTACCGGAAATACGCAAATATAGCGACTTAAATATTGTAAAGGTTTAATTTAATTTGTAGGAGATGAGTAAATATTTTATTTTTGTCAGTAAAAAAGTCAAGAACGCAATAATATGACAGAGTGAAGTATCTGCGGCGGCCGTGCGCTGTGGCACTGGACTAGATTCCGTATCAGTTCCGTGAGATCGCATCTCGCGCTATCTGTTGCGATAAACAGCAGCTCCATTGTATCTCGCTACGAGTATCATCGGAGACGGCGGCGCGGCGTTCCTGCGCCGACAGTGCGCGTCTGCTGCACCATTTGCGGCGTCCCGGAGCCGCGACCCCGGTGTGCCTGACTCCTACTGACCACAAACCTCTAAGGTGGCATTCCAAATACCCCGACCTGGGAAATCAAATTATTCCTGTCATTCGGGGAGCGAACAGCCTGTATAGGCTTCATCATTGGGAGGGCTGGGTGTAAAGAGCCCACGGAAAGAACGCGACCTGGACGACGGAGCGTGGTTGCGTTCAGGGGCCATTGTGGACCTCTCCTGAACAGTAGGAGTAGTGGAGGGGTCCACAATCTGTTTTTACGAACGATGCCATCCTGCTACTGGAGAGCGATACGGGGGGGGCAGCTCAAGAGCGGGCTAACGCCGTCCTGGGAGTAGTCAAAGAGTGGGGCGACAGGTACAAGTAGCGGCTTGCACCGCACCGGCAAAGACTAGCTATATGTTAGAATCAACAACTGGAGCGTGCTGTGTGCGTCACGAGGGGGGGGGGTGGCGGCTTAACTCGGCCATGGTAAAACCAATGCGCGGCGCAGCGGTGGAGCGGCCTCGGGCCGGCCCAGTGTGTGCGCAGTGTACTCGTACATCACATAAATGGCAGCGATTGTTTCTCATTTGACACACACACACACACACATAGCAACACGGCGGTCGGTTACAATTCCTTTAAAAGTATATAATATGTGTCCATATGTATAGGAGTGTCATGTGCACTGGCGCTGTGATAACGCCGATCAGCTGTACCACTGGTCACGTTGGGTACGACATACAAGCATGAAGTGGACACAGCCACAATTCTATCTCTGCTCACCCTGAAAGGGATACGGTGTAGCGCGACGGTATGTTACTATTATTTACAATATGTACGGCGACAGCCAAATCACCCGAACGATTACTTTATGCCATTACGTATTGTAATTAAATATTACATTATAAATGAACGGCGTGTTTCTTTAAACTGACATAACTTTTTTATGTACAAGTTCATTGAAATAAATATATTTCAATTATACTGCCTTCCGATATTTACTGTTAATTATAACACTAAATATCGGAAGGCAGTTTCCACAACACGTTGGTGAGACCCACATCTAAATCGGTCAAACCATGTCCGAGATTGGCGGGCACAAGCGCGTACAGAACCATTCCGATACATTTTTGCTCAATTACATCACGCAAGCGAAATTTTTTTAAGGATGGTTAGATAGTCGCTAGAGTTTCCAACAACATATTGAGCGCATCGTCCTGCGGGTCTAGAGAGCAGTAGCTGCTTTGCATCGTCTCTTAACCCTAACCCGGGGACCCACTGAGGGAGTCGGGTACCTCCGTGCAGGAGTTGCACGGCCCGTGGCTCTCCACGGGGCCCCCGTCCAGGCTTACGGATAGCGAGTCTGCACAAGAATTTCACAGACTGCAGCAGTTGACGGCGATTCGGGTCGGACGCGACGGCAGGCTCCCCTGGCGCGCTCCCTGCCGCCATGCAACCTTCAGGCAGGAGCGCCCTCGACAGTGTTTAACAGGGTTTTATCGCAAATCAATAAAACGAAATGCGAGACGTCTCCCTTCCATTGGACGATCGGCCGGTTCAAATCTGCTAATATAAGACGTAGCGTGAGGTGTCTGCGCAAGCCGCGTGCCGGCTGAGATAACGCACAAGCTGTGAAACAAGCATTAACGAACTCCGGAAATAAATACATTCGTTTGGTTCAACAGATTGTTTCAGGATCCATGAATAGAATTTCTTCGATGTTTGAGCAATTTACCTAAAACAACACTCCCGCTGCGTGTGCGTGTTGCAATACCGGCGAGAGTACGTGTCGCCGCGCTCTGAGGCGCGAGCTGGGACACGCAGGGGACGCGGTTTTCAGCCCGTGGGAAGCCTCGTCCGCGTGTGGCCTCTGCACTGGCACCCTGGTGCTGCTGGAAGTAGACGCTGTACCCGCGCCGCTGCAAGACCAACACCATCGCGAAGCCTTCCTCGAGTTCGTAAGCGACGTCGGCGCGAGGGTTGATGATGCATGATTGCTTATGCCCCCTTTAAATCGCAGGTCTCTTCGCGTTCACATTAAATGAGTATCTCAGCAAGTTTAAGTAGATACGGCAAACAAGAGTTTGACACAGTCTGCCAGGCCACGGCGGCGAGGCTGGCACGGCGCGCCGCCCGACGGCGCAGTCTCCTGCATTGAACAACTGTCGAGTCGTGACTGCCAGAATCCGACTCCTACCTTTAGCATTACGGTAGATTCAGAGTAATCATTTGAAAGCGGCTGCGTAATAAATATATTTATTTCGTGGAATGTAAGAAGACTTCAAAATTCCTGATGTCGCAGAGCTAGCAACAAAATTAGCAAGTACCTGCAGCCCTTAACGCACCTGCGCCGAACAGGTTTCACAAATGTTCCCTTTGACTTCTAGGCAGGGCCCGGCCTGGTCGCGCAGCTCTGCGAGATACAATCTGCTCTAGACAATACAGTTACTTGCCGTGACAGTAAATTCCTACAATCAGATACAGAGATTACAGTTAAATTGTATAAATTTCATTTATAAGCGTTATGTGTGTTTATAAGTGTGTCCTTCGTTTGTAAAATAGATATTTTTATTAATTCAAAGCCACAGCACGAGGTAGAGATGCGATAAGTCAAATGCAAGTCACCAGTCGCTGGTGGAGACTGAGTATGGGCGAGTACAAGTTTATTTATTTTCACAGGACAGAGGCACCAGAAGTCATCTTAGGGCCAGGCCTATACATATCTCCAAGTCTAAGGCCAAAACATAAGAGTGTGTATTTTTGAATAAAAAATATTGATTCCCCCCCCCCCCCCCCCCCGCCTCCATCCTCTCCTCAATGTGTCGTAAGGAATGCGCGACAGCCTAATCTATACCTATCTTAGCCCTTAGGTATGGATATCCGCTGTGATCTCAACCCTGGGGCTTGAAATGACCCGGGAGCTACTACAGTCTAGGCAAATGAATAAGGAGGTTGATGATGCCCGCAATTGGCTCAGAACGGAATTGTCCGAGCCAATCGAGGGCATCAGGCACATAAAAGAGGAGATACAAAAATTGGGGGGGGAGTTCATGGGGGCGACTAAGACAAGCATAGGGGGGAATCTGGGGGCGCTGGAGGGGGCGGTTTCAGTGATATCCTCGCGGTCTGGGGAGCTTGCTGCCATGCTGAAGGCGATCAGCACGGAAGTAGCGAATCTCTCCGTTATCAGGGGGGAAATCACGGAGCTGAAGGCTGAGGCGTCTTTGGCGGCAGCGGCTGCTCAGGCGGCGGTGGACCGGGTTGGGGAGGCCAGAAGCGAGATAAAGGCGTCTGAGGACACTGTTCTGCAGGCCCTCGTACCTATCCGGGGGCCGCTGGAATCGTCCCGCCAGGAGGGGAGGGAGTTGAGGGGGATGGGGGAGATTGGGAGTGTGGGCCGGGGAATGATGGTGGAGGAATGCTCACGGATCAAGGGACCTGCTGAGGCGGCGGCGGGATTCATGAGGTCCTACAGCAGCGTGGTGGCAACGCCACGACTCACGCTGCTGGTGGAGGCCCTGGACCCGCTGTCCGCTGAACAAGTAATTGAGAAGATTAAGAGAGGGGTGGACGTCATTGAGATGGGGATTGGGATCCACGGCATCAGGAAATGTCGGGATAGCCGGGTCGCCATCTCAGTGGGGTCCACAAAAGACAGGGATAGGCTTAGGGAGGCCATCACTGGAATGGGTCGCATGTCAGTGATGGCTCCTAAGGCTAAAAATCCCTTTATTAGGTTGATCGGGGTCTCTTCGGAACTGACAGACGTTAAACTAGAGGAGGCCCTGATAAAGCAGAATGAAGACCTGATAAGAGAGATCCCAGCAGATCAAAGACGCATTAGGGTGGTAACAAGGATTCGTGGGCGACACAGCGGGGTGCAAAATGTGGTGCTGGAGGTTGGTCTAGCGCTCTGGGGCTGCCTGGAGGGTCGAAGGCTACGCCTTGGCTTCCAGATGGTGCCGGCGGTGAACCAATCTCCAGTACTGCAATGTTACAGGTGTATGGGATTTGGACACAGGATTAGGGACTACCGGGCGGAGCGGGGAAGCTGCGAATTCTGCGGGGAATCCCACGATACCCGGCAGTGCCCGAACCGGATGGGCAGCCCGAATTCCATTAATTGTTGTAGGGTACAAGACAGAGAAAAGAGTTCCAGGGACACTTGCCATCCCGCGTACAGCTCGGATTGTCCCGAGTGGCGTAGGTGGGATGCTATAGCCAGAAGAACTGTAACTTACGCATAATGAGAGATAGAGTATAGAGTGTAGTGCCGTGAGATACCTTGGGTCAACCCCTATAAATGTAATAGAGTGGGAGGGGAAGATAAAGGGAGTAGTGTTTGTTGGATACTAATACCTAAAATGTTGTGTGGGGGTGATTCTGTGATGTCAGCTGGTCGAGGGTTGGATTGGTGATTAAATTGACGATGGGATGGGGGGATGAGAGGGAGGGAAATTGTGGGAGAGTAACGAATGACGTGTAAGGTAATAGATGAGTTTGTGTAAAGGGACACAGTTAATATACATTAGAATAAGGTAAATTGTATTCGTTTATCATAGGATGTATTTGGAAATCAAGCAGAACAAGCGATAACCAACTATAAGTGTAGATAGAAGGAATTATATTGTTAAGATAGCTAATGTTAAGAATAAAATGTTAAATAGGAAATACCAAATAAATCAAGGGAGAAACATATAGATTGTAAGAAATGGAAACAAGGATAGAGAAAGGAAATGTATTAGATAGTAAAATAAATTGTAACAAATAAGGAATAGCAACAAGTAGCAATAGAAAGTAAGTAAACGGATAGAGTAAAGTAGAACGCAGTTAAAATAGCAAATAATTCTTAGCGCTGAAGTTAAAAGAACTGATATATTGTTAAGAAATAATTAACGTATGGAATAATGTAAGTGGGAAAGGACATAACTTAGGAAGAAATAAATAGATCTAAGAAAATTGGAAATAGAAATTAACAATGTAAAATAAATTAGAAATAGTCAAGTAATTGTAACAGTTAAGAAAATTAGAAATAGAAATTAACATTAAAATATATTAGAAATGGTCAAGTAATTGTAACAGTTAAGAAATTGTAAGCGGAAAAGTAAATAAGATGTAGGGAATAGGGAACATAGGAGAAAGATAGAGTACTAGGTAGAGAACAAAAGCAGAAGAAGAGTAATGTACAGCAATAAGAATGTAGTAATGGTAGAAAGTAAAGCATGTTAAAGTAGGGAAATAAAAATAAATATATATGTACTAATTTAAGAGGGACACAATGACGTTGCAATAATACATAGCAACGGGAAATTGAGGGGAAAAAAAAACCCTGGGGCCCACCACCTCCGCGGCAGCGCGCAGGCGCGGTGTCCTGGGTAGAGTGCGACGGGTGTCACGCCGGATCAACTGTTCCTATTGTATAAAGTCCAGCTCAAGCCCTGCATCGAAACCTATTAAATAACATATTAGGTTTTGCTCAGTACTTACTTGACACCCTGGATAGATTGTAGTGGAGGGCTGACCGCGTTGCGAATGATCCTAACTAAGCAACCGGAACCGCTCCAGTTGCGCACAGATATTGTCTCACTGAGCGGTTTCCACCGTCGGCGTCACGGCGAGTTTTCTAAGGAGTTAAAATAACCTTGTTTCACCGTATCTCTTCGACAGCAGAACAACACGCGCGCGTGGGGGGGGGGGGTGGCACTGCGGAGTTACAGCTGTGCGGTGGCTCGCGTCCTCAAATAGTTCTCTAACTCTTACTTTTGTCGAATCGTTGGGCGGCGGGATGATAATCCGGCGAGCGTGTTCCCACCGTTCTATAATATTGGGGTCCTTTAAATGAAGTCTGAAGAGATATTTGTACAGGCCGGCATGATCACTGCGTCTATCTATGCGATTGATTTTTGGACTGCACCACGCTTACCATCAGGTGTGGTGTGGTCGCTATGTCGAGTCAGGATAAAAAAATAGATATTTTTTGTGAGTTGAGGCTGCGCTCGGCGTTCGGGAAGCTGCTCGAGTGGCCTCGCGGTATTGCAGAGGCTGTTTTGAAAATGTATGCAGCCGAGTTATACCGTCTGTCTCACTCGTCACGTGCTGTGTACCTCGAGCTTAGAGAAGATCCAGAACACGCTCGCCGGAAGACCATTCCACAGCGCATGGACTCGGCTGCAGTAAGAGTTAAAGAATTTATCAGTCCTAGCCGGGATATGAGCTACCGTATGGATCTATTACGGGAGAGAGAGGGTAGAGCACGTTTAAATAGCTCTTCAGAATACTTGCAGTTATACAGAGGGTAGCCATTGTCTCCGCGCAACTGGAGCGGTTCGAGATGCTGAGTAACTATTCGTGACAATTGAACACGTCAAAAGAGTTGATTTGGAAACGCGGCGAGCGCCGCGCGTGCCCGCCCGCGTGTGTGTACGCAACGGAAGGACATATTTACCTCTTGACTGTCCTCAAACAAATATTGACTCGAGTCTGGAGCGGCCCCTGCAAACAGATCCAGTCACGCACATGTTTGTCGAGGCATAATTTTCTCGTTCCACGTCGAGTTTTTCTCTTTTATTTATTAGTGAATTATTCTCGTCCAACTAAATAATATGTAAATTTTAAGTTTCCCTCCGGCGCGGACGGGGACGGCTCCATAAATAACTTTGTGCTGAATAAGATCTCGCAATGAAAGCGCCGCGCGGGGACGTGTAATGAAAAAAATATGTAAAATTCATACTTTAAATGAAATACAAGGGAAAAGGGACAGACGCATTGTTCTGGCGCGTTGTGCTGATGTGTTTTGCGGCAGTTGCCTCGCGTTCGGCACTCTTTTATATAAAAAGTGACGCTTTCACAGCGCCGGCGCCGGCGCCCCGTCCCATCGAGCCCGCGGTCGGCTGCTCCGGCAGACTCTGACCTGAATTGCATCGAAGTAATACTGTAACAATGTTTGCGGACAATTCCATGCATTGACTTAGTCCTGAACTAAGGTTACGCGTGTAATATAGATACTACACTAATATAATAAGTAATAATAACAATGTAGCGTCACCCTATGCTCGTTTCTGGGTGACCAGAGATACATTAGCAGAGCATCGCATGACGTTTCCGTTAGACGCCACGTGGGGGGGGGGGGGATGGGTTCCTCGCGATGTACTCCTTCCCCGGTGAGCATGCAGTAACGAAATTCGTAGTGAATCTGCAAGACCTCCGAGCATTCGCTTTGCCGCGTGCAGTACCGGCCCCCGCCACGGCCACGGCATCAATATAATATCAACTTGATTCAATTCGCTTGCAGTATTTCAAACGATAATTTACGTTTTCACCTTTTTAAAAGAAGCCCCTTAATTTTGAGATCTATGAGGCCTTTGTGGTTCAGAGCCATTGCCCGCGCTAGCTCCCACACTAGCTCGCTATTGTTGTTGGCTTTCTATTTGTGTCCAATTGTGCATTTCTTAGCTTCATTTTTATTTATTAGTTTTTTAAAGAGGCAGGCGCAGCGGTGTTGAGTTGGTCCACGCTAAGCCTACAGCGCAGGCGTAACGTACAGACAAGACAGACGGTAAAAGGAAATGAAGCAAGTTCAGACGCCGCCCGCGCCGCCCGCGCCGCCCGCGCCGCGCATCGGATTGTGCGACGAGGTCAGATTCACAGCCGCTGCTCGCTCGCCTTTACAACGCACGACACGATATTAACAAGTCGATTCCGACTGTGTTTGAATGCAACGTGTTGATAAATTATACTTATACAAATAAATGAAGATATAATAAGGTTATTGAAAATAGTTGTCAGTTAAACTAATACTCGTTTTATAATATCAAATAATAAAGGTGTTCACCTTTCTCTTTGATTCTATTCAACAGTTAATGAAATATAATACTGGAGATTCAGAGTCGTAGCCGTGACTAACGCTTAGCGAGTTGGTGCGAACCACCTCCCCCCCCTCTCCGCCATTCATGACTCCCTCGAGAGCCGATGCTCATGGCGCAGGCCGGCCAGCCATGAGGTGAACGCGACCTTACGATCTGTCGTTCCCTGAAAACAGTTCACAATTTCTCGTGCACACTAAATTTGTGTTTTTTTTTTTCAGGTAAGCTTCTACAAACGCTCGCAGTAGCGCCGCAGGTGTAAGGTTTGATCTAACACAGAACCAATGTCTACACCGTGATGTTGTAAATGATGATGAAGACGTGTTTCGTATACCGAAATATTAATAAATGATTCTAAGCTTACGTCAGATGATGCACATGAAGCCCGCCGCGACATGGCTGCCGAAGTCAGGGACTGTTTAGACACGGGGTTGCCGAAGATTACGTAAGATTTTTCCATAACCTCCTTTGGTATGTGAAACAAGAATAAGAATAAATTTAAAGAATTACAATACTTCCGGAGTGCCTCTTAAACATGTTATGGAAGGTCACCGGGTCCACGTTACAGGTTAAGCTGAAAACAGGTGCTCTCTAGAGCCAGGTGTAGAGCTATTTGCAACTCCAGAATGGAGCTGAACCTATTTCGTTGGGCTGTGGAATGGTCTTCCGGCGAGCGTGTTTCCCCATTCTTTAATATTGGGTCATTTTAACGAAGCATAAAGAGATATATGCGCAGGCCGGCATGATCACTGCGACGCAACAACAATTTATAATTTCCCGATAATGTCAAGAGCGGCCGCCGACAAGCCGAGTGATCCGAGTTACGAGACGCGCGGATGGCAAAGCGTTTAAATAATAAAAAAACGTACGAACGAATCTAAGGTACAGTAAGGTAGATGGCGATCTAGGGTATGAAATGTTTCGTTTTTAAATCAGGTGCACCGTCTCTCGCACACAGGCGAGCGACTTGTGTAGTATCCAGGAGTACCGCTGCCATTGGTAAGTTCTTTTATTTATAGACCAACTCAATTGTCTTTAAACTTTCCCTATAAGTTGTCCCGCCTACGAGGGAGCTTTCTGCAACGACATAAGTAGAATACCTTATCCCGGTTCGAGTAGGCATTTTGTGCTTGCTTTTTTCTAACCTATATGAAATAAAATAAAATATAACTTGAATTAGGCCTATCTCCAAGAAATTTTAAATCGTCCAAAAAATCTACTACTGGTTTAGAAAGCAGTATCTACCGAGAAGAGCCGACGAAAGGCTCCGGCAGTCGCTCTGCACAACATCATGAGGTGTAAATATATAATACACAAAGGAATGAATGTCCCGTGAGAACTATTTATGTGTTTGTAAGAACACGTACATACTCTACATTAACACATACATAAATATATAAAGCATGAACAAGATACATTGCAAATGCAACTACATTTGAATGTGTAGGTTATTTGCACAGAAGGAAAGATTAATTAAAATGCGAACAACAAACGTAAAGGAACAGCAACAAAAAGAAAAACACTGAAATAATTTATAAAAAAAAAAAAAATATGCAAAAGGGAAAAAAATCATCCAACAAACAATAACCTATACCACAATCCTCTCGAATAACATCCTTTTTTTGAGCTTTAAAAGAATTATCATTATTAAATATATCGAGATCAGCAGGTCAGCAGGTCAGCAGGTCTCGATATAGGACTGCACGGCCTTGACATTCTGCAAGGGTGCATCTCATTTGTGGAATAATTTGGAACTAGGAGCATGTTTAAATTGGACGCTCCGGGTAATGTAGTAGAAACAGAACAGTTACTGCTCCTACCAGATTACCCAGGACATCACAACAGAGCTTTGTAGACGTTTAATTGGCAGGAGCTTCGAGAAGTTTGTTAACAAAATCACGCATTTTTATCATTTATAGTCATTGATCCCTTTTTATAGTTACAGGTCGTGATGATACGCTTTATGCTAACATAAATGCTCAGCCGCGGCTCCATTGAAACTTGTAAGTCACGCGTCACGCGTCACGCGTCACTCCGGGGCCGCGGCTGTGAGGGATAACGTATTCTTTTGTGCGCGTTTCATCATAATATTATTCTTCTCTGTAACGCTAAGTACAGACGTCAGCTTGACGCTTGTTATTGAGGGAGCGCCCTGACTCCGGCCCGGCCCCGGCCCCGGCTGCGGCTGCTCATGCATACGAGCAATACGCTCCTTGTTTGTATTATATCTGCTGTATTCTTAACGAATATGAACTGAATATGGTATTTTTTTTACAAAACTATTGATTCATACGGTAGCATTAGAAATATATAATTTATTTATTTATGGGCTGTCAACAGCTCCATTACACTTCACATTCACAATCTGAATCACATCATCAGAATCATGAATTACTAACTGTGGCTGCCCGGCGTTGTCCGCCTACAAATTTTACCTCTTTAGAGTGATTTCCAGGTGACGTTAAAATCTAATTAGATATTAAATTCTAACCAAGAACCTAAATATCAGGTTTGCAATAGAAAAACTGATATTGATTTTGAAGCGAGTAATAACTCAGTTTAAAATCGACGAATTTTCGTACTCACGTTTCATCCCTATTTTACCCTCTTAGGGGTTCATTTTCCAAAAATGTCCAAACACGTATTTTTTATTTCAAACCAAAAATCAAAATACTAAATAGTTTTCATAGTTCTCAGTGCGAGCCCGTGACCCGCAGCGGCTGTACACCAACAGCCAGTGATGCATCTCTGCTGACCCCGAAAAGCGTTTATAGTCATGATATCTACACGATCGTTATTAAACGTAACGATGCCTTCAAACGCTGCGGTTGCTCGCTGTCGGCCGACTGTTCAGTCGCCGCAACATAATTCCCGTTTAACTCATGTGAGGCCTTAAAAGCTTCCTAAATTGTTTGAGACGCAGACCGGAGCGGGGTGAGGGCTGCGCGGGGGCAGGGGCATGTTTAGAACATAATGCAATAAGGCCCTCTCGGAGGGATATTAATTTGGACGAGTTTTAGAAGCCTGTGGTGCAACCGGGAGCGGAGAGCGGTTTTCATTTGACTACAACTTATTTACTGTAAAGTCGGTATGACAAATCCAGATGTTATCCTATCGCTTAACCTCAAATAATCATTTTATAAGGGATATAAGACGTAAGGATAATAAATAAACATAAATAAATACAATAAGAACAATCTTAAAAAGACACATTTAATCAATGATGCGGAATAATATCATCAAGGTTGCAACTTCAAAGAAAGCCAAAAATCAAAGAAAAAATTAATTGTTTTCTTGCAACAGATTTGTCAGACACTGCTAGCCCAAGACTAGATGAGTTAGACTAGAAACAATAGGATAGCTATTTCCGTCCTTGCCAGTGAGACCAGAAGGCTAGCTTAGTGGGCGGCTGTCAAACCACTACTCAATTTACAAGGGTTGTCACTCATGGACAAGATTAATTAAGTAAAACATTTATTTATCTGCAAATTTATTAATTGTTTTGAATATTATCAATAATGACTTGCTTTAAATATTGCATTACTTTTGTATTTCAATAATTTGTTGTTTTAATGTGGTATGGTAAATTTTACAATAATATATTAATTATTTTTTTCTGTTTCCCTACAGATTTCTAAAATCTGTAGGGAAACAGTCCTATTATATATCAAATTGATAGTATTGCCACAGAGTGGAAAATAATTAAACAGACAGACAACGTTGAATAAAGTACAATATCTGTGAAAAGACCAAAATAATTAATTAGGTTCACAATATTATACTGAAAGGTTAACTCTTCGTAGTTCAATATGTTAGTAAATAAATTGATAGTAATCGTATTATTAGAAATCCAAATTCACGATGGCGACTAAATGCCGTCGCTGAGCTACAATATGTCTGGTATCGCCATTACTATATGCCGTAGCAATTTGTTGTAAAGATTAAAATTGTATTAAACTTAATTTTTAACTGCTTTTTCTAAGGCCAATTATTTACTGTAGTTGTTAAAATCTAAATAATTCGATTATTACGGTTAAAGATTGTGCGTAATATATTTTGCTTTTAAATTTAAAATACCGATCGTGGGATAAGAGTAGGAACTAAAGTTGTGGAGAATTGAATTTAAAGTAAATTTCCAATATATTTTTTTTCTTAATACATTGAAAATTGAAAAAAGAAAATACAATGAAGTCGATAAAAATTTAAATTTAAAGTTTGAACTTAATTTAATATCTTAATATTTAATTAATTATCTTTAGGACGTAAATGAGATCACATCTTACTTTACGCTTCGACAAATACAATAAATCGATGTATAAATGTGTAATGAACATAATTACCGCATGCTTTTCACAGCCCTGAGCTTGTCCACTAGCTGTGCTGACGTAAGCCGCTTGCTATTAGTAGTATAACAATTTGGCAACTCATTAGGAAGCGAATGCTCTGTACACTCTCTACTACTGTGGTTGTAGGTGTTTGTAAATTACCTTACACCTTACTTAATTAACTACGTATGCGGCGCACGCACGAGCGTCTTCGCCCGCAATTAGACAAAGGGTCCTTCTGAACTAACAAGCCAATGCTTTCAACAAAACAAAAACCTTTTCGGATGAAACAAATATCTTCTAAAGGTCCAGTGAGCAGCGACGGCGAGCGAAAGCCCAATGAGTCGGCGGATGGAGGGCGTCCTGAACTCAACAGTATTCATATTGATCAGTATGTACTCGTACTGTAGCTTACTACAGGAAACAGCTCAGATGAAAGGCTCATTTTTAATAATGAATATATTATCAACAGCTACATCAGACATTACACTCAGATTAATGAATACTAGATACTTTACGACTGATAGGTGCTAGAATATCCATCTCTTACAATAATTATTTTTACAAGATATCGATATAAACCAGTTCAACTCGCCCTGCACGTCTTAGTTGATGGCAATACTCGTAACAGTGCAGATTGAGGGTCAATATGACCAAGAGACGATAAGTGACTGTTCCATACTACCGGAAATACATATATTACGACATATATTTTTTTAGGAATAAAGATTTAAAGTTTTAATAGGCATTAAAACTATATCGCACAGGCATGCGATATTACACAATAACATATTACATTAGCCTTCTCTCACAAATTAATATACACCAAAGAAATCCTGGAGTATCATAGAAAATTGTTATAGCATCTGATCAAATGTCTAAATTGAGTGTGTGATTGGCTACACAACCCACTAAAATCCAAATCAGTACATGAAATAAGCAACGACTGTTCAAACTATCAGGAACCCTTCGATCCTCGCGACTCTTCTCGTATGCTGGCATTGTATCTTCGAATGTCCTGATGAATAGTCATCAGAAAAGTAGATAAACTTCACAGAAACTAAGAATGTTAAAACGTAGGATAAAGTAAATGTACGAAAATAAATGAATTTACTTGTGCGCGTTGTGGTCATCCTCTGCTCCGACACGGAACGTGACGCGAGCAATAGTTACATAAACATACGGACGCAGAGAAGCGCGCGATAGCGCCGTTATTTGTGAAGGAATTTAAAACCGATTCCGCCGCTACAAGCAAACCTATTTGCAGTTTATTGTATTTTTTGAAAGCGGACCGGGAAACTTTGGTCCAGCTTAGTTTGTTCACTCCGAATGAGTTTTGTGTTTTACTAATTGATAAATGTGTGTTTGTAACAAATATTATTTTTTGCCGGCGCCATTTTATTTATCTGCTTTTTAAGGCAATTCTTTAAATTATGTTCTTAACGGTGTTCTGTTTCGCATTTTTCTTCCATTATTTTGGAGGATAGGACTCTAATTTTTTTTCTGAACGTAAACATTCTCCATCAGTTTTATTCAGCTGCTTGGTGGAGAGAGCGCTTCTAATGGGAAGCTTCGTAGCCTGCTGTTAGTAGAGAAACAACTCTATTATCTGTCTGATTAGGGGCAGTGAAAGAGAAATTGTTTTGTATTTTTTGTTCTGCGTGTTTGAAATTTTCAAAATTATTTTATAACACTATTAAAATTAATTACTTAAAAATCAGTTCTGATAATTATAATTTGATCCATGTCATTTTGGATTCAAACCATTAAAGGGAAATTAATATCTAAAAAAAAGCTCTTTTTCCATTATATCGTTCATCTTGGTACGCAATGTTGTAAATTTATATTTTATTTCTGAATATCCGAATAACTGTACCGATTACAACGCGCAGACGGCACTATTGTATATATATATATATATATACATGAGCAATTCTTCTGACTAGGGACACGGAAAAAGTATCGATACCTTGAGGTATCTATTATACTTGATAATTTGCAATCGATTCTTTCACTAAGTGAGTACTTCATGGTACCGATATCGGGTAACTTTTAGAGCTGGGGCTGGCAACACTATGTAAGCTGGTTAAACAATACCTGACTGTTCCAGCTATGTACATCCGTGCTTGCGGACAGATTATTTTCAAAGGCGCTGCTGTTTCGAAAGCACGAAATAGGCTGTCAGCAAAGCGGCTAGAGATACTTCTATTTTTAAGCGATCGTACAGAGGAAGAATGGGAAATTTCAAACGTATGATGTAATATATTTATTGTGGATTGGATATGGCAACATATATACTCAATAATACGATTGAACGGTTCAGACATTCAGAGGAAAAGAAAGATATACGAAAACCTTCATGGAAAATCTGGAAGCTTGTTCTAAGGTATTGTTACTTTGTATTTGTATGAAGATTTTTCGTAAGCGTTCGTCTTTTGTTTCAAATACCACGATACCACGATAGAAGATCTTTCGAGCTCTCAGGATCCCATCTGTGATCTATGGAACCGGACAAATCATCAAAAAAAAAAAAACTTATTTCCTAGGCCAGGGGTGCTCAAACGGTCGAACGCTAGTGCTTTTGAGTCAATCTTGAAAAAGAAAATCCGATATACTTAGAACTGTTCACAAATTTTGTTTTATAAAATATTGTTTTAAAAAATATTTGGTGAAAATTCCTGAAAATTTGTATAGGCTCTCACCTCTTTTTTGGCAACAGGTTAAGGATCTTGTCTGGACGAGCCTTTTGAGCCGTCGAAAGCCCAATTTGGTTCAAACGGGAACAGTGAAAACCCAAATTATTGAAAATTTCTGAATTGAACTAGCCAAAGGAGCCGCGCTGAAAGACAAGCAAGCTCCGGCCTTTGGAAAATTCTCGCTCTCAACAGCTAAAAGGCTCGCGAGGGATACGATGGGGGAGTGGCAGTGCAAGTACGTCGCTGCGGGCCCGGGCGCCGCTGCAAAGAACTACTTCCCGGACGCGCGGGAGCCGGCGCGGTGTAATGGAAAAGGTTAACCTGGATACTATTAATGCACAGATATTCGCTGGTCATGGGGCTTCTTCGCGTACCTCTACGGGTTCAGGCTGGCCGACTCTCCTACCTGCAACTGCGGTGTTGAACAGCAGCAAGCTGTCTTGCATTTGCTGCTTGAGTGCGGCAGGTTTGCTGCTGATCGGTATGACTGCGAGTGTAGGATGGGGTATCGATTGGCCGCGGACACACTGCCCGAGATCGGGAACGGGGATAGCCGGCGGGTGTTCCTGGACTATTCCCGGAAGACCGTGAGGATAGGGGGGAGAGAAAACGGGGTTCCTAGGGAATGGTTGTATTAAAGATATGTAAATAGAATAAGTGATTGAACATGTAAAAAGAATAAAAATAGCAAGAATATGTAAATATAATTTAAGAATGGTCAGGGAAGAATGTAAACAGCTCTCAATAGTATTATGTAAACAAAATGAAAAGCTAATCGTATTAGAGAGTAAGAAAAGATGTGTAATATAGTAGAAAAGTAGATTAAGAATGATAAAATGTAAAAGAAAATTTATTAAAAAATAAAAAATAAAACAAATGTAATAGAATATAAGCAAAAACAAAAAGAACACAAGAATAACACTTTGAAGAGCGACAATGACGTGGCATTAGCGAATAGCAACGGTGACAATGTCGTGCCCGCGGGCTGGTGCTGACACGAATTGAGGACACCCCAGGGGTTTTAGTCGGTAGGAGTCCGGCATACCGGGGGCTGGCCCTCACCGCCCCCTGACGATCCATGAGGATTTCCCCTGGGTTACAAAAAAACGGTAACAATGACACACAAGAATAAACAGAGAGCTAAGGCGTTGATAACACGGTAAACAGTAGCAGGGACAAGAAAACGTGACACACGACACAATATAAAATGACAAGGAATGACTGGTGGAATCCAGAGGGGCAGAGACACTCATATGAACACTGCACAATGAAAATAAGACCCCGCTGATACCGATTGACACGCGATCGTTGCGCCGGTCAGCCGAGTGACAAGTAACACCGGAACAGCTGGACCACTTGTGTTCTAATATTTCTAAGAATGCGAACCCCAGTCCAATCTATATTAATTTACCTATAATTATTTTTATTTTTTTTTATTCTTACACAACAAAGTGAGTACATTGCATCTATTGGCGAGTACAATGTGGTCCAAGAGCAGCAACTACCCCCCAAGGAGGAAAACTTCGTAAGAGTCGCAACCATTATGTTAACTCACATAAAGCACGATGGAAGGTCTCCACCCTATATGTGTGAACGACTGGATAAAGACAAAATGATCATGACAGGCGACATGCTGAAACAAATCACTATAACGATTTGTTTGTTATGTCATGTATAAGTACACTGAGATCGCGGCGGTCAGCTACGCTACTGGTCACGTTGGGCGCGATATAAAATAGTAAAGCGAATACAGACGCTAATATACTGCTCAGTCCAAAAAGAAAATAGCGGGAGGATATGTTATTATTATTTATGTTTGGCCAAAGTAGTATATCTTTCAAATCTTAACAAGTAAAAAAGATTTTATTGACAGTCCTCATTCATCAGCTCATTCGTACTCACTGTTGAGTGTAAGCCTCCTTCCCATCATGCGACGAGAATATTATCTGTGGCGGATGCTCCCAAGAGCACGTGACATTTCAGTGACAGCAGCCAACCTCGTTTAGTGTGGTAGGGGCCCACCTCGCACTATAGCGCAGGACGGCGTGCTGGAGATGCGTGCGCCTGTGCACCCCCCCCCCCCCCCGGGCCACTCTGGCTCTCAACCTTAGAGCCCAATGCGAGTTTCCATTGCACGACACGATATTAGAAATACAAAGCAAGTGTGTTAGTATGAAATGTGTTGATAAAATCACTTATATAAATAAGTGAAGTTATAATCATATTATTTATAATAGTTGTTAGTTATACATAGGTAAGTATAGTATAAAGAATTAGGAAATAGATAAAGTTAAGGACAGAAATAAAAAAAAAGCAGCAAGGACGTTGCATTGGCATATAGCAACGGGTAAAGAAAGGAAAAAATCCTCATTACGGGCAAATACATTTACAGTCATAGTTGTGAAAATACGATGACGATGATGATGTTGGCCTCTCTGATGATACCCGTTAGTAGTGAACCCCGGCCATAACTTGAGCAAAGTCATTAAAAATAATAATATGTGCTGAGCTTTGAACGAAAGAAATAAAATCCTTTATTTATAATAGCACATCACATAACTTACAACACCGAAGGGTAGCTGTTTTATTTTTTCGCCGGGACAAAATCCTATTGTCGTCCTGGAAGGGCTCCTTACAACTTCATCGGACAGGAGGGGTCAGCGCTGAAGGCGCTCTGTGAGCGCATTTGTGAGTGTGAAAACGACAATGTCCATCTAAAATGACCATGCACAATTCTCCGCGTAAACTGGCAGGGCCGGGTTGCGGCCTCCGAGATTTTGTGAAATTGTCATGATATAATGTAATGGAGGTGATCGGTTGGAGACACAATTAACCATCACATTCGTACATTCAAACAGAAAATTAAAAACAACCATTATTAATTACAGAAACTACTTTCCTATTGATAGAGGCCAGAAAGTGTTTAAACTATTTGCTGTGCAATAGCAATAGAGATAGAAGCGACTGACGCAAAACTTTTTATCATCTTAGGGGCTGTTGAAAACAATTTCACAAATGTTAAAATCAGTGATGAAGACTTACAATGACATTCAAATAAATTTGTCAAAATAAAATTTCCATCATAGGAATGGGAAGAGGTTCGATAGCTTCATGAGAGATTTTCTCAAGATAAGATGTACGAGGTGGCTTTTCATACATAGTCTAGTTTTGGCGATGTTATTTATTACCTTATTTGAAATCACAAATAAACTAATACAAAAAATTAAAGATGGTTAGATTGTACGAGGTACGTATGAAGTAAAGAAAAATCAAGTTCCCCATTAAGTTATTAAGAAGATCAGAACAGCAAATTTGGTTTATTTAATTTTTGTATGGGAAAAAAAACATTGAATTAGAAAAAGTCGTAAAACAATAGTTGTCAGTCTTGATATCGAGGGGTGAAAGGCTATTTGGTTTAAGCTACATTTTTTGGTGACATAGTAAAATATTTCAGAATCAGCGTTTTTACCGATTACAAATATGTATATACTATAACACCAAAAATTGTCGCCGGAACCAAATAGCATTTCCACTCCTCGATACGAGTATACTAAAGTCACCCTTAAGAGATTTTGCGTTAAAACCTGTATCTCTGAATATTCGAAAAAAAAAATTGTAAATACGACAAACAAAGATATTAATGGAATAACAATTCATACATTGAGAGGTGAATGTATGAACACATTTAAGAACGGTTGATATCTCATTGGGCGGTGAGCCGGCTGTGAGCGCCGACGCTTTACAACTTCAATCAGTCAGGCTCAGAATGAACTGCAAAGACTACCATTAAATCCCTTTAGATACCTTATCAAGTATATAAAATTAACAGCAAATGTATATTTTGATACATAATACAGGTAAATACAAATTATAATATATAAACATGTCGAACGCTACTAGGAAGTCAATACCCCGTGGAGCAGGCCGGCCGGTGATCATTTGTTCGTTCATTACAGGTACGTCATCAATCTCCATTACCGAATGAAACGCGCTCACTAGTCCTGTTGAGTGCTCGTATAGATCGAAACTTTATCGGGACATTCGTCAATATTGCACTTGACGACAATTCTATAGCAAGTCATTTAGAAATAACAAAAGCGAAGCTATGGTTTTTACGTGCAAAGGAATCAAAGAATAAATAACATTTTAATAAATCAATTCAAAATGATATACCTAGTAAGAAACTAAATGAATTTGTTTACTGGAAATTGTGAAACGAAGTCTAAAGGTCTAACGTTAATAATATGTATTGCTCTGAACATAAACGTCACTGCAGTATTGGCGATATAAATCGATATTTAAAAAAATATCAATGCACATGTACGCAATATATCGCTTCAATCCGATATTATCAAATCATCTAGTATCGAATGTAATATTGATATATTTCATCCGATATACCAAATATCGTGTCACATTCCATTTTTTTTATATCTACTTAATCATTTAAATCTGCAACATTGCAAACTAATGAAAGTCTTTCAGATGAGTTATCGCTTTATTTGAAGGCTCCGGTCAGTAGATTTAACGAAAACTCATTAGAAGTGTGGACAGACTATAAAATACAGTAATACAATGTAGCATTTAAATATTATATTTAAGTATGGTGGCTAGGTCAGTTCCATCTGAACGACTTTTCTCAAAGCCGCACAGGCTCTTACACACCAGAGAAGCAGATTGCAAGCCAACAGGCTTAATATAATTTTGTTTTCGCAAGGTTTAGAGAAAAAGTGCTGGCATTCATAATGGGATGGAAGTTCATATTGGTATGGTAGAAAAGAAAAGGCTGCAATTCTTTACGCGCAGATGATAAACATGGCTTTTGAGTCGTATAGCCTAGGTTTCATTTTCGTATGATTTATAAATAAAGTTGATTTGTTTCTTCCTGATCCCTATTTAATATTATAGACTAGTTAAATACAAGTAATTACTTACGATATTTTAAAAATATCGATATATTATATTTGTTAGATGTAACGCAAAGTATTGATATAACACTACGATATATTATATCGAATAAAATATTGATATTTTTTTACACACAGACGCTTAACATACTATCGGAGTATAATGAACTTACAATAATAAAAATCAATGATGGTCATCACACTTCGGTAACAAAACGCTAGCGCGTTTTAAATGACTGACAGCGCCATCTAGATGCTGCGAAGTGAACTAAATTCCTTAACTCAAATAAATTTAAAATTCTATTAAATTAGACATCTATATCAACACATTATAAATTATACATCACGTGAAACGATTTTTTTTTTTATAGCCCGGGGGAAATCGCTAACGGACCTCAGGGGGCGGTGAGGGCTGCCGCCCGGTGTGTCGGACTTACACTAACTAAAACCTCGGGGGTGCTCCTTCTTGCCGTCTGACCGGGGCCAGAGGTATGGTGTCATCCTCTTCTCCGACCCTCAGCAACGTCCAGACGTTGCGGCCAGCCTTTTTTAAGGCCGCATCTTTGCACTGCGAGGAGTGCTGTAAGGAGCACTCGCACACCTCAATATCTTGGAGCGGTGTGCGGAAACACGTCACACACCGCTCTCGCCTGGATAAGTTGGCCGACACTCTCCCTCAGGCGCACCGCCCAGGTGTCTTATCCGGTTTTAAGGAGGAAGACCTCTGGCGAAGGCCCTCCTCCTTCGTCCTGTCCTGCGTGGTCACGAGAAACGATTATTTTAAGAGGTCTTAACATAATATTTCATAAAGAGTTTCCTAGAAAACTTCAAAATTGATCGCCGCATGCGATAAATTGTTGATATAAAAATATTATAATAAAGGATCCTTCCTCCTCCGATATTTTGTTTTTCGTACTGGGCAATACCGTGATGGTGGGGACAGACCCTCACAACTAAACCGGTCGAGCTCCTTCTCCAATTGTTGACATTTTAACACTTTTAACATTATTTTTTGATCAATCAATTCGCCGAGGAATTGCTATAAATTTTTTACACCGTCCATCGATACTCAGGCCGCTGAGAAATCAGCTGATGGTGTGTGTATATTAGTTAGCGAAACAAATAGGGCAATTGAGGAAGTGCCTTTTATTGCAATGTAGCAGGAAAATTGTGTTTTATGTGTGTTGATTTGTTCGCGGATTCCTTACCGAGGTTTAAAGGAAAGATCTTCGGGTCGTCGGAAGATTCATTTACTAACAATTATTGTTGACATATGGGATAATGTGGTCTGTGGCCTTATTCGGAGTTTGATTTTGTTGAATGTTTGCTTATACTATTGTTTCGTCTCTTTAATGTACAGTTGTTTTAATTTTGTTTTTATTTTATATTCTTCGCATTCGGTTGGGCGGGACTGGACTGGCCTTGTTTTTACTAACGCTTCGTCACGACTGACGCTGATCGTACGAGTAATGCGAACTTTAATGTTTACATAAAACACGTCCCTCTAATGCGTGCTGGCGATGCCGCAATACACGCTGTATGTTTGTAATTATAATAATGTATATATTACGAGCCTATGAACGGAGCAGCGCACCGGGCCGCTTACGTTCGTTAGTTCCACGTGTTTTGTAAACAATAGGTCGTTCATTGCACGCGTGTACGCGTCGCTTTTGCAAGATACATTCTTCTATGTGCATGTGTTCTGTCCAGTATAGCGTTCTTTGCAAGACAGAAATATTGTCGTCAGAAATCAGAACTGGTTTGTACGAGTACGTGCTTGATTCGGGTTTTACCCAAGGGCACACGCGTAGTTAAATTTATATGAATGAGCCATGCTCATTTACTCAGATAAGCATATAAATATTCAAATCTATATCGTGGTCGATCGATCTATGATCCATGTTTGGTAGATAAGTTTGTATATTGTCATTAGCAGCAAAAACCTATGTCAGAGCATTTGTGCCTAGCGCTGGTCTCTCTTATTTGTTGAACCTGAAATACAATCCCACATATATTTATCTCTTATTCTATGGTGTACAGGCGGGCGCTGGACCCCAAATACACTTAGCGGAAAGTGAAGACAAGTCCAAAGGTGGGTGCCGCGTCCGCCCAACAAATGCCCATTCACTCTTCTCTTAAAGACTCTCAGGTCATGAGATCTTGGAAATATGGTCGCAGGAATCGTATCGCACTCCTTAGCTGTTCGCGTGGTGAATGTAGAAGCGAATCTCTTCGTGCGGATGTAAGGAACGTCCGCCGCATACGGATGGTATCCGACACATGGTGTCTAGCGGTTTCATAATGAAGCGGGGCTGGCCAAATCAGAGAATGTATAAAAAGACATTATCAGTAGCGATACTACCGAACGCCAATAAAGCTAGAAAGCTTTTGAATTAAATAGCGATGCCAGTCCACCATGTCTCATATTATGTACATTTTGTTTAAACGGTACGAGACATGTAATATCAGTGAATCATGTTGGGTATCTCCTCGGCACTATAGAGGTCGCCGTTCCGCCAAGCACCGCTGCGATACGCGGCACCGGCGCGGCGTTGCTCGGAGCTCGGTGCGGTATATCCGCTCTGCTTAATGTACTGTGAAATCTCCTAGATTTGTTGCAGAGGTGTGCAAGAATGGATTTTACTGCGCTATTCGCGTAGGAGAGATAAGGCGATATGTCATTGTGTTTTATATCCCTCTTGCATTAAAATTTATCTGTGGCTCGGCAGGATGTTTTACTTGAGGAAATATTCAAATATTCTAAAGAGAATCTTTTCTAGTACTGATTTAATCGGCACTAGTTACATTGCATCCTCTGCAGGGTGTGAACCTCTGCCCTGCCTCACCTCGAAGATGTTATTCGTGCTGCTTGTCCGAAGGTTAGCCCGCGATCGTCTAACGTCATCGCATCGGCCCACTTCGATTTGCTTCCTTGATTGAAATTATTCCGGTATAATCATCTATAATATTATTTGTGCGTACCAATTATTTATCTATTGATTATCAGACAAACAGTTGAAACAACCGGTAAATGCCTGCTGCGCCCTGCTGCTTAACTTTTTTAAAATTATTTCTTTATTTGCTTGAGATAATATTTGTTCAGGAGATTTTTAAATTAGTTCACATTTAGCTGAGATTATGTCTTCCGGGAGATCATTCTACACTTCGATAATCCTGTTGCTTAGAAAGTGCTTGTGTGGGTTGTTGTTTGATTGACTGGTGCATCGCTTGAGCTGATGGCCACCGAGACGGGTGCTGGTGCCGCTGAGTTTGAACATTTTTTCAAAACCTTCAAGGTCATAATGCCCATTTAATATTTTATAAGTTTACACAAAGTGAAGATGGTGAAGCCTTTAGGCAATACAACAAGGACCGCGGGCGGGCGGGCGCGGCGAAGCGAAGCGAAGCGTTCATATTTTGTATAAAGCGAGACGATTCGCTTTCGTATTTCCGGTGACACGATACTTACTGCACAGCATATAAAGAAGCCTCCAACGTCTATCGAGGAAGTTGAGTATCTAATGGAAATTATCAATACTGCGGAACAAAAAATCTTAAAAGAAACAAAAAAAAAATTAATTCGGAAAAGAGTTTTGTCAAATATTTGAAGTATTTAAGAATTTAACATATTTCAAATTTTATAAACTATGTACTTTACGCCGTTTACTTTATAGTAAGAAAATGAATGTTAATTCATTTGGAAAATGTTGATAATAAAGTAAATAACGCCTTCGGTTGAAACGTATTTGTTAGTTCAACTAATGCAAGTTGACTCGCTTCGACTCTGAGCAAGCGATCCGTTAACAGCGCAAATATTTGCAAACAGACGTGCCGACATGTGTACTGTACCGTACTGTACTGTACTGTACTGTAGTGTACTGCACGCGTGTCTGTGTGACAAACAAACCGTTTCGAATTTGTATCACAGCTCGCAATGCGCTGCTTAATGAGCATTCCGGCAGCTTCACACGAGCTACGACCGGAGCGAGTCCCACGCTGCGGGGACACCTGAATACAATGTCTACTGCGGGTTACAGCGGGTCCTATGTTATGTGGTATAGTTTCTCAATATCAAAGTAGCGCGTTGTTCGTATTCGCGGATAAAGCAAGACCACAAGTTGACGGAAAGAGGTATAAAGTTATGGCAGCCACAGCTAAATCTGCCACATGTTAATTCATTCAGTTTCAGTGATTTAAAATTATTTTAACCATCCTTTTATGATTTCCAAATATAAGAACAATTATAAATTAGCTTTCTGAGCACAATACTTTACACTTTTTATTAACCACATTAATTTGTTTGCAAGAATTAACTACAATGGATAGTTAATTTATTATTTTCGTAGTTAAGAATTCTCAGTCCACTGCTAGAAAGAGGTTCCGTCAAACGTTTGTCGGAGCGGCGGGTCGCACGCGGCCTGCTGTCTGGACCAGGTCTCCTCTCCACGCTGCCGCTGCACTTGCCAGCACGTGATCTCCACTTGAGAAATTTCAATTGTCCCTGCTCCTTTTTAAAGAAATAATGCGGGCTAGTTCTCACAATTTTGAGATTTTTATTTTGATCTAATAAGTTTTTTATCGATAAAACTGAGATTTTACTAAATTTTTATATAAAATTGTTTTTGATGATTACAATTTAGGTTTAGCGAGTCGACCATTAAACAACGTGGAACATGAAATAATACCAGAGCAATGCGTAGCAATTTGGCAAGCGGCGCCGGTGACAAGAGGTCGCTATGTCTCTATGAAGTGGGTAATTCATTGCCGCATAAGTCTTACTCGCGCGCGAATTATTCGCGCTGTTCAACTTGAACATATTTCGCGTCATACTGGATTTGTCGCGGCGAGTTCACGCCTTTGTTGGCGCGAGAACTGATTGTGTGTATGCTAATTCTGTAATTGGACGACGGAACAAAACAATTCTCTGAATATGGAAATCAGGACATTTTAATGTTTAGAGAAAAAAAAATATGTACAATTCTGATTGGACATACATAGTTAGAATTGAAGATTACGTAGATTGGTCCATTGTAAATGGGAATACACTTTTATAATTGATCAGAGTATAAGCTTAACAAGAAGATACTTTGAAAGTGTCCAGATATTATTTGAACCAGAAACTAGTGAAAACTATCACAAATTGAACATTGAATACGGAAATTGACAAAAAATATTTGAATTGCCTAAAAATTGTGAGAACTCCTGCTTAAATTCGGTGGAAATCACATTCTGTTAATATAACTGTTTGATCTTCGAGTTACGGATCATCTATATCAGATTGTCTTGGGAGATAATGGATTTTTTTAATTTGGATAAGTATAAACAACTTATGAAACGCATATAATTGGATAATTTCCATCTCCCGAGTTTGTATGAGCTATTGTTACTGCAGTGTGCAGCTCAGCTCGGAGCGCTTGTTGTGCTAATAACCCTCATAATTTTAACAAAACACGAGAGCGTTACCATGTGTTCCTTTAAAATGTATAAAGCTTTGTTAAATATTTTACTTATAAATAATGATATTAGTATTGTATCCCCTTCATTATCCAATAACTATTTGTGTAGTTACAGAATGCATAAAGATCATGCCAAAGAAAATTAAGAGATTGGAAGCAATAAAGTGATCATATAAATAGTAAAGTCAATGACAACAGTGACGAGGGGACCGGGTGTTGCTGTTCCTGCGGACGGGAAAACAGAATTCTGATTTGTATTTGCATTACCGCGACGCGTGTGATTATCATTTTCGTCAACTCAATCGATAGTGCTTTTGGTATCAGTTTTCAATTTTTTTCATCCATTTACTGTTAGTCGCTTTTCCTAAGTCGTCACTCCTCCTTACTTGGGCGTTTTTTTATAATGACGAGTTATAAAATCCATCAATTTGTAGCAACACATGGAAGTCTTGTTGACCAATTATGTTTATAATCTATCAAAGTTTAATTAGATATCAATGACGCGTAGAGCCTTTGGAATTGTAACATCGACTATGTCGAGTATTCTGAGACATGCCATCAATTAATTATAGCCTCATTGTTACATACGCATCATACCGCCATTGTAGAAACGCAATCCACTCAGAATACACAAGATGCTATATAATCAACTTGTATAATTATTTTAAAATTAGTGCAGAATTGTATGAAGCTCTATGAATTGCTAAGGACAATGAATCTCGTTAAAATTCTACTTACAGCTACAAATTACATTTTGCTGGAGTCAAAACACTGAACATATAAATATTAAATCTGATAAAGTCTTCAATCCAATACACACAACTAATTATATAAAACATTAGCTAACTTGGCATACTATATATGATATTAAGAAACGATAGCCTAAAGAAAAAAGATCCTTACAATAAGAACATTTATGATTGTACTAAATCAAAATCAAATTTCAACGGAGACAACTTGAGGCTATTTATACTTAGCAAAATACGCGATATGAAATAAAATGATTTTACGACAATACATATAAACTTGCCATTATCACAGACACCTTCCCCCATCCTTTATAGTATTAGTATATCTCACCAGACACAGGTAATACCTGACTGGTGAGACTCGTCACATATTATACTAAATGTAATGTAAAAATAATTTCACATTTATTTTACTTCTTACCCTGAATATTTTTTTATTTTCTGAGAAATCCATTACTATTGTCTTGACCCAAGCTATTGAACGATTCATTTAGCAGATTTCGTGCGAAACAAATTTAATAAAGATAAAAGTTCTAGGAACTCAGGTCATGGCTGTAGAAAGAATCTGAATACATGGGGTTACGTTGATGATTGCAACGATATTTGCGGATGCGAGACCACGCGAACCATGTCGTATCTATTTTGGTGTCTCCAACGCTACTTGCTCCTATGACGATACGATTGATAACACCGACAGGGTTTTAAATGTGGCTTCATTGCCTCACGTCATTGAGTTACGTCATTCGAATTATTTAGCTAACGATATACAGAAAGAAGATAAGGTAGTGCTGATTAATTTAGGGAAACATTTTAACAAAATGTAATACTCTAGAGGCAGTAATGACGCAGTAACTTTCAGCAACATCATGAACTTGAGAGAAAACATGAAAATAAACTTTATATAGCCTTTTAAAGTTACCCGGCTAAGCGAAATCAAATATAATTTAATTTTGAAAGGGAAGCTTTGTGCGGCTGCAAGAACTCGGCTGAATGTTACAGCGGCCCCGCCCGCGCGTCGCTCCCGGAGGCGCCGCGGTGACACACCAACAGTACGAGTGGACGAGATATCGCGCCAAATGTTTCAATTATATTGAATGCGCTCAGCGTTGTTTGATGATCGTTTACAGTTCAACCTTAATAGGACCTTTTGCCTTCGTGCGTTGTTACATTTGATATAATTTTGATTGTCTTTGCAGCTATTAGTATGTGGGGAGTCAGTTTTATGAATTTGTTAGTAAAGGATGTGATGTTGATTAAAAACGTACATTACATACAATATAATCTAAAATAATTGAAATCAGTTATCATAAATTACTCAGTGTAACACAAATTTCCCAAAAGTGAATACTTATGTACTGCATATTTAGCAAATGAACAACTCCAAGAACAAACTCAAACAACGATTTTATTGTTTGTGAATGTGCATTTTGTGCTTTCCATTATTTGTTGGAACAACTCAGTGAGCTGAATGCCAATACATTAATAGAAGTTTTGTTATAATCAAACTGAGTCAATCATGAATACGTTATGCAGATTAATTTTAACAATATGTAGAAATGCCATATTAGTTATTACTAGCAATGAATTAGAAAATATACAGAAACTGTACACAAGCGACATAAGTGGATCCCAAAATATTTTCTTGAATTGAATAACTATAAATTTCATTGCCGTGTCGCAAGGTGTCGCGTCGTGCTCTCCTGCTTTCAAACGCCACACATCAAGGGAATAAACAAGGTACTGTGAGCGAACTTAACAGAAAATATGTTGTTTCACTTTGATCTTCGAGTTCCACACTGGATTATATGACCATGTTTTTATTAATTTCATGATTACCAGTTACATAGTAGACACTGAATATTGTATGAATTTCGATCGGATTATTATAGATGTATGCTGTATTAACCTTTAAAAAATGGTTTCCAATCATTTATGTTGTGGCCAATAATTTTCATGTTTACAATTGTGTCACTAATCAATGATCCTGTAATGATTAAATTTACCAATGATTTGTTCGTTAGTGGCGGACGGCTAAGCAGCCAGAGCACCGGCGAGACCGTTATTGCTATTCGCTGATACAACGACCTCACAGGGACTTACGCACCATTTTTTTCTGTTTATAGAATTAGTTTTAGTTTAGTTTAGTTAATGTGAATACAAAGCAAAAATACTTTTCATTGAAACAAATTTCATAATATCGAACTGAGAGGGGGCGGTTTTAAATGAGGTGGAGTCAAAGAATATTAAACATGGGTCTATCTAAATATTCGTCTGAGGTCTAACCCTCATTTAAATATGTTAAACTTTTACTCTTCTGAAATGGCAATTTTTACTTCGAGTGAGATACCGCTACTAATGATAAAGTTGAGCTAATCATCGTCCCTTCATCACTTTAAGCTCCGAGGTAGCCCGGAGTGCGCGTAAGACCTGGAGATTTGGACGGGGACAAGATCGGGAGTGGACACCTTCTCCGCGCTGCTGCGCGACCAGGATCATCGCGAAGCCTTCTTCGAGTTTGTAGAGGATGTCGTTGCGACTGCTGCGAGATGACATAAGTAGGCGGTCTGAGTCGGCAAGTAGCGGGATGAAGCGTGGCAGCAATACCCGGGAAAATGTGACAGGGACAAGCAACACACGATAAAAAAAACTGAATATAAATGACAAGGTATCTGATCAATGTAAGGGGGGAGCGGGGGGGGGGTAGAGACCGACAGACATGGCACAGCACAAAAAAAAGTTGAGCTAATCATCGCTATCGAATAATGGCGTGAAGGAAAATGAAGATGCGCCGCGCAACCGCGCCTGACGCAGGAGCATAGTGCCAGTCCATGTCATTTGCATGAGCTCGTGCAGCAGACGAACAAAATGCTGTTAAGGGGGACAGTATGTTGTCTCCTCCCCGGGGGCCCCCGTCCTATGCTGTCACGTCGCGTGACAGTTCCGCCTTTCCAGCTTTCGCCAAAGCCCACAATGTTAAGGAAGCAAATGTTGTAATAAAAACAAAAAGACTGTAAATAATTTTAGAAAGATCACTCACCTGGACAGTAAACTATCCTCTAACTAGCGTATCAGCGCTGTGCCTGCGACAGCGTACAGAGTGCCTGGCTTCATTCTTAGGAAGGGAAAAGACTTTAAGAACCCTTACACTTCTGTCTTTCCATAAAACGCTTTGGTTCGCCAAATACGCCGCTAGTGTTTGCAACCAACAGTATAAAAAAATATGTAATTCTTCTCAAAGGTGTACAAAATATGTATTTAAAATATAAAAGTCAGTTACACAAACTTCCTTATCATTCAATTTATTCTTTAAATAATCGTTGAATCGAGAAAAAACATTTTTTTTATATTCAAAATTATTAGTGGTCGCATAAACTCGTTCTATTTGCTAAGCTAAATAGGTTCCAGGTGTCCACATTCCCAACTTTTTTTAGTTTTCTTTTGTTTTGTGTCTTTAGTTTTAATTTTTTTTTTTAATGTTTACTGACTTATGTATATTTTTGTGTATTTTTTTACTGTTTAGATATTGACATATGTTTCCCTGAAAATGCAAAAACTAAAATAAAAATTCTAAACAATTCAACGGCCATATTCCGCAGCTTCTCGCCTATATAATAACAGACTTCGTAAAATTCTAAATACTTTAAAAACATATTGAATACAATTGAAAAATAATGTAGCGCAGTTGATTGCCGTCAAAGAAGCAAATATCGCAATGAAAAATAAAACGACAGTAAAAATATTTATGGAAGAAATTCAAGTAAATCAAATGGCGTTAAAAAGTAGCTGATCGCCGCTCTCAGAGCTACAAATGTTTTTTGTATAATATGTGAGGTGAAAACTGCACCAATCAAATATTAAAAAGTTAATTTAACATACGACATTAATTACCAGAATGTAATAATCTGTGGCGGGGTACCACAAGGTTTTCAGCTTGGTCCATTTTCGCTAAAATATTCGCAATGACGCATCTGTATTCTATAATATAAGCTACGTGTATGTAGGGTTGTCGCGTGAGTCTAACGGTCTGGTTATACAGCTCTCAAGTGTGATGTAGGGTTGTCACTTGCAGCGCTGCACTCAAATTCCCGCCCCCGACGTACGCTGGTAACATTTCTAACAAGTTATGGCAACTGGGAAAGATTTTATAACTTTTATATACGTACGTATATCTTTTTGAGAGGATTTCCTTTGATAAGACATTCAATATCATAATTGGTAGGCATGTGTATCCAGGCACAGCTCTTGGAAGAATGAAAAAGATTATTATGCGACTTTTATAGTTCTAATATATCGTATTTTGCAAATATGGCTACGTCTGATCGTGCTTGTTTGAGTAGAAACAAAGATACAAATTAACCTTTCTGTAGAACTAAAGATATTAAAATTATTATACGAACCATTGTTTCACACACTTTGTTACACCAAAGTGTATACAATAAAGATAATGAAATTCTATTTCTGTAGCCAATGTCACAGTACACGTGCAAAAAACCCTTTACACAATGGCTACTTGCACTGCCTTGGCTATAACACAACAGAGAAACGCACACGCTGACACAACACTTTAACTTATTTTAATAATAGACACGCCTACAATTTAGTAAGGTCTGAGTGAGCGGGTGCGGGGTCCGAGGACCCGGTGATTTGTAGGTGTAATGCCTGCAGCAAATCCTCACAAACATTTTTATTTTTAATTACCATATTACTTGTGTGTTCTTATTGTTTGTTTGTAGGGAAATGTGTATAAAAATATATATAAATGTGTATATATGTAAATGTTGGCGTCAATTCTCCGTTTCTACGTGTTACTCGTAATCATAACACATTCGAGACCAAAATACAAAATCGCGATATAATTTTTAATTTAGCACATAATTTTAGAACTGGTAGTCATAATTACGTTCTTCCTGAACTAAAAAAGTTTAAATTCACTGATGACGTCGAGGAGGCTGTCGACATAACTCTCCGTATTAGCGAGCAGTCAAGCGGCGGACTAGGGTGGGCTGATAATGATGAATGGTCGTATATAATACTAGCTGCGGGGACCCGGCGTTGCCCAGATACACATAATTGACCTCCTTGGGGATCGATTCTTCAAAAACGATGAAACTCGTATTTTTATCCAAAAAACAATTTTCGTAGGGTTCACTTCAAAACTGATGGATTTTCAAACAAACTTTTAACTCTTATTTCATTCTCTTCAATCATGATTCTAGAAATAGTGGTATAGGCTCTACGAAGATATATCAGGCAGGATAAGTGTTTTACATTTTATTAAAATGTGACATTAATTAATGTTAAAATTCAAAGAATACTATAATAAACAACATAATAAAAGTATTTGTGTTTATATAAAACGTATGGTATAAAAACGTGGCGCAGTCGGTAGGGTTGTATAAAAATAAGAAAATGTAAGCCATCACAAGTGTGGGAGCGCAGTGCCCTAACTGGAGCGGCGTTGCGCGATGTCAGGTGTCGGGGGACAGTCCCGTCATGCCGCCATGCCGCCTGCTGCTCCGCGCTACGCTGCCGCTGAGACTCTGGCACGTTTCTGCTTGCGTCGCGCCCGTGGACCGGACAGTTTAAATGCCTTCACACACTCGGACCTGTTCGAATTTGTTCTCAGAGTACGAAGCCTATACTGCTACATTTTCATATTTTGTATTTAACACATAAGGGTTATATTCGTGTTTAATTTGGATACTACATATATAACTACAGTCATAGAAAAAATTAAGATAAAATAGCTGTCGCCGTATTTACATAGTAGCATAGAAAATACTATTATATTAAGATATTGAATTTGTTTTATATGTTCAAAGAAACATACAGCGACATGGGGCAAGTGAGCGCTTACTACTTCACTCTTCTAGACAGGCTTTATAACTAAATGTTCTCATGTAAGTGATTTGTGTTATATTTTCATGAGAATAAACTGTTTGAACTGACAGAGAAATAACATAATATTACATAAAGAAGATAAAAAAGGCATTGACGTTTACACGAATATACTAAACATAATTAAAATAAAGCTAAGGGACACAAAAGACAAATTATACCAAAAACAAATCAATACATGTGGTAAATCCGTTCCTCACCTACCAAAGTATGTAATATTATTTAGATGACGAATTATTAGGGAGCTCCTACACATACCGCCTTGCAGACGGATTTCCCTCGCGTGATATAAGCTAGTAAAGATGTATATAAATCGTAATTGAATATATAGATATCTATTTGCGTTCGTGTCGGCTGCTCTCAGAAATGACTCGCCCCGCTCGGGTGCAGCTGTCAGCAATGTGTTGCAGAAAGACTTATTTAAATTTTAATGTTAATTATGTTTCAATCGATTGATAAATAAAAAAGTTAACCGGTTTAAAAACACGTCGATTACTTATTGGAAAAACACCGGCATGTAATAACTATTCAGGTGGTTTGGCTGAATTACATATAACATTGTATATATTTGTAATGATATTGTAATTGACAGCTGTCTGAAAATCTATCTGAAATAACAAAGCAGTACTCCCACGCGAACGAAGTCACGGGCACAGCTAGTACAATAATAAAAAGCTTAAGCTGGCATTGATTGCCGCAGCAATCTCTTAAAAGTGACAACTGCACTAGACAGAATATCGACTTCAAGAAAATGTTTATTATACATGACACAAACACGAAAAATAAAGTTTTATTAACATAGTTTGTCTTGCATACAAATGAGCTAAGAAGGGCGGTCAGAGGCGCCAGTGGTCACGTTGGATACGGCATATAAACAAGTGGCCAGGCTACGGACACTGACCTATCTGGTGGGATTCAATCGCGACCATTTAAAATATACGAAATAACGATTAAAATATAAATCAAAATGTGAACTATTAAAATGTAGAAAAATTTTAAATTCATTAACCTGGGTCACGACCTACAATGGACGTACCAGGAAATAGAACAATCGGCATTTCTGACCTCACTGGGAACTGCCTAAATGAGATATCTGATACGTCTTTAAATACGTGGAATTATATCTCCCTTGAGGTCGCAGCTGTTTACTTCCACCGGAATTACAATTTGCTATCATCACGACCGCTCTTTGTTGTAATCACTTCATAGCATTATTAATCTTAATATATATAAATCTCATGTCACGATGTTTGTCCGCGATGGACTCCTAAACTACTAAACCGATTTTAATGAAATTTACACACCACGTGAAGTTTAATCTAATTTAAAAGATAGGTTAGTTTTCATCTCAATTCATAGTCGCAATATTATTTTATTGCAAATTATTTGTTTATTATTTAGCAGTCATAATTTATAATTAGCTCCAACCGATTCTAAAAGATGGCGCTATCCGTTGACTGGATTGAGTAATTATTCAAAAACCAGTCACAGCAAAGCGTGGCTGGTCTGCTATAATTTATATGGCAGAACAACGTTTGCCGAGTCAGCTAGTTATACTATATATATAAACATTGACACCGGCCATCGCCGCGCCGCGCGCTGAACTATCAACTAATACATTGATTTTTTTTTTATCTCGACACGGCGCAATGACCACCACCCGCCCGATAGTAAGCACGGAGCCGTCCAATAACGACAACTACTGTCAACGGTAAAAAAACCTATCGATAGTCGCCACGATATCGACAAGAGCCAATATAATAGGAGGGTGGGAACACGCCCGCCTGAATATCTTTCCACAGCCCAAGGACTCGGCTGCAGTAACAGTCAGAGAACTTCTCAGTCCTGGCCGGGATGAGAGTAAGCGTATAGCTGTGACTCCAGGTTTTTCAGATAACCTAAGGATTTAGGCGCCGCATGCTCACAGGTCAAGGAAAACATCGCGAGCAAACCCGCGTGGCGTCTAGTAGAAATGGCTTGTGTAAGTGTTGAGACGGCTGCTCGTTACATTGGGCAAATAAGCACAAAGTAGATGCAGCCACTGATGTCTCTCTGCTCACACAGGAAGGGACATAGCTTAACGAAATGTGTATTTTATTTGGGGAAAAATCTCCCTCCCACTTGGGGACCCTCCCGGCCGCACTGAGGGGTCGCTGCCTAAGTGCGGTGGCCATGTACCGGCTGAAAACCTCAAGGTGACTCGTGTGCTTCAACAGCGTCGCAGTGCTGCACGCACCGGGAACAATCTCGGGAGGGGTGCCGCCTCCTAAGGCACAACACTCCTTAACTAAGCCTAAAGTTACCTTGGCACATGACTCTATTACCCAAACAATTAATTACCAACATCGGTCTGCGCACAGCTGACGGCAACACACTGACGGCACAGCGGGCAATTTAAGAATGCTGGCCTGTATTACCGAAGACCTCCATTAGACCTGCGCTATATTAAAATGGGACCAACTTTACGATATATTGTATGAATTAATATTCAAATTAGTCAATAAATGATGGAGCCAATTCTAATTCTAAATGAGATGCTAAAAGATGTCACTTATTGTTTATAACTACTGTAAACTCATCCAATGTACTAAATATAGGACTCGGTTTTCTGTCTTGTCAATCCCGTATCGTTAGCGCAGTTGACACAGTTGCTGGTGCAGTGATAGTGTTGCTGAGTGCTCTGTTAAAAATAAAACGGCATTAACGTCGAGACCACAAATCGATGGCGTGAGAACGACGTGACGAGTGAAAACTGAAAAATTCACGGCACCGAGCCGCCGCCGGGCCGCCGCCGGGACGCGTCCGGATTGATTTAGAGCGGCGTTTGCCTGAAGTTTATTGCTAACGAATGGGAGGAAGCTCGCGGTTGAATATTTTATACATTGACACTTGAAATAGATCCGCCGACTGTCGCTGTCGCGCCGGCAGCGCAACGGTTTGCATATTCGCCATATCATGCTTTATTTGTACTAAAGCTGGCATCACACTGCACTGCACTGTAATGCTGCAGTACGCTATCAACCCAGTGCATCCCGCCTGACATATGACGCGCGGAGCTGAGCCGGGGACACTCCCGGCGCGACTGGTGCACTAATTCAAAATCGCTCGGACGTGCTGTGCTCGGTGTTTCACTAGAGGGTTCAATTAAAAATGAGGTGATCCGTCAGAGGAGGACTAAAGTCATAGACACAGCTCAGAGGATTAGCAAGCTGGAGTGGCGGCGAGCGGGCCGGGCATGTTTGCCCAAGAACCGATGACCATTGAGGTAGACGTGCTCTTGCGTGGAGACCGCGCCGCGGCAAGCGCACTGTAGTTATTTTAAATCAACGTGTCTGATTTGTTACCGCCCCTGTCCGTTAACGCTGCTCGTATTTTCATTTTTCTTTCCTCCTGTGCAGGTAGTCTACAGTTTTAAATATAGTCGCGTTTGTAATGTAGCTTGTTCATGTTTTATATATTTATTTATGTGTTGAGTAGACTGTGTAGGCGTTCTAATAAATAAATATCTTACATCAAAGAAGCCAAATTATATTAATAAATTCTTAGTTCAATCTACAACAGTCCGAATGCCAAACGCCATACGCTTTAGCGTTTTTAGCTCTACCTAAAAACTAATATTTGAAACACCTCCAGGCTCGGTTATGTATTTATGTGTCACCTATTTAATGCGAGCATTCCAATGAGTCCAACACGATACATCTGCTGTGAGTTAGTGAAGTGTTGAGTGTCCCGCTGCTTCCAGATGATGCTGCGGCATCAGTTCGAGACTATGTTATTGTAATATCGTTGATTTGAACCAGTAGGAGTATATTAAACCCCTTCAATAACTAGAAAAGAGCTAATTACCTTCAAACAGCTGATCAGATTTCCTTTAATCACAGCCGAGAACACTTTCAGTCAAATTCCCTTTCAAAAATCAGTCAGTTAAAAATCTATTCACCCGTCTAGGAGCTGCGACGCTATGAACAAACACAAATGCAAAGTGCCACGGAGACCCGCGTTAAACACCTCTCTTTTTATTTATTTATAAGGGTAGCCAGTGGCCATTAATATTATAGGGATATGTAACAACAATTACTTGTAAAAACAAACGTTTAAATGCGTCAGCCAGCGAAGGCAACCGCAGCATGCACCAAAAGTAAATAAAAAACAAAGTTGCACATCCAAATCAAAGAAATTAAAAATTAATGTCAAGGAACAGAATATGCGCGTACCATAACTAGAACTACAAGAATAACACTAAACCATAGTAACATGTAAATGAAAACTAATGTTAACTCAAACTTTACATTTAGATGACAGTCAGTGCTTCCGCGATGCCTTGCCTCTAAATTTCGGCAACAAGAGGTAAGGAGGATCTTTGCATCGGAGGGCTACAAATAGAATACACAGAAGTAATTAAAGTGTGAAGTGTGCAGAACAAACGGGATACAGGCGTAACGGCCCGGACGAACAGTTCGCCGGCGGTTGAATGCGTCCCCGACGCCGAGCGAGCCGATCCGACAATTTGACGTAGGCACGCCAGAGGCATCGGGTTTCGGATACACGTATCGATATTCATAATTCTGTTTGAAGATATTTCAATTGAACATTTCGTAAATTCCCGGGAATATTCCCCATACAAGTTTTGGGCACTTTGGGAAAATTCCCGGGCATTTTCATCACTAGTCCCGGCGCGTGCCTCTGGGTTTTTCCAGATTACGTACGGATTTAGGCAGCACATGCTCATCGTGAGGAAACCCGCATGGCTTCTAGTAAAAATGTCATGTGTAATCTTGAGAACGGCGATCAGCGGGCGTTGGGCACGGCGTGCAAGCGCGAAGTATATGCAGCAACTTATGTATCTCTGCTCACCCCGATAGGGATATAGCGTCATGATATTATTTAAAAAATACAAATAAATTGTATTTACTGAACCGCGTTTATTATAACTTTTTTTTTTTCAGGCCAAATAATCTGTTTGTATATACCGTTTAGTTATAGCCCATATTACACTCCCATAGGTTCAGACAGTTTTTATAATCGTGGGTAAATTATGATAATGTAATTATATAAATGTTGACTTAACATTAGAAACGTCGGAACGATTCCTTGTCGTGGGCCGCGTGGAAGGCCAGCGGACACGCGGCCGGTCACCCACGCGGTGGACAGACTTGGGAACAAGTACTACACAAACATCTACCATCAACACCAACCAACAGCATCATTGTCCAATGGTTCCGCGCCGCTGAGGACCAAGTGGAGTCAACCAACGCAACAAATGGGGGCGCATCGCGAGGCTGACATTTTACAAATTGAATAGATCACCACGATATCCACGAGCGCCCTGCCTAGAGTTTACAACTAAATAGATAGGTGCGGCATAAATATCGGATTAGGTGCGCGGATTAGGCATTTCTACAAGTAGTGGATTACATAACATGTAACTAAAAATACGTGTTTTTTAATATTAGGTTGATCTCTTTCCTGCATGCGAAAGCTTAATGTAAAAGGGAAGTACCTGAAATTTATAAAATAGTCGGTAACATCTGATATTAATACATTTGATTGTTAATGTCTTTCTGCAGGCGAGAGATCGTCATATGCAACACAGAACACTTGCTATTTAAATAAATATTAATATATTTCTATCGTATATCATGCAATTCAATACAAATAGTGGTCATCTTTAGTTGATTGTTGCCTATATTAAATTGTATTTCAGTAGGCAGATAAAAGAAATGAAATATATATTTATATTTAATTGTTTTATTTGATATATTGCCTACTTTTTACCATTCGGAGCTATTAATAACACAAATAAAACCCAATTAGCTAAAAAACAAATCAATGCCGAATATTTTCCACCTGATCAACAAAAAATGTATAATATCGGTTACAGGTCCGCGGCCCAGACATTACTTAATAAATATTAAGAACAGGTATAACTGGACGAATTTGGTTTCCCAGGCCTGGGGGGAGACATTGGTAGGACACCCCCGGGGGTTTTCACTCAGTAGGAGTCTGACATACCGGGGTCGCTGCCCTCATAATGGCCCTGATGGTACTATGCAGGATTTTCCCCTGGGATACAAAACAGGTGCTTGGAACAGGTATTTTCAAATATTAATATTAGATGCGAGTTTCACCTAATCTGATCCATCTCTACTAAAGGGATCAGAAATGTTTAATCGGATACAAATATATATATATATATACATATATATATATATATTAGTTACGGGTATCCTGTGCTGCTAGATGCGAACACGCAGGGCAACATCTCTAGTTGGAAAGTGCGCGTGGAGGCAGAGCGTGCGGCGCGACCGCAGCGCCGGGTCCCTTCGATGCGATGTCTTTATTAATTGTCGTGTTAATTACCTCCAGGACTAATCGGGAGCCTTTTTGTTGAAAAAGGTCTCGTGAAAGTCCCCTAAAGGGCGCCCTAATGCGACGCAGTTGTGTAATAAACTGGACCTTTCGCTGACACGCGCCAGTAACTGCTGAACAGTAGGTCATGTTTTGTTAGACTATGTGCGGACTGATATAGCTCGTGCTCACTGGTGAAAGAAAACATTTTAAGAAAACCCGCATGGCGTCTAATAAGATTTTTTAAGAATGATGATTAGGTGCGCAACTGGTCACACTGGCCACGACATATAAGCGCGAAGTGGATACAGCTACTAATGGATCTACTGCTCACCTAGAAAGCGATATAGCATGACTATATTGTTTTTGCAGTTTTTTACCTTGACTAATCTGTTTCTGTGTTATGTGCTAAATGCATGCTTATTCATTCCTTTTTTCCTTATTTCTATTTCGATATACAAACATGACATACTGTTCTCCGCATTTTGCGGTGACCGTTGTTTAATTGTTTTAAAACTTTGTCGCAATTAACAGGAATATTATTTTAGGTAGGTTTAATTGTAGGTAATTGCGAGCGACAAAGGTTGCTGGTTAATTGGCCTATTCGGTCGGCACTCGGTCGGTCTCGGGTCCCGGTCGGCACTCGGCACGTGATATAAAGTTGTTCGAGCGTAGTTCTGTAAGTATGCTGTCATTTTGTAATAACCGCTCGTTTATAAATATGCGTAAGACGTGTTTTACCTTCATAAGATCATGTGCTAATGCTTCTAGGTCTTCTTAATGTGAAATATTAGATATATCGCGACCTTCGGTTCACGCGCGCGCCCGCGGTGTCACCGCTAAACGGGAACTCGCATACCGGCTGGTATTAACAACTGCTCTAACTGCAGCCGAGTCGTTTGTGCTGTGATATGGTCTTCTGGCGAGCGTGTTCTCGCCGGCCCATTAAATAGGGGGCCCCTTAAACGAAGCGTGAGAAGATATTTGATGATCGCAACGACTATATTTTTTTTTTTCAGTTGATTTTCCCTGCTATTTTTGGACAGCATCATGGATAACATCAGGGGTGGTGTGGACACTGCGCCAAACCAGGATAAAAAAGATGACGGTGATGGCTTAATGAGGCCGCGGTTACCTGGTGGACAAGGGACCGGTATTCACGCGCGACGACGTGAACGATCCTAGGTTCAAATCTCCTCACGTACCTCTGAATCTTTCCAGACTAAGTACGGACTTAGGCAGCATGCAGCAGAAGTGTCACGTGTCCTAGCGCTGTGAGAACGGCGATCAGCTGCGCTACTGGCCACGCTGGGCACGACACATAAGCGCAAAGTGCCATACAGCCCTCAATGTAACTCTGCTCTGCCCGAAAAGGATGTCGCGTGACCATACATATTATTTAAAGCTGAGACCGGCCGTCCGCCAGGCGCTCGTATTTGTCAGGTATAGGTTATAATATGATATTTTATTTATTTTCCACTGCACATTTTTTTCAGTTTCACTCAAAAAAAAATTTTTTTTTTAAACCTATAACCTAGTAAGATACGCTGTGTACGGTACGCTGTGTAAAGAGACAACCTCGGACAAAATAAAAAAGATCCTATTTGAATATTTTGACATAAAGTTACAAATAAAATTTGAAATCGAGGCCTTTAAAGGTGACGAAGAGAAAAAGAAACGCATGCGTGATATAAATTGTTGGTGCTGCCATCTAGCGGCACTGCGATACACTCGTTATAATGTCGCTATATTCATTAATAATTGCACTTCGGTAACAATAATCGTACTAAGGCGCATTGAATTCGACAATAATATATCGTCACGCTACATTAGTTTCGGGATGAGCAGAGATATACTATGAGCTGTAGGTTTTTCGATTATATGTCGTACCCAATGTGGCTAGTAGCAAAGCTGTTAACATAAATAACTGAATTTTTTTATACTGGCTCGATAAGGTGACCGCACGACGCCTGATGCGAGTGCAGTGTAGACCCGAAACGGCAACGACTGCTACGGGACGAGGATTCATTGACAGTCACCGTCGTTGCGCCGTCCTACGCATATACCAGACGGTAGGTTACCGGGTGAACAATTGCACTTACTCAAGCTGATCCTGAAATGCGACAGCCGGGACAGTCACTGTGATGGTCTATTACCTAAAAATTTGTATTACTTAGAAAATTATCAATGGAATCGTCGCGCCATCTCACACAAAGCAATATCCGGCAGTAATGGGACAATAGAAACATAGGTCCATCCCGGGATGAGCAATGGACGTGAGATGTTTCCTCCCCATAACGACTGTGCAATAAAACTCCGCCGTGGCGCATTGTCTGTGTGAATGTGCTCAACAAACGGATACTGCTAAAACAATGAGAGAAAATTTTCTAAATGCATTGCGTCGATCCGCAACTCTTTCTTTGTTAAGCTTCGTTAGCCAGGGCTGTCACTAACGCTAAATAGACATTCAACTATCTATATAGTTTACACTATTGTATCGGCAGAAACTACTTCTTCGTATATTAAATCATTCAAAAAACCCCTATTTTATTCAATTTGTGATAAAAACTTATGGGGTCTGGATTTTTCATACAAAACTTTTTTTTAATAATGACCCTATATTGACTCATTTTATTCATATATCATACAATTCATTCCTAATTAGTACGGTACCTATTTCAATAGTGCTTAAAGTTTATAATTTCTGTATATACTCGTATAAGCGCGAGGTGGATACTACCACTATGTACATCTGCTTACTCCTACATATAAATAAATATATTTATATATATATATATATATATATGTATATATATATATATACATATAAATTCAAAAGGTAAACTATTTTCTGTAACAGTATTAAAATACTTATTGATACGTACTGGGCAGTAAACCCCTCTTTTAAAGATACCGACACAGATGTAATCAGATTAATAAAAATGATTACGATTACACTTTACGTTTTTTACCATTAATGACTGCATTTTGCTCATCTATGTTTTAAACACAACAGAATCCCAGATTGCATACACATTTATGATTTCTTAATGTTTTAAATGGATTTAATCATGATTACAGAGCAAGAAAACTAAAATTACGAGTAAATTGTGTAATCATTAATCAGATTACATTTTGCCCATCTCTGAATACCGATATACTTCTGTTTTTAGACATCACTGATGACTGTAGTCACATGATCATTATCAACGTTTGTAGGCCACTGCTGGGTACCGCGTAGCCACCCCCACCCCGGCACCAATCTCTTGTCAAATTCATTTATTAGCAGTAGACAACCTTATCACCTATATTATTGTCAATGTTAAAGAAAAATGCATGTAGAGTGAAAAAAGGAATTCCTGCGAGACTAAATGAAGGGCTCCGAAAAACACTTGAAAATTATAATCACTCAAATCACAGCAGATCGTAACAGCCCAGTCGCGATGTTCAGTATATTATCTAAATTGTAAAATTACCTTCTTATTCTTTCCTATCCTATGATATTATTCCTTCATGTATAATATATTTCAAAGTAAACTTAATTGAGAACGTGTGTGGCAGCCCTGGAGCAAAGCGAATCGTTTAGTGTCGGTCCAGACGCAGTGCTCGCGAGCAGCGGCCGGAGCGTGCCGGCGCGTGAAGCCGACAAAGGCAGCCAATTTCAGGATAACTCCAGTCCGCGGCACATTGCTACAGACGCGAGCGTTTCCTAGGGTTATTTACTGCGGGTATCCCGCACAATATAGCCTTGTACCTGTAGTATGGAGCTTTTAACTGTAAAACAGCCGCATTACCCGGACTCCTATTATTGCTAAGGGCTTTCCACTTGAAGCTGTCCAAGAATACCTGGGGCAAACACTGCAGTTAGGCAAAAACAACTTCAAGCGGGAGGCTAAAAGAAGAATTCCGTTAGTTTGGGCAACATTTGGGAAATTACATCAATTTTTTTTGGCTTATATTCCTCAATGCCTAAAAACTAAAGTTTTTAACCAATGGGTCCTACCAGTTATGACGTACGGAGTCGGGTCGTGGACACTAACAGTTGGGCTGGTCCACCAGTGTAAGATCGCTCCGCGTGCGATGGAGCGAACTGTGTTGACTATCTGTTTTAGGGATAAATATCGAAGTGAGGTCATCCGACAGGCAACTAAAGTTGCCGGCATGGCTGTTCGTAGCGGCAAGCAGTGGACTATATATGGGAAAGACCGGGAGTGACAGTTTTTGGGGAATCAAAAGTACAAAATTAAAAAAAAAATAGGCTATACTCACTTGTTTCGTCATAGGCGGAGAGAGCTCACTTGGACGAGTCTTCCGAGGTGTCGCACTCCTCAACACGTGAAGTTCGAAACACATAGGAGCTATTTTTAATACTCAATTCTTTAATCACCTTTTTTTACAAAATACGCCTATTAATATTCAAGCTGCACGGGATGGGCCCTCGAAAGAGGAAACTTTTGAGGTGTCTGGGTCCTCTGTCCGTCTCATACTTTTAGAGAAAAACGCAAAAAACAGAAAAAACAATATATGCGAGAGAACCGTTGGTTATTGGAACAGGCGGGTTCTTGAGTAGAGTCCACGAATCGGCAGACGTAGCGTGGGGCGCCCCCGGGCGAAGTGGAGTGACGACCTGCGAAAGGTGGCCGGTAACGACTGTATGAGAGGAGCCGAAGACCGGGCTCAATGGCACTTGTTAGGAGAGGGCTACGTCCAGCAGTGCGCCAGGGTGGGCCGATGATGAGGGCATTCACAACCCGTGATAGCAACACGGTCGCTGGCGTTGCCGGCAGAGGCAGCGGCCCCTGTCCCCTGCAGCATACGTGTTGTACTCTGTGCTGAGTGGCCGCCTGGCTGCGGACTAAGCGACTGCGCCGCGCCTTCAGAGTACCACCACAGTCAAAACACCGAACACGAGGGTCTGGAGACAACTGCCGTTCACTGTTGCTCCATATCATTCATTCAATAACAATAGGTTAGACTCATCTAGATTATTAAAATTTAATGTAAATATAAAAAATTGTAAACAAAGGCCATGGTATAAAGCCATGGGAGTAATCCTGAAATAAATCTAAAAAAAAAAAAGTTGGCTGCAGCTGTGGTGGCCTAGCGGATAATAGACCGGATTCCATGTCCGGCAACGCCAACGGTTGTAGGTTCGAATCCCAGGATGTCCTCGCGAGTGTTTCTAGATTACGTACGGATTTAGGCTCCACATTCTCAAAGGTGAAGGAAAATATCGATTGGAAGCCCGCATGGCGCCCAATAGCAATGGCACGTGCGCTGGCGCTGCGGGGACGCGCCCAGCCGCGCTGCCGGCCGCGCGCAGTACAACATACACGCGCAAAGTGGACACCGCCACGCGTGCATCTCTGCTGATGCCGTAAGCAATGTAGCGTCACGGATATATTATCATTAATTTAACGTTATCAAAATTATTTCGTTGTTTTTGGGAGTCGAAGCTGCTCGCGTCCGTAGGCTTTACCCTAGTTTCCCTACACGTGACTCCTGGGTGGTGCTAAACGAGCAGCAGCGAGGTGGCAGGGCGTCGGTGCCCGTCTGGATCGCGACCACAGTGCATGGGTGTAAAGCCCGTCATAGTGACCAGTTTCGGCTTGTCGCGTTTCGGGATCAGCTTATGTATATCCAGTAGCTCATATACCTAGAGACCTTCAGTCGCGGTATGTGTGGGCAGACATGGCGATGGAGACTATCAATGGATTTTCATCCTTTGATAGTCGCTTTCGTTTTTGGACTGCACTGTACATACCATCAGGTATTCTGTAGTCACTATGTCGAGCCAGTATAAAAAAAAAAACGTCACCGACTAGCTACTTTCAAAGACGTTTACAAAAGAAATGGGTTTATTTTTCTGTATTATTTCTTTGTACAGCATCGTTTAAAACGTAATGCCAATTTATTAACTTTGAAGTCTACGAATGAGTTCTATAGACGTAATAAAACTCTCTAACGAGATGTGTTGCTGAAATACTTTGTGATTGAAACAAAAGAGTGCGTAATGAAAATGTTTCTTTCATGTTGAGCAGTAAGGCTAGCGCCACACTGCGCGGGAATTTCGCCGCCAGATATTTTTTGATGTCTCTCTGCAACATATCTAATCAAGAGGTAAATATATTTCCGACTCATATACAATTTAATTATTTTATCACTCCATAAGTTATTTGTATATATTGTTTTCTTTTATTATTGTCATTGTTTTTTTAATTCATTAGTATACTCTTGTACACTGTGAAAATTTGATTGATTTAAGTGTACTGTTTTAAATATGTTAGAATTATTATTTGTTTTCCTTTTAAAAATATATCTACCGTATACTAACAAAACACTCAGGTCTCTACAACATCAAACCTGTCGGTATATACTTTCCCTGATTGTAAGTACTTTTAACATAATTTCCTCCAAGAGCCCTAATTCTTTGGACATCTTAGACAGTTTTCAGTCGGCTTCGACTGCTTTTACTCGCCTTCTGTTTCACTTTACGTTCATTTTTATTTGCGTTTCTTGATATAGTATAATGAAGTGACTATTTTTTTCTATCTACCTGTTTACGTTTTTTAAACTGTAGCTTACAATAGTAGATAATACCGTGTACGACGGTACTGATCGTTCCTGGAAATATATATGTATAACGTATATTGATTGTATGTATGTATTATCCGACAATGGAACTGCCGCGCAGTGTGTCGCGACCCTTGGCCGCGGGCGAGACTCCGCCCGTCAAATTGGAGGCTTTATCATTCCGTGAGCCGAATGAAATGTAATTACTCCGTACGAATTTAGAAAACTCTCGCGGCCTGGTGTGAGAATGTCACCGTTTATAAATTTCTATGTTTCATAATTTCAGCAGGTGGCCGTAAAAAGATTGAATGAGAAGACCGGGCTTCATAACACTTGTTGGGAAACGCCTATGTCAAGCCACTGCTTGTCCACTGACTAGGATGGGATGAGAATGATGACTGGGTGAAATTAAAGTCGTTTTGGAACTGAAGAGCTACAATTCTCTATTAGTATTTTTTTTAATATGTACACGCCATTATAGTATATATGTATGCAATTTCCGTAAACCTACCGCTAGATGGCATTATACGGTAGCAAGCAACGACTACACTCATTCGGAAGCCGCCATCGCTTGTACATCGAATATTTAACGGAAGACTTGTTCTTTTAACTCCGGCGACGGATTGAATTATTGTTGAATATTGTACTTTCGGTATTTATGTTGCGTGGAACAATTTATTTATCACGGAGTCGCCATAACACGGTTTCGAATTTTCATATTTTGCATTGAGCACACGCCAATTGAGGATTTGCTGCTCTGGTAGCTTTCCCTGCATCCAGGCAGACGGAAACTTCACGGTGGCATGGTAAGCGGAATGATATACGTATATCCTATAATGGTTGTGTGCATTTATTAAAGAACGAATATAACCTACCAGCACTTATAAAAATACGGTCCACTTGTTAGAAAAACCCAGTGCAGCCCTGAGCGGCGTGCACAATATAGCATTATTTTTATATAAATATTGAAATTGAATGTCATTAACTCACCCAGAATTGAAGTTTATTCATTCCGAAACGACTATTATGTTGCTTTTGTCATAAATTTTTGACCTCTTTATTCCTTGACCTTACGCTCAGATCCTACGTGTTTAGATGTTCTGACTCCCGGTCATGTTCTTATCAGCCTTCCTCTGGTGGCTCTACCTGAGTGTCCTCATACGGATGTAAACTTAAGTCTGTTGTCTAGGTCCCAACAAATCCAAACGCATGTGCAGGATTTCTGGTCGAGATGGCGTAATGAATACTTACACACGTTACAGCATAAGACAAAATCAAGTACTCTCCACTCCCAGAGATTAAGATGCACAGCAGCCCTTTGATACGACCGGTTGAAGGCTCCGTAAGCTGCCTTATAGGTAATTAGGTAGGCTTAAAACCGGGCGAGAGCAAGCCTACCGCTAGATGGCGTTATTTAGCCATTTTAAAACACACTCGCTCCGAAACGTCCTGGCATCGCTTATTCGAATTGCTTCGGAAAACTATGTTTTTCGGATTCCTGCTTCGGAGTGCCTTTTATCTCAGTTTTTTATGCTTTTTGGTGGCTTTTGTGACTTTTGATACAGCACCTAAGAATACAGCCCACTGAAACGGAAAAACCAGTGCAACACTAGCGGGCGTGCACAAATTACGTCAATGAGAGCTGTTGCTGGGCGCAGTGCACTTATAAAAACAAAGAAGCGAAAAACAAACAGAAGTTTTTATATGTCAGGGAGGCAAATAAAACTAGCTATTTTAATATAATATAAGGCGTGAAGAATATAATAAACTAAATATTGCATCATCTCTTGCCAGCCCGACAAACGTACTCGGTCCCTCACTACGTACCTATCATCGCATCAATGATCGCAACGGAGTATCGGTCAACCAATGACGCGGTGTGGCTGGTCACGGAACCAGAAAGCCAGATCCTATCATAATTCCAAGTCACCAGTTTACCTTCAGACTTTGTATTCTACAAGTCAATAAAGCCTTACTCATCGGAATGACATTTCAGAAGCTAGCTGCGTACACCACAGCTACAATTAGTATGAGGGCTCTGCGAATATCGTCTCTGTATGCGAACGTATAACTAATTCATTGCGGTCCCCTCTCTGCGCCGGTAACGTCCTCCGCGCCCCGACTGCTGGCTGCGGATTTATACCGCTCACTTCACACTGCACCTGTTCATTTATTTATTAAGACTTCTCTTTCAACACTCTCAATCATTTCTAAATGTGTAGACATTTAGTTTATATCCTAACTCGGCACAGTGTCCACATCACGCTTAACGGTAAACACGGTGTGCTCCAAAAAACGATTACAATTGTCAACAGTAAAAAAATATATACTGATAGTTGCAGTGATCATGCCGGCCTGCGCGAATATATCTGCACTCTTCGATTAAAGGAGTCAATATCATAGCACGGCGGCAACACGCTCGCCGGAAGACCATTCCACAGCCCAACGACACGGCAAAAGAAGGAGTTAGAGAACTTCTTTGTCCTGGCCGGGATGTGAGATACCGTATAGCTGTGACACCGCAAACCCGCGCGCGTGGATCTATTCAGGAAGGGAGAGGGTGGAACAAGGTTAAACAACTCCTCAGAACACTCGCCATGATACAGACGGTAGAAAACGCTCAGTGAGGCCACATCTCTGCGCAACTGAAGCGGTTCAAGATGTTTAGTCACTTCAGGATCATTCACAACGCGAACAGCCCTCCGCTGCAACCTGTCCAGGGCATCAAGTAAGTACTGGGCAGAACCGTCCCAAAGATGCGAACGATATTCCATGCAAGGCCTGACCTGAGCCTTATATAAAAGGAACAGTTGATTTGGCGTGAAAAACCGTCGCACCCTATTTAGGACACCAAGCCTACGTGATGTTGTAAAGATGACAGATCCTAAATGATCCCTAGGATTGAGATCACAGCGTAAATTCATACCTAAGATACTTAGGCTGTCGCATATTGCAGGTGACACATTCTGGAGAGAAGGAAGGGGGGAGAAAGGGGTTTTTTTGCTAGAAAAAAACGACTGGCTGACGGTAAATGGAACACTACCGGGGTTTAGGTCGGTAGCAGCGCGGCTAACCTGTGCGCTGCCCTCGTGGCGCCTTGCCGGTCAGTGATGGAACTCCCCCGGGTTACATAAAAAATGGTGTACAAGTCTCAACTAAAAATCGTGCTGAATTCGATTTATGTAAAATCGTTACAATTGCTCCCTACCCCTTGTCCCTCTTGTCTTGGTGCCCTTGCAGACTTTTTATTAAATTGAGCGAATTCAGCTCATAAATAATTTAAATAATACTCTATTGAGAATGTAAACAGATTTTTATGAAATATATTGAAGCAGAACTCTTTTGTCCAGCGCTTTTATACCGATTCGTTTTAAAACTTGCTATAATTTCTTTTCTTACAATAATCTTAATTAAGAAAGAATTTTTAGTTTAAATTTAAAGCTGAGGATGTCTGGAGGTGGTTTCTGTTTGCACTGGAGAGTTCATTCACTTTGTTTTATATTAGCAACCGTAGACCGCGACTCGGTCTGCTTTGCAAATGAAGAAATGTGTAAAAACATTTAGTCAATGACGTCAGTTGCATCAATATTGCAAGAAAATCTTTTCACTAGACAGACCTATCAAGGAGACTGTTACTGGGAGTTCAAGCAGTATATTCGTTAATCACACACCGATTTTACTAAATAAACTTGTAACAATGAAGAGATTTTAATCATGTCTTCGTTTTAATATTACAAACGGCTTGCGCTTGACATCAATCTCACCTTGATAATTTTCATTATCTACCGTCATGAATATGGTTCATATTATAGTTTGATGAAGCTTTGATCATGGTTCTCCTCACTTCAATAAGACTAATTACAGGTTTTTTTTATTGTGACTCGGTTTACTGACCACAACATACTTGATGATGAATTTTGTGCTGTCCGCGGAACTTGTTTATTTATTTATTCTGTACAGGGTTGCCAGTGGCCCGGTACATTACTTCATTCACCCCACACACACACACACACTCACACAGTTACAATCAACAATGCACAGTTCGTATTGCGTTTACCTGACGGCGCCCGAGAGAAAGACGCAACTGTCGATAGTTTATATTTGTTGTAAAATTGCAAAAGACATATCAAGATGCGTTTAGTAATAGTATTATGGTCTTCCGGCGAGCGTGTTCCCGCCGTGCTGTGCTACTGGCTCCTGTAAGCGAACCGTGAAGAGTCATTCATGCAGGCCGGCATGATCACTGCGACTATCGATAGGTTTTTTTACAGCTAGTGGTCCTTGTCGCTTGTGGACTGCACCGGGCTTACCGCCAGGCGTGATGTGGTCACTGCGCCGTGTCAGGATAAAAAAAGATAAATTTCAAATTACTTTTGTTTTTATTAATTATACTTCAATTGAACAATTTTATGATGGCAAAGACAAAAGGACATTTATTCTGTAAACATCTTTTATGAATCTCAATAAGGTGTACTCGAACACACATCAGTGCCCGCCTGTACCGTAAGTCCGGCGAAGCGGACTTAATATCTAACCTGCGATCGGAAATACGGCCGGGGCTGAGGCGTGACACTCACGGCGCGGGGGGGTGGGGGGCAATTCGTTAATTATTAGCAGGAAAGTTATAAAGTTTCGAAGGCAATCCGCCCCTACTTCTGTGTACTTACACGCGATGTACGCATGGCTACAGGTTCTTGCGTGTAATTAATCGAATTCGGGGCAGACGATGGGAAACTCGCTTTTGGATGAAGTCTTCTTAGTTTTAAGTACTAATAAATTATAATATGATAAGCTGTGGGGTATACCGTGTCCAAACTACTCCCCGCGAATTTCACAAACATATTGCAAAAGGGAAGGGAGGTATTTGCCCTGCAGTGGGACTACATATGTCGATAATAACATGTTATGAATTCCTGTCCCGGAGGTCGTGGCGACAACCGCTTTCAAACTGTTTTCTATTTCTATTCAATTAATTTGAATAAAAACTATTATAATTGAAGGACAATAAATGTGATGGTATATTTTACACAATTCTCAAGTTGTATCTCTAGTTGTGGCTTGCAATCGTGACTATGTATATTTAAAAATAATTTATTTAATATCGTCAAAGGTTTTTACAGTATTTCATCCTAAAACGTCTTTAGTAATCCCGTGGACTAATCACGACTGTCTAACATACAAAGGAATTGCAGACAGCGATATCACGTCTGAGTGTACGGTACCTACACATAAACGAGATAAAATCAGAACATCGTTGAATATGTATTAAACCAGAGAAAATCCAATTAAGATCTTTCTTAAAATGTATTATTCCTTGTCTACATCATAAAGCAAATCTCTGTGCTTTTTAGCTGTAAATGTCAGGGGTTGGCTGGAGCCTTGCAGTGTCAGTGAGTCGAGGCTGTTTATTTAAATGGAATACAATATTATTGGCATAATGTCACCGTTTGAGGCCTCCGTGCGTTGGGACGGTTGCTCGCTTCACGAACTTCCTCAAACTTTAAGATTACACAAAAGTTCGACATCGGCTGCCATTGTGGAACCCACACACAATACTCTAATAGCCCCTCTTATGAATTATTCAGTATATTTGAGAAAAAAGAAGTTTCCCAAACGAGTCAAGGGTTCTCGTTGAAATAAAGAGGAGTCACCCGAGTCGCAGGCCGCGCCCCAACTGCGGGTCCTATCAAATATTCATGAGAGATCGTTAGCCGAAGTTTTTTCTGAAGCACTTGACAAAGGGAACAGAATAAACACGGAGTTTAAGGAGTTCCACGTCGCCTCGACGAGATTAACACTTTGTTTGTTCGGACACTTCCATTGCGTTCGTCGCCCTTTAATCAACTGCAATATTCTCTTTATGTCAATCAAATCGTGCGCGTGTACTCTCATGAACAATCGGTTTAAAAAAAATCTACATTTTTTATAGTAATAAGGTAAATCGAAGTGATTACATCTTATCTAACGGTAAGTGTCGTGTAGCTCGAGAGCGGGACAACCGCCAGGGGACGGAGTACAGCAATGCAGCCGCTGCCCTTATGACGCTCTAAATATGTCGCGGCCGAAGGTCACCGGGCATTTGCGAAGCTGCCCATGCACTTGCCTTATCGTTCTTATCTTTCTCTCTTACCTCTTACACTTTTGCCTTTGACGGGTCGTTGGGTTGTGTCATGATCTTCCGGCGAGTGTATTCCCCTCGTCCTATGATATTGGGCTCTTTGAGCGAAGTGTAAAGGAATATTGTTTGTGTGTGCATGATGGCGGTGACCGTCGGCAGGCGGTTGCCTCTCGGCAGTCGCGCCCGGTTCTTGGATGGCACTGCACTCAGTCAGGTGCGGCCAGTCGCTGTGCCGTGTCAGATTAACACAAACCGCTGGTGATCACGAAAGCGCACTTGCTGAAGCTACTTTACCCTGACTTGGCATAGTGATACCATCACAAATCACAAGTTCACCGAGTTCTGGACAACTAGATTTCATAAGATGATGAGAACGCAGTTTCCGAAGAAACAGATTCACAATTCAATAAAATAATTAAAATGAGATAATTAATTCTAACTGAAATTTGAGTTACAGTATATCCGTATACACACTATAATTAATTACACTAAAAATATTTTTCTTATTTTTGAATACGGAGATTAATAAAAATATAATAAATCAGCTATATGTATATACCCGTGCTGTTCCACGCCACCAGTTCTGCATGACTCATGCAACAGATTCGTATGGAGAAGGCTCTGCTGGCGCTTCTTGGATCGACCCTGCGACTAATAACAGCGCGAGCGCAGAATTCTGTGCTGCTTTAAGTGAATACTAATAATATATATATTAAGGGCCACTTGCAGTAAAAAACGTTAAATCGACATTTAACAAAGACTGGCTTAGGCAGTAAAGTCGTTTAAAATTAAATCACATTATTTCCTCTTGCATTAACATTTCGACACAGCGATTTTACTAAGCTTGGCTTAGGAGTTTCATTCATTTCTCGTTCGATCTTTACTACAGATGATACTTAGGTTGTAGTTTTTTACGTTCCGTTTTGCGCACAGTCTCCAAAAATATGAATTATTGTTAATTTTTTTTCGTAAAACGGAATGTTACGTACCGTATAATTTGAACTTTTTGACAGTAACTGCTTTTTACTTACTAAAGCTTTATTGCTGTCTATAAACAAAAAACGTAAAATTATATTTACAATGAAAAAAGTTCGAGCTCCCAATTTTACTAATGCTGAGATTTTGTATTTGTTATTATTGGTAGAAAAATACCCTATAAGTATATTCGTCATCTTGTAAAAAATTATATAAATCATATCACATTTTATTTTTAGACACAATAGCCCAAGTCGATACGGTTACCAACATTGGAAGTTTAAACTTATCTGAGTCGGCTATCTATAAATCTCTCCGTTTGATGAACAGTAATAAGAGTGCGGCTCCCGACAGAATACCACCACAAGTTGTTAAAAAATGTATCAAATCTTTAATAACACCTCTGACAATATTATTAATTAAGTCTTTACACACTGGAGTTTTTTCAAAGAAATGGAAAGAGGCATATGTTGTCCCCATCCATAAAGCTGGATCAAAAAGTAGTGTTGAGAATGATCGCCCTGTATCTCTACTCTCAGTTTTTAGCAAATTGTTCGAAAAATTAGTTCATGATCATATATATGGTTCAGTTTCAAATTCTATTCCCTTAGAACAGCATGGTTTTATGAGACGTAGATCCACAGTTAGTAATTTAGCGGTTTTCACTGATTACGTGGCTAATGCTATGGACCAAGGTGATCAGGTAGACGTAATATATACAGATTATTCCAAGTGTTTTGACCGTATCTATCATGACATTTTGTTGCGTAAACTCTCTGCTATTGGTATACATGGAGACCTCCTGAGATGGTTTGAGTCCTACATTCACAATATGACTCAGGCCGTACGCATAGGCACATTTGTTTCGGGATTCCACAGGGATCGCATTTGGGCCCACTGCTCTTTAACATCTACGTCTATAACGTACTCTTCTGCTTTACTCAAACAAAATTCCTTATGTATGCCGACGACATAAAGATTTTCTATACAGTTCGAAGCATTAGCGATTGTATTAGGCTGCAGTCGGAACTAACTAGCCTTTGTAATTATTGCAACTTAAATAAACTTGATCTAAACGTTAAAAAATATAACATTATTACTTACACAAGAAAACATCAGCCGATCATTTATAATTACACGTTAAATAATTCCTTGGTTCAGAGAGTTTTCATGATTCGGGATTTGGGCGTGATGCTAGACTCCAAATTACTATACACTTCCCATATATGTAATTACATCTGCCAAAAAGCTTTGAGAATGTTTGGTTCCGTTTGCCGAATTTCCTAACCCTTCAATAGTGTGCACTCTTTTTTGTTGCTTTATTATTCATACATTAGGAGTTACCTCGATTGTGCCTCTCCAATTTGGTCCCCGGATTATGTGACATATAAAAGTCTGCTAGAGCACATTCAGAAAAAGTTTCTAAAATATCTGTGTTTTAAATTTAAAAAGGAGTACATTGAGTATAATGTAAATTTGGATGAGCTCGGGATATTAGCTCTTAAAGACAGAAGGACTCTTTGTGATTTGAAATTTTTATATGACATTTTAAATTAGACTGCCCGGATTTGTTGAAGAGAATTAATTTTAAAATAAACACGAAAACTACTAGACAGCCGAACTTGTTCGCCTTGCCGAAAATACATCACAATTACGCAAAGAACTCTGTAATACACAGATGCCTCGATACGTACAATAAGGACTTTCGCACTGTTGATACATTTTCCCTAAATAGAAACAACATCATACCCTCGGTTTTAGCTTTGCTAAAGTTAAAACGCCAATAGGAGGGTACAGACGCCACACTGCATTCATACACATATCATATATAGCTTTCTTACACTCACCTTGTCACAACAAACACACACACACACGCACGCACACGCATCTATCTCTAATTGTTGCGAGTTCACTGTAATTCATTTTCCTTTTCTTTGTTAGTTTTTAAATATTATCATTGTGTAATTGGCACAGCTTGTCAACTGTACTGTATGTAAATTGATTGTATGTGCTGTTCAATGATAGTGTATAAATAAATAAATTTCTTTCTCGCTTTTTTGTGAAAAACCTGGCGCTTTCATCACATAAACAAATGGTTCTTCGTCATTATCGGAGAAAAAATCATCATCAAACTCAGTATCCAGATCCAATAAGCACTTTGAATATATATCCATTACAAATATATTTGTAATAGCGAACAACAACACACGTAGAATTCCTTTATTTCAATATTATTTTGATTTTTACATCGGCGTAAACAAGTTTAGTGATTTAAATCGACCTCCATGGCGATTTAAATATGACAGTTGTTAAATCTGGAATTAGTACAAAACCGTAGTCGTGCAAGACGAAATATGCAGTTTAATCCTAAATCGGGTTTGAAACTCGTTTTAATGCGATCGCGCAAGCCGCCCTTATACGTTTATATGTATAAATTCAATAAAATTAAGTTGATATAGGTGAGTGCCTACACTCGTCCGCAGAGAAGAAGCCTATTGAAGAAGAAGAACAAGAAGAAGAAGAACATTGTTTCTGCTGCACATCAACGATCTGCTTAAACTCGGTATTCGTGGGTATGCGGATGATAGCACTGTTACTGTTAGGTACTTACCTGAACCGCGGGCGGATGCCGTCGAGATCTCTCTGCTGAGGGAGGCTATGGTGAAGTGAACAGATTTGGCTTTTAAATTTATCTTTGATTGGGGCGATGGGAATCTGGTTAGCTTTAATGCCACTAAAAGACAGGCGTGTCTTTTTTTCGCCAAACGGTGTCCTTTTCACCTGACTCCCACCTTCCAGGGTGTTTCCTTGCCGATGACTGATGGTCTTAAGCTCCTCGGTTTGGAGCTGTCAGCTGATTTGAACTTTGAGCGGTCGATTGAGTTCAGAGCGAAAACAGCTGCTAAAAAATTGAGTGTTCTTGTTAAGTTCAGACGGTTTTTCTCACCATCGTAACTTCTTTGCGGTCGGGTGTCGAGTGCTGTTGTCACCTTTGGGACGGATCCACTAAATATCAGTTGGCGGCTTTGGACTCGATTGATCGTAGAGCTCGTAGACTTATTGGCGACGACTCTTTGTCAAAAATTAAAATGCACAGCATCGAGCATCGACGTAGAGTCGCCTGCCTCGCGGTCTTTTACCGGTTGCACGGTGGAGAGTGTTCTCAGGAACTACATTCTTTGTATACATTTCCAACAGCCACATTACATCACAAAACCAGTAGGCATCGTGTCGGATACCATCCGTATGTGGTGGATGTTCCTCATATCCGCACGAAAAGATTCTCTTCTACATTCATCATGCGAACGGCTAACGAGTGGAATATGCTACCAGCGGCCATATTTCCGCGATCTTATGACCTGGGAGTCTTTAAGAGAAGAGTGAATAGGCATTTGTTGGGCGGACGCGGTTCATCATCGGACTCATGTTCACCTTTTACCAGGTGTGATTGAGGTCAACCATTCGCCAATAAATAATAATAAAAAAGTGTATTATTGCCGTATTTGTTTAATATTAACACATCGGCTTGTCGATATCGATTGCCATAACTTATTGGCACACCGTACTCTCTAGTTGCGCGAGGAGAAGCGTTCGATATGCTTAAGATAGAGGGTAGAGGAAAACAAATTACGATTCTCTGGTCGGCGCAATGCACGAACAAAACGTTTGAATAATTACATATATTGATATTTCATCTGAAACTCTTTATGAGCTATTTCTATACCTTCTTCACCTTTTCCATCATCACGACCTATTCTTGTGTTTTGTTCATTATATATTAAATAAATGGTATTCAGTTTCCTTTTCCTTTGTTATTTGTCCTCGAGACATGGCGCATGATGTCCTTAAATAAAAGTGCACTCCGAAGAGTGCCCCAAATGTTTAACTTAATTTAAATTCTTGTTTCTTGTTTTCCTCTACAGAAATAATAAACCATGCTTAATGTATATCTCCTTCTAGACCTTTATTATAACAATTAAAAAGTCCATTTTTCTACCATTATGACTTTATTCGTTTCTTTACTCTTGACTTTACAATTCCTTTGCAAAGTTGTTGAACAGTCTGTAACCACATCAGACGAAAAGTTTCCGAGTGTTATGGGTAGTTTAAAATATTCCACGCATCTGTTAGCGAGATATTCCCATGGCTTTCCGGGAATATGTAACCACATCAAGCGACATTCCTGAAGTTTATTGTCGACGAAAAAGGCTATTGTGAAAACTAACGAGAGGCATGAGAACCAACTGTTCTATGTTGCCCAGAAAAATTGTCGTTCGTATTTTGAGTTTTGTTTTCTATACTAGCTTGACAAAGTTACTCTCACGCGTATGGTGGGAAGTGCAGTGCCGTCCAAGAAAAACAACAACAGTATCTATTGACAACCTGTGTCCTCAATTCGGGTTCACATGCATCTTCTAAGCGCGTCAGAAGACCTTTAGGTGTTCGGTCACATGATATATCGCTTCCCTTGATATTGTGTAGCCGCTTCATGGCTCTGTGGGCCTGTTACCGCGTCCCCTGACCCATACTAGATGGTACACGTATTGGACTTACAATGACCTAGGATGTTCAGGATGTTGCTGCTCAAACAATGTGCCGTTGTACGCAATGAGCGCTGTAAAAGGCGATCGTCTCGGCGGCAGTAAACAAAATATATCGGCCAATTTGAAAACGTTCCAGTTTTTCTAATAAAGCGGGACAATCGATCAGCCCGAAAAGTCGGCAGTGTATTTACGGCGTTTTATTAAAAAGTCCGAGCGCTATAAATTACCGCGGCACCAGACTTTTTGCGAAACGACCGGCGCTTCCGAAGTGCCCTTTGTTACACGGTTCGGTTGGAACGTTTTTTTGTGTTTTTGATTCATTGTAATATTGAGGGCGATTTGTGTTAATCATTGCGGGTGACCGCCACGCCGGAAGGGCCCTGCTATTGTACCAATAATTAGGGTAGCTAATATTAAGATTTTTTTAATCCTGATGGTAAGCACGGTGCAGTCCAAAAAACGACAATGACTATCAACAGTTAAGAAAAACCCGTTAGTAGTCGCAGCGATCATGCCGGCCTGCACACATATAACGCCAGGCTTCGTTCATGGGACTCCATATCGCAGGACGGTGGTAATACGCTCGCCGGAAGACAATTCCGTAACACAGCAACAAGGTAATAATCAGAGTTAAAGAACTTGTTAGTCCTAACCGAGATGTGAGTTACCGTATAGCTGTGATGCCGTAAACACCCGCGCGTAATTTCACTATTTATTTATTTATTTACTTTTACAGGGTTGCCAGTGGCCCGGTACAATGACTAATTCACACAACACATACATAAAGTTACAATAAAAAAAATGTACAGTTCCTATTAAGGCATCCACAACATACGTCAGAGTGGCCTGTTTAATTATACTAAATCATACTATACTATATTATATTATATCACACTATATCATATTACATTATACTATATTATATCTTATCACATTATACTATACTATATCATGTCATATGAATGGTAATTGATGTCAATTGATGTCAAGATTATTCGTTTGTGCATCTCTCAACAACCCGAAGACCTTTCTCCTGAATCCCGGCATGGAGTCCGCAAACAAATCAACCGAATCTCCAAGAAGATTGTAGGCCCGAGACATTCTACATAAAGCACTACTATCGAAAGAAGAGGGTGGAACAAGGCTAAACTCTTCACAATACTTTAGTGCTGTGAGAGCGGCGATCAGCTGCGCTACTGGCCACGTTTGACACGACATATAACCGCAAAATGAGTACAGCCACTAATGTATAATTCTGCCTCTGCTCACCCCGTCAGGGATATAGCGTGACGATATATTATTATTATTGTTATTGTTAGAAAATTTGAAACAAAACATATTTCGAGTTAATACTACAACATGCTTTAGAAAATATGGTACAATTCACAAATTACAATGAAATTTGATATTATGTTTAAGTATATTGAAATGGAGCCTTCAAACGCAACTCAAATGGAATTATTTATCAAACGTCTGCAAGTTGTTTAGCTGAAAATTTAAATTATTATAACATTACATTAATTTTAATATTTTATACGCAAAGAAATGAATTTAATTTTTGCCATGGACTCGTATAGGAGTATTGTTTGCATTATACTATTATGCTTCCATTCCAATGACAAAGTGAGAAAACAGAATGCTTTGTCTCTGTCATTAAAACAAAACCGCTTCGCAATTTTGTTACAGGAGTGCTGATCGCAACATCTCGCCCAGATAACGTCTGAGACGGTCGTACTGAAGTCCGATAGATTGGTATCGATTCGTTGATAATTGGCTGTCGGAGGACCGCACGTCCCTCCGTCCTCTGATAGAGCTCGCCACCTCGCAAATTACACGGAGGGATCTTGCCTCATCACAGACCGGTCTCGCATTGCGACCACAGCTCAAATTTAAACAGAGGAGCAATGCTTGTGAATTAGGGACAAATTGGTTCTCGCTACATATGTTGTCGAATGCAGAAAGCGAGGTGTTCTGAAGGATTGTTTGGTCTGGTGCTCACACCACCACTCCTGGGGCGTACTTTGTACGGTTGAATATTAGCTCATCCCTATACTTTTAAGGGCCATTAGCATTATCATCGCAATAGCAGTGCACTTGTTCTTGTCGCACACTTTAAAGCTGTAGAATGAATTTCCAGGCGCAGTATTTCCTATTTCCTTTAGATTACGACTTGAGGATCTTCGAGAACGACTTTTCCTATGTTGCAGTTGTCGATACGCGAAAGTGGCTGCTTAGTATCAGGTTGACTGTTCGCCTGTTTGCCTTCATTATATATGTAAAAAAATTAGAAACGTTCGAAATCGAATCTGAAATAAATTCAATCTCTCATATGTTATAAAAAGATATTAATAGTATGAAGCAAAGGTTAAATGAAACGTGGAGTGAAATACAATTAAAAATAACCAAAAAAGAAACCAGAGAATTGACCTTCTCTAGCAGTCGATCTTTACTGAAGACAGCCGAGATATTTTTTAATGAAAAGGTAGCGAATAAGTTGACAGACTTGATAAAGCCTAGACTATACGATATTTAGACTCAACAAGAAAGTCGCAACTAGTTCTGCATAATACAAAATATAGGCTACTCTCCTACTAAAAACTTGCTCTTTATTATTAAATCAATAATTTAAAACTAAATAAATGTTATATGTACATTTATAAAAGGTAGGCCGCTTGCGGCGGGATGCGAGAAACAAAGACGGATTAAAAGCAATTACTCTTATGCCTAAGATAATAATGAATATGGAATACAGGGTGGAAGGCGCTCCGAACCAGTTGTAACTCCTATCTTTTTCATACAGCATTAGAAGTCCATTAGCTTGAACGCAACTATCCACGTGTGTTAACTCCCTATGATTAGTATCCAAAAGTCGTCTCGATTACTCAGTACAAATTATAAAAGATCTAAGTGAACACAACGATTGCGTGATGTACGTGACCGCTCACGCCATCTGTTGGCCCAGGGCTGCAATGGTTCCATATGATAATTGAAATATTGATGGTTAAACGTTTATTATTTGCTTTTTCTTAGTGCTATTTTGCTTACTTCTTTTTATTGCTCTTTCTTTTTTAAACTGTATGTGGACTGTGCTAATTAACCTTTGGGACTGTAAGTGTTCATCCTTTCGTCATTCATCTTACAATTGCCTCTTCATCTACTCAGGACCTTAATTTTTTCCAACACCATAGTGTCATTGAGTATGCTCTACATACTGACCTATAATAACCTAAAAAACTAGCCTGCTCACCCGCCCATTATTCCGTTCGAGGTATAACGAATTGGATTTCGGGGAACATTTTTACCTTGGGGCTTTCAGGCAAGCACTTGGGGTACATGTTTCATGCGCCGCATGCACTTAGGAGCAATTGCTGAGTTTTCAAGAACAAATAAAATATTTATTTTTGTATGATATATGTGTTTTATTTTGTTAGTAGTGTAAGTTAAGTTTAAGAACAGTAGTAGGGCGATTGGTGTTGATGATTATAAAAATCATTAAAATCTACGATTCATCAGTCAGGATGGTATGGTAATCTCGCTCTGACCCAATTTAGAGTTCCTGACCTAGGTTGACCCAATTTAGAGTTCCTGACCTAGGTTGACCCAACGTGATACAACGAGAAACTCGGCCGTGCGAGGCCCATTCGCCAAGTTTTCACTTGTTTTCCTACCTTACCTTTATGACGTAGCAGAATGCTCTACTTCATTTCCAAAAAAGTGTGAAGTCAATAAACCCGACATCACTTTCCATATTTTTCGAATATTTAATGTCGATTTTTTTTTCCAAATGGTGACAGTAAAGGCTGACATTACTTACTTTATTATTTGAATAATTATCCGTACTATTAGACGGAGCGGAGCTGAATGTCTAATCGTTTTCTCCAGCAGCGATGATTAGGGTACTCCGTGGTGTACCGTGTACTGTGTACTTCACTTACAGAACAAGTTGGAATACTGGACTCTACCACTCGTCGATCTTAGCCTGCTGGCTGCAGACTCACTCCTCGACGTCTCCGCAGCCGTTTTCATACTATTTCGGTACGTGAGCAAGACAAGATGGCGTCGACAGAAGAAGAGAGCTGCCAATATAATGAAACCATTAACTTCATGATAATTAAACAAACTTTAGCAATTTGCCTTACTTATTAAGATATTCATTTTAGTTTGTCGGTGCTCCGGACAATTCTCCCGCTGATAAGTAAAATGGGCTTTATATGCACATTCATACATTATTTTTATACTATTTCAGCAAAGTGAGTAATCTGCACCTGATTTTAAATATAGCGCAGTCCAACGATAGATTGCGTTTGTCAAGAAACAGTTGAATGTTCGCCGACATCTGATGTGTTCTTTCCGGCATGCTGCAAGTCCTCTGCACATTTCTTTAAACGGACCCAATAACACAGGAGAAAGAGAATACCGGCGGGAAGCTAATCCCACAGCTGGATGATACGGCAGAAGTAAGAGTTTGATAACTTTCGTGCATGCCAAAATAAAACTGAGCCTTCGTAAGCCAGTTCGCGTGATTCTATTGTAAAAGGGAGAATCAGATTAAGCTAGCAAAGCGTTAGTATTTTCAAAGCATTTAACATTTTAAACGAAACAGCAAAATAATTTATGTTTATGTCGGGTTGAACTGCTGTATGCACATGAACTGTGGCGTGCGGTATGCGTGGGACACCAATTCCTATCTGGCTGCGAGGCACTGTATTATATCGAAGCAAATCGGATCCGTGGGGTGTGTCATAACAATTAGTATCAAGCGCCGGTTAACATTACTGTGTAAGGGCGCGTCCACACTCACTGATATAGTTGTGTTAATTTTAATCGTTTTTTTTTTTGTATTTCCTTAATATTCAGCTTTACAGTAACATGTTGATGGAAGCAAAAAAACTAGTTGATATGGATTTGTATGGAGCCTATTTTGCTCAAAGAGCACATCATATCGTTAAATGTTCCATTCTTAGCCCCCATATGTGTATGGATTTAGGCGCTTTATTTCTTTTGGGGTGATTAGAGATACATTAATGGCAGTTTCCAATTTGCGCTAATACGTCGCATCCAACGTGACCAGTGGCGCAGCTGACCGCCGTCTCACAGCGCTAGTACACAACACCTTATTAGATGCCGTGCGGGTTGCCTCCACCGCCCAGCATGAGGTAACTAAAGTCATACTTAATTTGTAAATACTCAGATGTACGTGTCGGGATGGATACCGGTGGCGTGTCCAGTAGGCCGCCAGAGCCACAGGCACAGGGTACACTTCTCCCACACTACACGGAGTGTGGAGTGTGCAATGTATCTCTATCAGGCGCGGGTGCGGGCGGGTGCGGAGCGCTGCTGTCACCCGTGGGACGGGCGCGCTGAACACCGGGAGGCCGCTCTGGACTCGACTGATCGCAGGGTGGGGTAGACTCGTTGGGACACTGTTTGACTGAGACTACAATGCAGAACATCGAGCATCGACTTGAGACCGCCCGCCAGCCATAGCCAGTTGAATATGTATGTGTAATATTAAATAGCATGGGTTTATTAATAAAAGTCAAAGCGGAGGAGCTGGCGCTGACGAAACTCTCTCAAATTTAATATAAGATCTTCATTACGTATACATTCACCAAGATATATAGGCTCGGATTTGTCTGTTGAATAGATAATGAAAACATCTTTTGTGATATTAAAAAAATAATTAAGCCACGTGAAGTATTTCTAATTGAAAACTCAATCTGTTGGTTCTCGTGTTCATGCGTCAGCAGAGAGTCACTGAACAGTTTAATAGAATTTTATTCAAATCAAATGAGATTTCATCAAGGCCGTGAACACCGGCCGAGGGAATGTACGACCGGTAACGACTGCTTTTATTAAAAACTACTTTCTTTTTTAGTGAGAGTGTGATAATCGACCGCGCGAAGGGAGCTTCCTGGCGCAAGTTAAGGTGTGCAGCACTTTACCCGTCATGTTTTTTTTTTAATAATTTACAGGCGATTGCTTAACATGCAACACACCTGGTGGAAGACAAAGATAATCGACGATGGACCGCGTCCATACCGACCGCGCGCAAAGTCACAAAATCGCGGAAATATGTTCGCTGGAAGCATATCCCACTCCTTGGCTGTTCGCATGCTGAATGTAGAAGCGAATCTCTTCGTGCGGATATAAGGAACGTCCACCGCATACATGGTATCCGACACGATGTCTAATCTATACTAATATTATAAAGCTGAAGAGTTTGTTTGTTTGTTTGTTTGAACGCGCTAATCTCAGGAACTACTGGTTCGAATTGAAAAATTATTTTTGTGTTAAATAGACTATTTATCGAGGAAGGCTTTAGGCTATATATTATCACAATGCAACTATTAGGAGCGAAGAAATAATGGAAAATGTGAAAAAAACGGGGAAAATTATTCATCCTTGAGGGCTTCCATTGCGTGCGCTGCAAACACGGTTCAAGATACCAAAAATATATGTAAGGAAGAATTATTCCTCTTAATATGATCTAAAAAAATGTCAGCAACAGTATATGTCTATCTTTTAAGATTAACTTACTAGAACCGTTTTTATGGTAATCGAATTTGGTCGAAATTAATCCATTATATGTTAAGAGTTGTATCAACGTAATAATATTAATCTTTATCCAAATAAATATCTTGTTAATTAAGAGTATTTAATTATGAACAAAATTGTCTTTGATATCACTTAATTTCAATGAACATCTTAGAAGATATTACAATAACTTAAATAGTAAAACTACGTTTGCCGAATCAGCTAGTAGTTTTATAATGAGACGTCTGTCGTGTCTGTTAAAGGCAACTTTTAAACTAAATAGGATTACGGTTTGAAATTAGGACATATTATGTATATGTTAACGCAAAGCCGATAGATATATTACTAATAGTAATTAGACAAAGATAATATATTGAAATGGATATGAAATACTCAGTCCAATGTAGGTCTAGTTGTACGGAACTCTGTATGCGTGAGCCCGACAGGTACCTGGCCAGGCGTCTGTACATCGTAACAGCAATACATCATCACGCTATGTCCCTTACGGGGTGAGCAGGGGAACACTGGCGGCGGTATCCGCATCGCGCTTACATGTCGTGCTCAACGTGACCAGTAGCGCAGCTGATCGCCGCTCTTAGAGCCCTTACACATGACATATCCATTACACGCCACGCGCCACGCGGGTTTCCTCGCGATGTTTTCCTTCATCGGTGAGCATGTACTGTTTAAACTTGTACTTCATCAGGAAAAAAACACAGAGATACGCACCGGGATTCGAACCTATGACCATCGCGTCACTGCGAATGGAAACCGATCCATTATCCCCTCGGCCACTACAGCCACAATCTAACTAATCAGTTCAAACTGCAAGCGCTGGCTCTGTTAGTATCCAGCCGTTACCACTCTATATACGATACTTTTAGATGGGACGCATTTTTAATTACACGGACGTGCGCGGTAAATGAATTCAAAATTATCGACTGGACTGGACTGGGCTGGGCTGGGCCGGGCTGGGCTGTGCTGGGCTGGCTCTTTGTCGCTGCAGATCCAGACGTTCACAGAGGACAACACCAAACTTCGAGAGTGGCCCGAGGCCGCAGTTGCAGGGCCGCTGGACGCGCTCCGGGACGTCTGATCAAAGAAATCGATCGCGACCAGCACAACCAATTGCAGCAACAATTGGGTAACATTTGTTATGTAATTTGTTAACAGTACAGCTGTGGCTCGACCGAAAATTTAAAAATAAATAATATATCATGTTCTAATATAAACAAATGATAAAAAAAATAGTGTAAAAAAAGACAATAAAGCAATGAATAAATAAAGAGGACAGAATAAGTAAATTCGACGGACTGATACGAGAGGATTAGAACTAGAAGATAAGTAAAACATGTATAATAAAGCCTCTGACCGTAAACGTGTTCCGGCAAAAAAAAAACTTCAAGAGCACCGTCACTAAAGTAACTGTTCTTTTTTTTTTAATTATTGTATTGTTAGATATACCTATAAAGATATAGCACGTTGTTTTAGATTCCATTTATATGTTTTAATTTTTTTACGTATATATACGAGTATCGTTGGTGTGTTCAATAAAACATAATTGTTTGCCACACTAGTATAAAAAATACTAAATTCTTTACTTTAAACACATAAACCCGAGAAGCGTTGGGACAAGTAGCTACTGAACAAATATTATGTTAATATGACGACAAACTATAATTCTAAACTACCCTCTCATCGAGAATTAGAATAAGGAGCCGCTGTACTGTCACCCCTTATTAGGACACTAACTAGGGCAACGACCGTCCCGGGTCCCTTACACCCCTCATATTACCGACTCGGAGTGCGTATACTAAAGTATGACCTTGCCAACGGTACGTATTGTGTGCAATCCAAATTCGTGAAAATACGGATCTAGAAAACTCGGACCGAATGTAAATGTTGCTTTACGCAGGGTGTCCGATTTGAATCTGTGAAAATACCAATCTAGGAAACCACGCAAATTCGTTTTAAATTGAACTAAAATTGTATTAATTTGATTTCGTTGATATAGGGTATTGATCGAACAGGAGGCTGAGAGGCACAGAGAGGCCACATCTACTCTGGCCATCGGGCGACGTAGATGAGGGAGGCGGCGGGTACCCTTCGCACATGCTCGCCTGCGTGCCTTAACACTAACATGGGTAGTGGTACTTGAGGGAGTCCAGTGTTCACGAATGAGGAAGGTAGGGTGCGAGATTCTCACACGCTGTCTATAACGACGGTTTTCGGGAAAAAATGGAAGTGCATAAGTTGTACGTGGGGTCCACGAAAATGTATCTAGTTTCGGTTATAAAAACAAAACTGTTGGCTTGGCTTCATCCCTCAATGTAAGCAGATAGACAACGTAAAAAAATTGAGCAAACAAGAAAAAGATTTTAAGCGCACACAAATAATATAAACCCGGTACACAATGCGCGCGGCCAGCAGCGTTGCCTTCAGCGCTCTCCCGCTCCACGACCACTTTCCGAATGTTCGTTAAACTGAACAAATTAAAATTTATTCGGTGATTTTTGATCGTCTGTATGTATTTCAATTACGATGGTCGTACTGAGACTAAAAAAATCATTTTGTAGCTTCATGATTTCAGTTTCCAGATATTTCGGCAAACATTTTTTCGTAGCATCATATTTTTTATATGAATTTTGAGATTATGGTAAAAATGTAGCAGCCGGATGTCCACGGAAACCAGTACAATTTTGAAGGTGGTCTATGAGGAAAACAGCTTTGCCAACCTCTTTTCTAGCCAAACATGAACTTAATTTCTTAGGATTTTTAAACTCAACAAGACAACGTGTCAGATATCATCCGTATGAGGTGGAGGTTCCTTACATCCGCACAAAGAGATTGGCTTCTACATTCAGCACGGGAACAGCTAAAGGCGGAGTAGGAGTACGCTTCCAGCGGCCAAGCTTCTGACTTCGTATGACTTGGGAACCTTTCAGAGAAGAGTGCATAGCCATCTGTTGGGCGGACGCATCTTTACTTTCCACCACGTGTGATTGAGGTCAAGCGTCGGCTTATAAATATAAAACAAAAGCCTTTGGCTTCGGCTGAAGGTTGCGCCAATACTGATTAATAGGTTTCTGCATCGATTCGATATCGGTCTATAATCGAACACTTATTAAGTAGAGATATGAAATAACATGAAGATATTAGGTATTTAGAATAGGTAATGTGAAACAAAACCGCTGTGAGTGAGCCGGCGCTATACATACATAGCTAGCTATACACAAGACAATCAGCACGTTTCTTATGTATAACAGGTATTACAACTCTACAAGTACGTGTTTAAGTACTGAAAAAGACATAATCCTAATGCTATTATATTAGTTTGTGTTCAAAAAGTATTATATCCGATATATATGTACATACATATATCTGAATGATGTTTAGTTTGAAGGCCTAAAACAATAGTTTATTAAAGTAAGTTACTCTCAGGCTGTGGACGTTAGTCGGTAAGAAGTCGAATTGGCTGCCCTCCAACGGTTTCAAGTATTTTTGTTCCGCGCAATAACATCTTCAAACTGTTTGGAGTGAACTCTCCAGATTCTGTCCTTGACGTGGCGCTCCGTCTGTGAAAATGTACGACATTTCGCAGCTCGCATTATGATTTCTCTTCAAGAGTTTATGATTTTGCATTTCGAGAGCTGCTTGCATACAATTTTCTTTTTCTATGTCTGTATTGTTATGATTTATAGCAACTGTGGACATTATTACAAGGGGGAAATCTCATGTTTTCTTCCGACGTGTTCAATGCTTACCTACTATTGTATTTCTAGTCTAGTTGTATTTTACTGTAGTTTTTTTTTTTAGATATACTCATATCTATTCATAGCCCTTTTCAGGGTTAACTCAAAAAAGGTGAACTTGTCGCAATGGCGTCAGATAGTGTGACGAGCCTTACGAGTTTGTTGTCGGCTTGTGCGTATGCCGAGGTACTGTGAGTGCTGTGTGCCGCGACTATTCAAATTACCAAGAACAAAAGAGGGTAGAGGAAGTGACTTTCTGCTGCCGACGAAAGCGCTGCGGCGCGTCAGTCTACTAGTGACCATGATTGAACGACGAAAAATCGAGCCATAATAAAAATGAGGTTAATTCGAGGATAAGCCCCGTCAAAGTGTTTATAATAACACTTACGAGATACAAAATTCAGACTCAGTTAACTTTTCCTTAATACTAAAACAGTAAAAACCATTTCCTCGTCCGAAAAATAAAATTTCAAAAACTATAAATAACTTATTCGTAAAACGTAATTGTAATATCTAGTCATTGCATAAGTTTTCTTCAAAATGTTTTCCTTATCGAAGAAAATGCAATTATTACCTGATTAAAATTCAACATTATTATTTATTACAACGAATGCCTTTAAATACAAACAACAATTAATAACTAAATTTATTGTTTAAGGCCCAGGTCAGACCTTGCGTGGAATACTGTTCGCATATCTTAAACGGTTTAGCTCAGTACTCCCTCGGCGTCACTTACTGGGCAGGTTGTACTATATGTGGATAGCTTTCTTCCGTCTGTATAATGGCGAGTGTTCCGAAGAGTACCTATATTGAGCCTAGTTCCGCCCTCGCCCTTCCATAACAGAGCCAGGCGCGCGGGCTTGCGGGGTCACAGCTGTACAGTAAGTTACATCTCGGCTAGGATTAAAAAGTTCTCTAGATGTTACTGAGTCATTGGGCTGTGGAATGGTCTTCCGGCGAGCGCGTTCCCTCCGCCCTATGATATTAGCTGCTTTATACCTTTTTTACATACTTAAAGTTTTTTTCATTCTAGTAACATTCACATGATATGTTCCATTCTATCTACACATATCTACATGTATAGTGTGTCATTACGTCTATATAGCACCCTCTCTTAACCCTCGCGTGTACAATTCATTCATAAATTAAATGAGAATGTTATTTGCAACATAGAATCCGTTGTAAAGCCTGCGTAGCCTCGAAGAATTATAAAATAACCAATAAGGCTTAAGTTGCTGTATTGGTTACATTGGGCACGATATATAAAGGCAAGGTGAATGCAGACTTCCTTGTGCTTCTGCTAACCCTGAGAGGGTTATAGAGTGAAGATATATTAATAATCGTTATTATTATGAGTACAATTCAAATTTATCTATTTGAACCCCCTACGTGAACGACATCCCTTATGTTTGTAAGTTTAACGTGTATCTACATATTTGTATATCTGCGGCTCCGTGTGTTTGTACACGCAAACATGTGTCTGCGGTAGCGAAACTCCTGAACAGATAAATTCATTTTGATTTAGATGTTTCAAAGGTGACTTTATCGAGACAGCGTGAGCCACGATTCAATGAAATCTGATCAGCTGTTTAAAGATGATTTGCACTCTTTTGTTTATCGAATAGGTGACAACAATTTGCAAATATTAGATCGATTCAAAATTGAGTATCCCGTGAGTCCCATGGCGTCAAGTGAACATTGACTTTACGATTTGTCTATTTATCCTCAAAAATCAAAACGACGCTAAACTTTTTATAAACTCACAGGAGTATTATGGTATATGAATTTATTGGAACGTTCGCAATGAATAGATACATAATAATAGAATTATCTTCATTTACATATGTATCAGAAATTTCATAACCCTGACAACCCTACTCAGCACACGGCGAGCTGGAGGGAGCGGAGAGACAAGGCCCCTCTAATTAATATATATGTTGCTGTAAATTTACAAAGTTATTTCACATATTTCTATTAGTTTACTGTAGACGTTCAACATCACGGATAATTTCGACTGCGATAAACATTTACATATCATCGACTTAATTGGCATTCAAGTAGATAGACGACAGAAGGATAGTTAATCAAGATACAAATCAATAAAAGTAAATACCCTGTGCTGTAATGATATATCAAAGGGAAGTCAGCTCAGCAAAAGCAGCCAGGTCTCAAGACAGTCATCCTGGCTATTTATAACCAACGCGCAAGCGCTACACCCACCAAGGAGAATATTCATTGAGGCAAGGTCCTGGTGTACAATGATCTCGATATTATCTGATATTGGTTAGCGTGATACATGGACAACTCTACACCACCCTCAGCAGTCCAAGTCTCGTGAGCGTCGTTGAGCTCGTTGTTTGGGTATTCTCATATAATCTCTGTCGACCGTAGTTCATAAATCGTTATTCTACTTTGCCGGGCGTATGCCAAACCACTTTCATTGATGTTCAGTATTAATTGGAAGAAGTAATAGTGGTCGATAGAATAGAAAGTCAGGAAAGTCCTACCTGCACAGAGTCAATATCACAACGGATAACACTTGTCGCTGTGACGGTCAAACCCAGAAACGATTGTAGATCTGTAAACCGCCTGCGTGCTGAGCATTTGCTAGGTAAGGATACAAACACTTACGCGCTTGTGCAACTCTGCGAGTCGATTCGTATTCCTGTTTAGCCAACTCATCACCAATGAGGCCTTCCCGGACTCCTGTGAATTATGCCGCAACATCTTTGTATTTACGCTTTATACATTTAGGCGAGTAAAGTGTAAGGGAGCGGCGCCAGCCTAGCTTTAGCTGTAGAAAAAATGGTTGTCCTTTTAGCATAACCGAGAGGTGCGGGACCTTGGCGTGTATTTGGACAGTAAACTATCCTCTAACTAGCGTATCAGCGCTGTGCCTGCGACAGCGTACAGAGTGCCTGGCTTCATTCTTAGGAAGGGAAAAGACTTTAAGAACCCTTACACTTCTGTCCTTCTATACAACGCTTTGGTTCGCCGAATACGTTGCTAGTGTTTGGAACCAACACTATAAAACATATAAAATTCTTCTTGAGAGCATACAAAATAAGTTCTTAAAACATAAATAAGAGTTACATAACCTTCCTTGTCACTCAATTCCTACATTGTATGGTCGTAGAGTTGAGAGGGATCAACATTTTTATTTAAAACTATTAACGGTGTCTTGAACTCTTCCGATTTGCTAAGCTAATTTCCTTACGGAGCTCAGACATGATTTTTCTCCAGTCTTCTTCTACGGAACCGGATACATCGTAAAACACCGCCAGATTGGCAGACCTTTTGATATTTTTATCGTTTTTTAGTGTCGGCTGCTTATAGCTTATCCTGCTAACTGGTTTTTATGATTAATTGACTATGTGATAAGTCTTGCAAACAATCTACAACGCCTTTACTTATAGTTTTATTAGATAGAAACCTCAAAAATACGAGGAGGAAAGCTGAAGCTGGTCAAAGTGTACTTATACACGCGAAGAAATCTTGTTAAGAGTCTCTCGAGCAACCATAGCGACTTATGTAAACTTAACTGTGACTTATGTATGTTATGTTATGTATGTATGTTGTGTTGTGTGTGTTGTGTGTATGTTGTGTGTGTATGTTGTGTGTGTTGTGTCCTGTTGTGTTGTTATGTATTGTGTGTTTGTGTGTGTTTTGTTTTGTGTTGTGTGTTATTGTGTTGTGTTTTTGTGTTTGTGTATTGTATGTGTGTGTGTATGTGTTTGTGTTGTGGTTTGTGTTTGTGTGTGTGTTTGTGTATTGTGTTATGTTTTGTTGGCTTTGAGAGTACAATTCATATAGTAATAAACCACTCGAAATCAGCAAATATGCGGGAAAATATTTTATATGAGCCATGAAAAGGATTAAGTGTAGCTATTGCAAAAAAAGGCGTGATGAATATATTAAATTCCATATTGCAGCATCTCCTGCTGGTCTGGCGAAGGAGATGCGCGAGCAATCCACAAAAGACGTGCAAAGTGAATTACATTCCAGCTTGTTGTTGGGATATGAACGAATTCCTCAAACACAGCGCTCACAAAGGAAACTTTGCGAATTATTGAAGATATAATTACATTATCCAGTCTATTAAATGCCTTTTAAACAATTCCTCGGTTTTGATGGAATTTGTAAAGTTTATAGATACCTTTTTAGTACTTTCTAAATGTATTAATTTTGATACTCGTTCTGAGGCATTTATCCGAACTTCTTAACGGTAATTTTTTTTACTACTCTTAAATGTTCATACCGCTATAAATACTTCTCGTTTGTATTTATCTTTATCAGTAACATGAATTGAGATATTTTTTTAAATAAAGATTTTTCTTACTTCATCTTCATCCACTATTCAGATATCACAGTATTCAGGTTCGAGTGACTTTCTTGTTTCTACTAGTGGGATTGTATAAAAGATAAACATCCTCCTTTCTTCGTTCTTAATATTAGTTTGAAGTGAATTAATATTTTTATAACGTAAAGAATTGGTAGTGATAGTTTGAATAGTAACTAATAAATCAAGTCGTCTTTTCCACAAATGAAATCGCAGCGACCGCATTCTCCAAGAACTTGAGGTATTGTCGTAAGAGCTTAGAGCGTTGATTTCCCTCGGGCCTAGAGCTTCTCTGCGGATGCAAATCCCGGCTATTCATATACGTCTGTTGCTAATTTGACTCGTGGACTCAGCTGGGCCAACTTATGCTCGTGCGTGCTTGATTTTGTTAAGTTAATTTGTCTCGAAAGTTTTGGTTTCCCGACAATTTTAGTGTTTATTAGCGACTCCACCGCAAGCAGTGCGGGCTAATGAAACTCGGAAACTTTGTCTTTGTACGGGGTGGCTGTTTATTACTTTTATTTAGTTGGAATATGGTTACCTGTGTATAAAATTGCTTGGGATAAAAGTTGAATATCAATTTCTCATGGCATGAAGTTAGCAGACAAGATATAAAGGTATGTTTAAGACTCTATTCCGGGCAGTATACAGCGGCAAGCTGTATCATCCACGTGTGACATTTGTGGAAAAACTGAAGCTATGCATCACTTGCTGACGGAGGGTGCCCAGAACAGGACAAAAGGAAGTTGCCGGTGAGCAGTTTGAACATTAACAGACAAAGTATAGAGTACGGTGCGGCATTGCAGCAGATCTCTTGTCCAGTGAAGCCAGAATGCTGTTCCTGATGGTAATGCTTACTAGTAGGCGACTCTCCTTCACGTAGGGGCGTACTTTGAGATACAATAGGGCTGATATAAAGCGTAGAAGAAAAGCTCATAAATAAAAAAAATGCTTGGAATTTGTTAATTTGGCGAATTTGTGAATAATCTTCACTTATTCCACTAAGATTCGCTTCCACACTCATCCTGCGAACAGCTAAGGAGTGAAATATGCTTGCAGCGAGCATAATTTTTTTTTATGAATTAAGCACAAGCTGCAGAAAGATGACTAAATAATAGCTTTATACATAATTACGTTAAGTCCCTATTGAAGTAGAACATCGATTACTGGAACACACAATCCACGGTGCAGGAGTATATTTTACTGGTTTTTTTTTTTAAATTAAAATAGATAACAAAAATTTTGCCAATGAAGTCCTTAAAACTAACGTGTATATAATAAAATGGGCAAGTTAAAGAATAAAGTTGTCGCAGTTTAGCTTATAAATGAGATATCTAGTCGCAGCCCTACAGCGGCTAGTAAAAAATGAAGCACTTGTGGATTCCATCCACGCAGTAATGATTTGAAGTGGCGCACTGCCTGCCCCCCTCCACTCCTCACTCCTCGGTGCCGCGGAGCCGCGGAGCATGGACGACCCTCCAACTCAAATACTAATGAAAAGCCGGGATTTTTTCAAGTTAAAATTACGGATCTTCACGTCTTCCTCGTGCTTTTATCGCGTATTCTCGTATTTCATGTAATAATACTATATCGGTATTGTTTATACCTTGCGGTATGGGCAGAGACTCATTAATGGTTTTAACCACTTTAAGCTTGTTGTTCACATCGCGCCTAATGTAATCAGTTTCATATTGAATAGCTGTTAACATGGACAAAGTCATGTTGAAACCAAGTAACGACATACAAATATTATTTTATATACATATTCGATTCCAAATGTGTACACGTGTGCTAAGCAAGAGAGATCCTGGAAGAAACCAGTTCTCTGCAGGAGAAGCAGGAGCCCGGAGGAGATGGCGAACTGGTGATTGCGATAAGCGAACCTCTTTGTTCAGTCCATACCACTGTTGCGGGGCTATCGAAGCACCGTACACGCCTTACATTTGTTTACATAAAGTTTTGCGTTTATCATTATAAATTGTTTACTTTTCTGTAAATAAGTAGCTATCCATTCTTTCTGCTTAACGTTATAGATAATTACCAAGTGAAAGATAATCTGGTTTTTGGTTGTACTAATAGAGAATTGTAGCAATCATGGTTCACAAAATTCATGTCTGATCTCTTTTTGTTCTGTTATAATGAAGTTATTTCGAGTGAGACCTTTCGTGATACAGGGTGTATCGGGCGGCAGTCCCCGGGGTCCGGCGCACCTTTCCAAAAGTATTTGTTTTTCCTTTGAACGTTTGTTAGAGTTCAATTCGGGCACTGGGTAAATTTTTAGGAAGGCTCCTGGAATGTTTGCATGAGACATCCGTTAAATTGTGAAGTATTTGTTTAAACGAATTTGATGCTTTATATCCCTGATTGTATAGGTTTTTCGATGTTCGTAATTTTAATTTCCCGAGTGAAACATTGTTTGCATAATTCAGAAGAAATTGAACTGCCTACGAATTAAATCAGTAGGAGAAGCAGTTAATAGGAGTTCTTTTGCATAACATGAAGGAACTTTTCAAATTACCTAGGTACCAGAACTTTTAGGAATTTAAAAAGTCGTATGACCTCTTCTTATAAGAATATTATAATTGTAACTAAATTAAATTTGTTGTCAGATAAAGCAAGAAAATCATTGTTATGGCAAGAATAATATTATCTTCTTGTATTACTGTTTACGCTGTTTATTATTTAATTTATATTTATGTTATTTCTTATTTTATATTTGTAATATTTCAATATATGTTCTTTTATATTTTCTTTTACACTAGCAACATTTGCTCAACAACTTTATCCTCCTACCTACCTCATTTGTTTCCTCTCTTGGTTCGAACGCATCGTCTGAAGTGTCAGCGTGCTCGCCTTGCAAAATCTCTCAAAAACGTTATACCCAGTGCTGTACAACATTTGTGAAAATTGGAACGCTCTGCTGAACCCATTCAACGCGTGAAATTGTGGTGTGTGACGCCTGAACCAGCGCCGTGGCCGTGGACCGGGGTCGATATACAAGTAAGTTCGTTCCCGGATTCCCTTCTTCACCCTCGCTAACTCACACGCACCATTTATTATTTAATTTTTATTAAACTACAGATATTTTGTATAAGTCACAATTTGATAGTCAAGCAATGACATGTTACTCCAGATTGAAAGCGACATATTTTTCTCATTTTCGATTAACTTTGTTGCGAATTACACCCCCTAGTATGGCTGTCGCAGTGCTTACTGCGTTTGAAGAGCCAGGGTATATTTTAGCCGGTGCATCGACGGTGACTGTCAACGGCTAGTTTTGATTATTAATTTTTTGCAGTACTATAACGATGAGTTTGACAGCTGCCAGCGTCGTGCTGACCTAATCACGGTTTACAGGGAGCCTCGCGTGTTGAATTTAACACAGGAACTGGGAGTACGATTGAAGAAAATTAATTTATGTTAACGTAATATATTTAAATTTAATAAGCAGCTACTGTCAGGGCAACGTGGCGGCAATTTCCCGTTTCATAATTACCCGTGTGTATGTGTGTGTGTGTGCGCGGGGCGACCGCGGGGAGGCTGTTATTGTTTATTAGCACAATCGTTGTGTCATATTATTATGCCCTTGCTTAATAAAATCGAAACACAAAAAGAAAACTTTTTTTTTAATCTGACTCGACACAGTGACCTGATGGTAAACATGGTGCAACCCAAAAAACGCCAACGGCTATCGAAAGGAAAGAAAAACCCATCGGCAGTCGCAGCTATCATGCCGGCCTGCACAATATCTCTTCACACTACGCTTAAAGGATCTCATATCATAGGATGATGGGAACACGCTCGCCGGAAGACCATTCCACAGCCCAAGGATTAGGCTACAGTAAGAGTTAGAGAACTTGATAGTCCTGGCCGGGATGTGAGATACCGTATAGCTGTGACACCGGCAACCCGCGCGCGTGGATCTATTCAGGAAGGGACAGGATGGAACAAGGTTAAACAACTCCTCAGCACACTCGCCATGATACAGACGGTAGGAAACGCTCAGCGCGGCAACATCTGTGCGCAACTTATTATAACATAGTGAAAGTACGTAGGGCACAGAACCTAAAAAAAAAATGAAAGAAAACAAATACATTTAAAAAACGGATCATATATTGCTGCAGGCTCACAAGTTGATTTTGGAAGAAAGTATATCATTCAGGGACGTGTTATGATAGACTAAAGCATCGTTTATCGTTTCAACAATAGGTAAGAGAATAACGATGCTACTGTAAATATTATGACTTTGTAAGTAAATTTGTAGCAAGGTTGGATGATTTTCATCCACTGGTGATTTGCTTCGATACTGCTTCAGTTGAGGAGTTCTTACGGCTACCTGAGCGTATTGGCTTAGAAAGTGAATGGACTTTTCATGGTGTTTTTGTTGAAGAAGTTCATCCACAGTCAAAGTATCCCGCTAAATCCGAAACCGGGTAATCGCCCGCTGCCATAACTTTTGGCCAAAGCTGAAGGTTATAAAATGCTAAATAATTCAAAATTTCCTAAAAGTGAATAGCATAATTATTTTTAAATGTAAGATATATAAACGACGTCTAGATATTATTAAAGTTATAGCTTAAAGCTTGTCAAAAGCCGACTGATATATAAACAGCAGCATATTCTCCGGTCAGACAGTACATGCAAATGAAAGCGATGGATTAGCGATAAGGCTTGCTCGCCGCCGCCCCCCCCCCCCCGTCCCTGCCCTGCCCTGCCCTGCCACCTAATTCCTTAGGCGGTGACAATTTTTGCGAAGTGAAACCGCGACCCCATTGTCATTCCGCAGGGAAGCGAGCCAATGTAACTCGGCGCCGGCCCACTGAAACGTTTGTGAATTCAATAGGTCTCCGCGCGCCTGTTATTTTATTGTGAAATTGTGACCGTACTCTCTATTAACCGTCGGGCTTAGGGCTTCCAGTGTATCAATTTGAGTTCCGGGACCAGAATTCTGAGAGTTGAAATGGCTTAAAAATTCCCGGAGCATTGGAAACTTCAGGAAATAATCTATTTCAAATTTTCCAATATCCAATATTTTGTTAACATTCAAATGTCCATTTGCATGAAATTCAGTTTCCCTGACGATTAACTAGCCTAATGTTTATATATTCGTTTATAAGGCAAACGGAATTGAGGTAAAATTATTGATCTTCATAAATGAACCCTTTGTTTAAATTATTTATTGCAGTGAAACGTAATAATAATGTTACGTTAATAAATACTTTGAGCCTCGATAGATCTAAAACTAAGTCTTGATATAATTAAGTCTTGGTCTTCGAAAATTGAAGACAATATCTTGAGATTCCCGGGACTTAGAAAATCAAATCTCCCGGAGTAGAGTCTCTAGTTAGGCTGTGTGACTTGAAAATTAACCATATACGTTACACCGAAGGTCCTTTTTTTCAACCCTCTCGTTTTGTGCTTTTATCTTAAATGATTTATCCAGTTCAACACAATTTAATTGAATATTATTTGTATTTGTCCATCAATTATTGTTGACATTGTATTTATTTTTGGAATGACATTGGAATTGAATTTTAATGGCAAGAGTCGGGACATTTTTTTTAATGCCTCTAAGGAATTTCGGCATTGATTTACGTGGGTGAATCCAACTGTGTGTCATTCAGCAAATTATTAGTATCTATTGATACGGATAAGCCTGAACGAGGTGTTAAAGTTTATATTCAAGAACACAATAAATGAGCTCAAAATTTCGACCACGACCGTCCTACATGCTTGGACACATTGACTTGGCTATTCCTAGAGTGGTATTACTAAATTCCTCTATCGATTTGTGGTGTCTTCGCTAGCTACTCAAACTAGTATCACCATTTTTATGAATCGGCTTATAACAGTATATTATTATACAATGAACTACGGAATACAATTAAAGTAATAAATAAAGCTGACTGTGCTCGGAAGGTATTTCAAAAGATTTCCTTAAGTTGATATTCTGCCGACATTCGGAAACGCAAGCGTCCGGCTTGCGGCCGTAACTCATGCTTTGGCTGATAAATCGTGCTGACTCCTCTACTTACCAATGCAATATTAACACCCGGAAATTTCACAGTTTCTGCATTCTATTCTGCCCCTCTCTGTCTGGTGAAGTAAGAACTGGGTGGATTATGAAAATAAGTTAACATGTGGGGACGAATATATAGTTTTGACGGAAGCACCAAATATGTAAAAATATTTCTTATTGTGTTTTTCAAATATTTCTGTTAAATATTTGATTGTTGGTTTTATTTTGAATCCTTAATCAAAATATATAATTGATGTTAAGTATGAATTTTAAAATAATGGAAAGATTCTTTGGTTTGATAATAATATATTTTGATATGTTGTAACATGACTTTATATTAGGTCCTTACATATGAAATTGGCGTTTTTCGTACTGGCCACTTTAATCACAAATTTCTCCTCTTTGGTAAGGAATTCCAAATTCAAATTTGTACAGCTATAGACTCATGTATTTGTGCTTCGATGATCGTCATTCATTTGTTTTTTTCTTCTGTTTTTTTCTGTTTGCGTCACTCATTTTACAAAATGGAAAACTTAAAATATCGCATTATTTACGAGTACGAGTTCCGCCGTGGCACTAGTGCTGCGGAAACAACTCGAAGGGTGAATGATGTGTATGGCGGTCGTGTTGCAAAAGAAAACACAGTTCGTTTTTGGTTCCAACGTTTTCGTTCTGGAAATTTCGACCTGCAGAACAAGCCCCGTGGACGGCCTGAGACTCAAGTTGATAATGAATATAATTAAATTAATTTTAATTAGTAAATTGATAATAATAAGCGGATCCATCGCAAACCACGTCCGAGTTAGCTGCAGGCTGCGATGTTAGTGATAAAACTGTTTTAATTCACTTGAAGAAAATTGGGAAGATTAAAAAGCTTAAAAGGTGGGTACCTCACGAATTGACTGAAGCAAACCGGCAAACGCGCGTCGACTGCTGCGTTACATTACTAAACCGGCACAATAATGAAGGTATTTTAAACCGAATCATTACCTGTGATGAAAAATGGGTTCTATACGATAATCGGAAGCGCTCAGCGCAATGGTTGGATCCTGGCCAGCCAGACAAATCCTGCCCCAAGCGAAAATTAACCCCAAAAAAGTTACTTGTAAGCGTTTGGTGGACTAGTGCCGGTATTGTTCATTACAGTTTTCTCAAATCTGGCCAGACTATTACGGCTGATGTCTATTGTCAGCAATTGCAAACCATGATGGAAAAGCTAGCGGCTAAACAACCTAGGCTGGTCAATCGCTCCACGCCACTGCTGCTTCACGACAACGCTAGACCACACACTGCGCAACAGACGGCTACTTAATTAGAAGAGCTTCAATTGGAAAGTCTAAGACATCCTCCGTACTCCCCGGACCTTGCTCCAACAGATTACCATTTTTTTCGAAATTTGGATAACTTCTTGCAAGGGAAAAAATTCAACTCCGATGGGGCAGTCCAAATCGCCTTCAAAGATTTTATTGATTCCCGTCCGACTGGTTTTTTTTAGTAAAGGGATCAATGAACTACCTATGAGATGGCAAAAGTGCATAGAAAATAATGGTTCATACTTTGATTAATTAAATATATTATATTAAAAAATATTCGACTTTTTGTTCCTCCCATACCTAACGCCAATTTCATATGTAAGGACCTAATATAAATGCCGCAGCTTATATCCTTGGCATCAGATCTATTTTAATATTTAATACTAGAGCAGACTCAATAGGAAATGTATTTATTTACTTATAGGGCAGTCAGTAACCGATATATTATTTAATATAATAATTTGTAACGATAAACATCTAAATGCTTCAACTGGTGAAGATTACCGTAACGTGCACCAAAAAAAAACAAAAATTCAAAAAAGGATTATCTTGTTTTTACTTTCCCCAACAAAGACAAAAAAGTAACCAAGAAATGTTCTATACTAATTGTTATAAGAACACAAATCTATAATAATAAGAAAATGCAGATTTGAATCATAAAAACTAGAGTACTTAAAAATGAATAACAAAAAAGAAAGAATAGATTGTGTGCGCGCATACAGTGACTAACATTAAAAGAATAATACTAAACCATAGTACGTTATAACATGACGATGAAAAACGCAAGCCCAACGATGAGATACATCCCGAACTAGTGGATACTCAAAACGAGTCCAGAATAACCCATTCTTAGCTTGGTGCAAAAGGTTATAGAGGTTTAAATGTGGTTGTTTGCGAGCTACAGAAATAGACAATAAAACATTTGGGCAGATTATCCTTGTAAAGAAATAAATTAGAAATATAAAAATGATAGTCCATTGTTGCAGAAGCTTTCGCGATGTATCCCGAGGCTTTCGTGGGCTTCTTTTATAAAAACTCCTTTGTGTTCCTCTCGAGGCGGCGCGGCGTTCCCGAGCCGTGCGGGTCATACTGATTCCGTTATTGTACGTATTAATGTAACAGTAAATCTACGTCGCAACTATTCCTTTGTACCAACGCAATAGCGCTGGACATCTTCAATAGACATTTATCATTGTCGATACTTTACAAAGCGACGTTTGTCTTCCTTCGAAAGAACCTTGGCTGTCAGTGTGCGGCTAAAGTCGCCGAATGACGGACATTGTACATATAACCTTAGGACATTTTGTGAAATAAACTTTTTTTTTTAGAAATATTTACTTCTACATAAACTTTACTGGACAAAAATATAAGAATAGGATCTTCTAGGAAAAATTATTGCAATAATAAAAATAAACATTTTAGAAAAATAATTGCGCAATAGAATACCTTCTTATGCATCGAGAACGCATTGTCAACTGGAAGAAAGAAAGAAAACCTATTAATAACAGCTGCCATATAACTGGGTTTTAATTACACAGTAACTGACAATATTAGAATAATTGGAGAATATAAGACTGATGTAACTACGTTAAAACTTCTTATAACAACTAAAAATACTGATAGGAACAATAGCTCAAACATATAAATATTATATATACGTGTATCCTCATTAGAAAGATATAAAGGGAGGTTCACAATATAACATTGAAGGCTAAGGGTTACAGACGAGTTTTAAAAATGTCATATAATATAGATATAATGAGCACACCCAGGACTAATTTTAGAAAAAAAATGTGCCTTTTGAAATTATTGAAATCTATAATAACCTATCAAAGTATGTCAAGGATTATTCTTCTCTATTTAAAAAATAAAATTATTTTTTTAATTATTTACCAGTGCTATTGAGATGTGGTGCGGTTGTCTGTTACTAGCATCCACAGTCGACATGTGACCAGTGCACGCGGCTATATCGAGGGGTGAAAGGTTATTTGGTATAAGTGACATTTCTTGGTGATATACTAATTTATATCTTCTTTATATAATATAAAATTCTCGTGTCACCTCATACCTCCGAAACCTCGTGTTACCTCACTCCTCCGAAACGGCTTTACCGATTTTTACCAAGTTTTATATGCATATAAGGTTAAGCAATCTTCAACGGTTAAAGAAAACAAACTCTTTTGTTGCTCTGAAAATACAAAGTGGAGATTTAATACATACAAGTTTCACAATGTATACAATAATTAATATCACTCAATATACCTGAAAACACAAAGAAACGACAATTATGTTTGTTTCTTTATTTTCACTGGACATTAACGACACGCTTTATAACGAAAAAACTATATTCAAAAACACCACGGCCGAGTCTCTGTGACCTGACAAAACAATGTTCCACAGTTTATAGGAAGTTGTAGTGGCATAGACTTTGTCACATACAGCCGCGCGAAGAGTGACAACATTCAAATGGATTGATGAAGGAATTATATTTCCTTTACATGCATATTCTTTAGGTTTGAGAATTGGCTACAATCTATTTTTTATGCCCCCTAAGTGGTAAGGATTGTTCGCCCTTAACATTTTTTTTTTATTTTTGGTCAAATATTTGTTGTTTTTATTTTTCTATAATGTGGTATTAAAAAATACACACAACCGTAAATGTTTACCATTTTATCACCAATCCCTATTTTTTAATATCTATGTTAGTAATTTAATCAATTTTCATCCCGCTTGATAACTGATCAATTATCGTCTTGTTTGTAAATGTTTTTCACTCTATTTCGATTAAAATTGCCCTGAGCTTATGGCAAATCTAAATTTTATTTATAAAAATAAACATTTATTTTTATAAATAAAGTTTATTTCTGATATATGCTTAGTGTTACCATTGTTAGATTTTTCAAATTTTTCGCGCTTTTACTGGTGGGTTAGCCTAGAAATAACTTATATCAGAGCGAGAACGGCAGAAGGCCGCTCGAAGAAGACGCCGTGCTGTCGACAACCGCCCCGGCATATCCGTCCCAGCGGATCGGTCGAACCACGACCGGCCAACTAATGCCTTAGGAGTTGTGGCTGCTCAGGGTGGGGGCTCCGAGCGACCGGTCAGCAACCCCCGACAAGACGGCGGTGCGTTGTGACGCGTTCTGCCGAAGTATACTAGGTGGTATCGGGGAGGCGGCGTCTCCCCCCCCCCCCCCCCCCCCGTGATTGTGCCTGTCAGGCGCGGCGTAGTGGAGCTGCGGCGATTTGATTGCAGGACCCGCAGTCCCCACTAATTCGCAGAAGTAGTCACCTTGGGGTTTTTAGCTGGTAAAAGTCCGGCACACCCCGGCTGCCACCCCCTTCGTGTCCGGGACGGTCCCGTGAGGATTTTCCCCAAGTAAAAAAAAGCTATTTTTTATGGCAAAACATCGTTTGCCGGGTCAGCTATAGTAATATATATCTTTTCAGAATCAGCGTTTTTTACCGATTCCAATTTTACAAGACTAAAACACAAGGGCTTCTGAATAACAAATTTCAAAATACACACTTCGCAATCTTAAAGTAGTCAACCTATGTGCAACTCTCGATATTACATTATCTTGATAAAACAATATTCCTCACCAGACTGTTTTTTGGTTGGTAGGCGAAGGTGAGGTAAATTCATGGACATTTACATCTCGAATATTCTTATTTGATATTTTCTTATTTATTCTTATTCTTTTTTTATTCTTGATTTGTGCCGTGGTGGCTGCCGGCAGAATAGAATAGCACCTCCCTCTTCTTGCTGAGGTGTCGTAAAAGGCGACTAAAGTATCACTTTAACACCGCAATTCAACCAGGTGTTCAGAGAAGGAAAACTCGACCAAACCTGCATCCTGCTCCCTCCCGATCGTACTGGTTCTCCTTTCCATCGGGGACGAGGGAGCTCGGACGAGAGAGTGCTTTTCTGGCAGCGCGTCCAGCTATGCACTTAAATATCTCCTGCGCAATTGACTGTTTCCGAAAATTGGACCTCGATTTTCTTAATCGGTGTTGAAACAGTCGCCGTGGCCGAAACCGGCCAGGACATCATCATCATCATCATCATTCTTATTTGAAATTTAGTAGCTAGTATATATCCAATTACTTACTAGTATATTTAGATAATGTTCTCTACATTACTGCAAGCCGGCATGACCAGGGTTATTTCGTTATTAAAAATGAATAAACCATGTAGCCCAACACATCACAAGGGTGATTGTCAATAGATTCCCATCTCTACCTGTCTTTACTGTTCTGTGACGTCACTCTACTGGACATGTTAAATAATATATTTAAAAGGGACAGCGACTGCAGCTACGTATATTATGTAATGCTCGACATGAAGACATTAAACACTTCCATAGTGATGTCGCGCATTGGAGTCGAGAAGCCGGTGGCACGGACCCGCGATGTTCAATGGACGCGCGTTAAGGAGCTATTCCAAATCACACGACTCGCATTTTGCGATGTTTTATTTTACAAAGTCATGTGAGCTATAGTTGTAAAATTAGTAAATACTAGCTAAGCGCGGCTCCACTCCCGTACAGTTGGCATTTCTACAGGGAAAGCAATTACTTATAAATGTGAAATGAGATGGATAGTTTCTATATCCAAATAAACTTGTAAATAGCTCATGAGAAATCGGGTGCAACATGAGTTGAAGTCGAGAGACGTGGAAAGATGATCCACTCACGTGTAAACTGCTGCTCCAATGGCAGAATAGGAAAGATTATCTGCATTGTGTTGGGGCTGGCAGTGAACAATGGGATACAATACGATAATTCTAAGAGTAAAACTCGAGGTGAGGCTGACTATGCCTCAAGATCGTTCGAAGAACCAAAAACCCATAGTTTAAACTTTCTCCTTTGTATTTGATGGTATTAGTAAGGTGTTATTTATAAGCAACACGCATAACGAATAAAACATTGACGAGAGATGGCTGTCGACTGCAAGTGATGCGTTGGAACTAAACTTTAAGAAAAAACAGCTGCAGTACGCGCCGACACCGCGACACGCGACACGGTGTCTGTTGCCGCGGCACCCTTTACCCACATGTAACTCTAGTGACAACCTAGTTAGAAATGCTTAAATAGGAAATCCTGGCTCACCCACTACACCGTCCGACTGTGGTACCGGACATCGAGCTTTCCAATTGTATTTTAATCCACTGGATGACACAAAGCCTGACCGAGCAGCGTGTAACAAGGGGCTTTGCTGGCTAGCAAATCAAAAACACCTGCCATTGTTACAAATTTATAAATAATACCTGTATCGTCACGCTATATCCCTAACGGGGTGAGCAGAGATAATTTAGTGGCTGTATCCACTGTAGTGCTGTGCCCAACGTGACCAGTAGCGCATTTGATCGCCGAAGCACGAGTTTATATGACATTTCTATTGAGATTAACACAGCGTTGACGTTGCCAGCGAGTGTTTCTGTAAATTGAAGATATTATGTGGAACGAGCGAGTGCCCTCCCTAGCCCTCTCTTACGGTTAAATCTGTGTGAATCCTTAGTGCTGTCAAAACTGAACTATTGCGATGTAGTGTACGGCCCTTGTCGACTTTGTGTACGCATTTGTCGGAGCATTAGCACGCTTCGGCATTGTAGCCGGTCCACCGCCCGCCAGGCCGGCACAGCCACAGACAGTGAAGGAAAACATCGCGAGCCAGCGAGGCAGACGTGAGAAAGGCGGTCAGCTGCGACACTGGTCACGTTGGGCAGTACATATAAACACAAAGTGGGTAGAGCGACTAACGTCTCTGCTCACCCTGTAAGGCTTATAGCGTAACGACATATTGTTATTATTTAGATGAAGGCGCAGCCGCTGACCGCGCGAACTACAATTGTCGTTTGCCGCGTGGCGCAAGCCGTATCCCCTGAACGCGCACCTTAACCGTGACGTGGCGCGGAGGAGTCTGCTCGTAAAGGCTTTACATAAAAGTTTATAAGCAATAAAACTTGGAGACAGCCAGAATTCGGGAGCTCTGCTTTCCTTTACGATTCAACTGTTATAAAGAAGGTTTTTATTGAAGGTGTTAAAAGTTTGAATCAAGTGGCCGCGAACCGATTCCTATGTTAAGCTGCGAATGTTCTGTTGGGAACATCAAAGAATTTGATACAAATTAGGTCTATACATACATACGTATACATGCCACATTGGGACGTAAGAGGTTAGTGGAAGATTTTAATAAGCCCCCCACAGCACCCAGCGACCGTTATTTCATTTACTTCAGACCAGGAACAAACACCTTAGGTGTGCATGACTTCAGAGTACGTACCGTACGGAAAGTGTTCGTGCTTCCCCTGAGGCCCGCTCAGTGCGTTGCGCCGCCGCCTGATAGTCTTCTCTCGGGAAGATTCGACCGAATATCTGTGCGTTGCACTGCATCGCAGTTCCTGGGCGTCCCTAGTGCGAAAAAGGTCAGATCTGGAATATATTGTATAGTGTAGATATATCAAAATTGGCTCAGCCTTGCATTTAAAGGTGGGTTTCTTTGTTTTTGTTTAACTTTTTGAAGATAGAATAGGGGTCTTGCTTGGGCGAGTCCTTTTTATAGACTTAATTCCCCCCTTTTTTATCCAGCATATGACTTTGTAAGGAAAAAAAATTATTATTGATGGTTTCTGAAAATATTATAACAAATTTATATAAGGGCCTGCTTGTTTTTGCCTACAGCGCATGGGTCGCGTCTCTGCCGATCGATCGGGACCGAATTATCTAAAATTTTCATACGGGAGCACCGGGAGTAGAGATTTTTTGAAAATTTCATTAAAATCACAAATTTAAGAAAATCATAATAAATGTTCCCTGTTTTTCGAAACCGACGGAGAGAACCCATCACGACGAACATTTCGAGGTGTCGTACTCCCCCACAATTTGAACCTGGAATAAACAGGAGCCATAATAAATTCAAAATTTTTAATCGACTTTTTTATAAATTATTTATATAGACACCAGTATATATTTGGCTGCATGGGGTGCGCCCTCGAAGGAGGAATCCTTTGAGGTGTTTGGGTCCTCTCTCAGTCAAATACTTTCTTAGATATTCGCAAAAAAAAAAAACGAAAACACAAGTCCGCTCACCGCCCATTGTTTTGGCTTAGGGATATCGAGTTGAATTTTTTTCCAAACATTTTTATTCAGAAATCGCACTTGGGGATCCCTGGGAACCCTGAGCAGGCACTTTTGGTACGGGCTACGTACGTCGCAGGCACTAATTTCTTGAGTGTTGGGTTTTCAACATTATTTTTAAAAATAATTTTGTATATGAGATTGCATTGTGAAATGAAACAAAATATTATATACATTAAAATACAAATAATAATTGTATGGTAGTATTTTATTACTACTCTACTGTTGTCGGCCAGCGGTGATGCGTGGAGCCCGCGCGACGAGCCTCTGTCGCCCCCGCCGCCACTGGGGCCCGCGGGGCGCAGAGGGCGGCACCTACACCGGCCGACTTGGGACCTGCGGGACCTAGAGTGGTGTGCCTGTGGCCCCCGTCACCGGTGCAGTAGTGCGCCGCATGAGGTGGACAAAAGCATTAAATGAAAATGTCATGCGGGCCTACAGCCTATGCGGAGCGACAGAGAGGGGAACTAACCTGACCGCGCATCGCGTTCGAGTGCTGTCTTTGTTTCAGACACTTGAACCAACAATTACAGTGTCCGCCCAACGGCTATCGGATCAGGTACGAGTCATTCAACGGTGTAAATTGTTGAATGATGTAGTACTTTAACGGCTGCGCTCTACTATACACGTTGTTCAAAATATTCCAAACCAACTTACTGAAGATGCACCGCTTGTGGGAATTCCATCTGATTTGGTCGCTGAGGAAGTGGACTTGGGTTTGTATAGTGCACACCCGTGAATACCATGCTGATTGCCATCAAGCGCGGCGTGGCTACTGAGCCCACTCAAGATATGAAAACCCGCTAGAGCTGCGAGCTATGTTTAGTTCGTAATAAAAGCAAATAATACTATGAGCGAAAACATTGTTTACTCAGAACAAGCTCTAATAGGTTCTCGCATTACTAATTAATGCCTAATTGGACTCGGGAATCCTATAATAAGAGGTTGCCCTGTGCGGTGTGCGGTTTCTTTATGTTTGTTTTATTATTCCAACGATGTATAATATCATTATATACTTGGCTACGAAGCGCACGAATTTATAATAATAACATATCGTCAGGCTATATATCTTTTTTTATACTGATCGAAACAGTATGTCCATACTTGCAAACCAAAATTACAAAGCATCCTAAAGAATAATCTATCGGCAATCGCAGCAATGATGCCGGCCTGCACAAATACCTCTTCACGCCCTGCTTAAAAGACCCCATGTCATAGGGCGGTATATTCCACGTGGGAGAGAGAAATAGGATCAACGTTTGAGAAACCGCCAGTTTTCAGAGTGTATCCGTTGGTGGCTTATGACACGAGAATTAGTCTTCGCGGATACCCGATGCTGAGGATGCAAAACTACACATTGTGAACAACTGCTTTTTGGATCATAAAAATCTAATACATCATGCGGTACTTTATCAGGGTATTAGAGTCTAGTGCTCTTACTCCTATATATGGTATGAGGCACCACTTTCTAATGTTTTCTTACACTGTCTTGACAAAGTGACTACATTCCACCTGATAGAAAGTACAATGGTAGTCCAAGAACGACAGTGACCACCAAGGGACGAAAATCCGTTGGCAGTCGCCGTCAACGTCGGCCCGCATGTTCTTCGGCGGAAGGTCCTCGCTATATGAACAACTGAGTATACACAAATTGATCCCGAAACGCAGTAAACGGAGACAAGTCAGTATGATGGTTTACACTTGCACACTGTGGTCTTGATTCGTTTCGGGCAAACGCCCTACCGCATCACAGAAATTAGCTTTTCTTTTCGATACCATGCAAGAAATTTTTTGTTTCACAGACTTCAAAAATGGAAAGGTATCTGAAATTATTAGACTATACGAAATACGGGCACTTTCTTCTAATATAGTCAACATGGGTAAAATCACCGTCAACCTGTATCCGTCCACTGCTGGACGTAGGTCTCTCCCAAGGGTCGCCACTGAGCCCGATACTCTGCTTTTCTGTTCCAACTATTACCTGCCACTTTGCGCAAACGTCGCTCCACTTAGCCAGAGCGCAACCTGCACTGCGCTTGCCGCGGCGCGGTCTCCACGCAAGAGCACGTCTACCTCAATGGTCATCGGTTCTTGGGCAAACATGCCCGGCCCGCTCGCCGCCACTCCAGCTTGCTAATCCTCTGAGCTGTGTCGATGACTTTAGTCCTCCTCCAGTGAAACACCGAGCACAGCACGTTCCACAGCACGCCGACCGACTTTGGATTCGAGCACTAGTCGCGCCGGGGGTGTCCGCGGCTCAGCTCCGTGCGCTATTATGGGTAACAGGCACTGGTTGTAGACTTTCTCCTTCAAGCTTCAACAGGGGTATACTTAAGTTTTTTTTGTTTTTATTTTAGAATACATCGTATTCTGCTAGGCGTGCTGTAATATAGCGTGACACAGTTACAGTAACTCTCTGAAAGCGGACAGTGAACCTGCAGGGGAGGAGTTCTTTGCGCCAGGAACAATTAGAATTAAAAGAATCGTTCGCTGAGACGTTAGCGAACGCGATACCATCGCCTGCTCAGATAGATAATGAAGCCTTTACATTTTGTTGGAAAACTTTTAATTGAGTTTTATAAAAGATAATTTTTCAGCCCTTCTTATTTTTATGGGTTCAATGTTTCGTAGCGTCTGTTAAAATTATTTTTATAACCCTGATTCTGGTAGTCGAGTTCACCGCTGGGTCACGTAGATATCGGAGGCAATATTCCTTCCGGGGTAAGCAGAGTAGCTGAATCCACTTTGCACTTACATATTATGCCCAACATAGAAGAGCAACTGGACGCCGTTTTCACAGCACTACTACACGTGACATTTCTATTAACTATCATGCGGGCTTCCTCCCGATGTTTTCCTTAACCGGTGAGAATGTGATGCCTAAATCCGTACTTGATTTGGGAAAACCTAGAGGTACGCGCCAGGAGTCGTATCCGTGGTTATAACCTCGTGCCTAGAACCACTCGCGTTCCTGCGCATGGTTGCCGGTCTCTTACTCACGAGGCCACTAGAGCCACAGCGCGATGTAGTTGCTGTCACCACAAAACTTTTATTATTTGGAATTTTTAATTCGAAAATATCATAGCCTATCTAAATTGCACAGATTCAGATGAGATAACGAAAAAGCAATTAAATCAATTAGATCCAATCACGTTTACTGCTAGACCACATTAATATATCAAAACAGTAATAGAGAACAATAGGTCAAAGGCACTGAGGCACGGGATACAAAGCGTTTTCCCAGCGGCAGACTAGTTCATCGCTTGTAGCTTTGAGGTCTCGAGCAAAGGATCTCTGAGCGGTAGATTCTCGGAAATCGGTTAGAACTCGACTCATCAAGATTTTAAAGCGTATTTCAATATTACAATACACATTGAAATATACAATGCACTGGCTATAAGTGTCTCTCTACAATGGCACAAAACTTTAGAAATATTGGTTAATAAACCTTGTTTCCTGTAGTTAAAAAAGCCCCAGGCTTCGACAATAAACGATAAATAAATAAATAATAAATTCGTTTGTGTGTTTTTAATGCGCTTTATGTCATATATCTATATTTATGTCACATATTTTTTTATAATATTATAATAACTTTATATAAGGGCCTGCTTGTTTTTGCGTACAGCACGTGGGTCGCGTTCCTGCCGATCGATTTGGACCGGGACCGGGAGCGAACATTTATGAAAATTTCACTGAAAATACAAATTTAAGAAAAATCATAATAATACTTACTTGTTTTTCGCGCAGACGGAGAGAGCCTGTCGTGACGAACCTTTCGAGGTGCCGCACTCCCCCACACGTTAAACCTAGAATAAACAGGAGCCATTTTAATTTAAAAAATTTTAATCCACTTTTTATAATATATTTATAAAGACACCGATATATATTTACCTGCAGAGGGCGTGCCCTAGAAAGAAGAATCTTTTGAGGTGTCTGAGTCCTCTCTCCGTTTCATACTTTTTGAGATATTCGCAAAAAAACCGGAAAAAACTAGTTCCCTTGGGAACATGAATGAAATCTATACTAATATTATAAAGCTGAAGAGTTTGTTTGTTTGTTTGTTTGTTTGTTTGTTTGTTTGAACGCGCTAATCTCTGGAACTAATGGTTCGAATTGAAAAATTCTTTTTGAGTTGAATAGACCATTTATCGAGGAAGGCTTTAGGCTATATACCATCACGATGCAATTATTAGGAGCGAAGAAATAATGGAAAATGTGAAAAAAACGGGCAAAATTATTCATCCTTGAGGGCTTCCATTGCGTGCGCTGCAAAAACGGTTCAAGATACCAAAAATATATGTATGAAAGAATTATTCCTCTTGAAATGAACTAAAAAAATGTCCGCGACAGTATATGTCTATCTTTTAAGATTAAGTCACTAGAACCGTTTTTATGGTAAACAAATTTGGTCGAAATTAATGCATTATTTGTTAAGAGTTGTATCAACGTAATAATATTAATCTTTATCCAAATAAATGTGTTGTTGATTAAGAGTATTTATTTGTGAACAAAATTGTCTTTGACATCACTTAATTTCAATGAACATCTTAGAAGATATTACAAAACCTTACATAGCAAAACAACGTTTGCCGGATCAGCTATAGTGTCTTGATAACCGCGAAACTCGAGAACGGCTGAACCGATTTGACTGATTTCTTTTTTGTTGTGTTTGTTGAAGTCTGGGGAAGGTTATAACAGAGAGAAGATTTTAAAAAAATATCTGAAAAAGTCTAAAAACAACACTTTTCTATATTCTCATACAAAAGATTTGTTATAAGTCAATTTGAACTTTAACACCATAGCATAAAGTTTAAATGTTAGTGGACGGGTTCCGGGAAGGCAAAACAATTATTGAGTGACGTATAAATATTAATGTCAATATTTGTCAATTTTTATACATATAGCATTAAGGCCAGGTTCCTTCAAACAATTTTCAAAAAACAGCCGACAGGCCAATAGCTGTTAACATAAAAAAAAAAAACAATGTGACTTTGTTTTAGAGAAATAGGGCAGAACAAGGTCTGCCGGGACAGCTAGTTTTTATATAAAATCAAATTTAACTAAATATTTATTATCCTTTCTACTATTGTGAGGATTTCTGCAAATGCAAAGCATTTGACAGGGTCTGGCATGCAAGCTATTATCCAAGCTTCGTTCCTTTGGAATTCCCTATGAACTCCTGTCCTGGATTACAGACTTCCTGAGTGAACGATCTATTCGAGTAGTGGTTCATGGCTGCTCATCCGATCCTATGACAATTAATGCCGGTGTTCCTCAGGGGTCAGTACTCTCAGCAACATTATTCTTGCTTCACATCAACGATCTCCTAAGACCCGGTATCATTGGGTACGCAGATGATAGCGCTGTTGTTAATAGATACATGTCTGGGCCTCAGGCTGCGTCAGTCGAGATGTGTAAGGAGATGAAGGCGATGGTTCGGCGTGTTGATACGGCCCTAGATTTCGTATCCAATTGGGGTGATGCGAATCTGGTCAGGTTCAACGCTCTGAAAACACAGGCCTGGCTCTTCTCCGCCATACGGCGCCCTTTTGTCTTGGCTTCTACTTTCCAGGGTGTAAACGTACCTGTGGCTGATAGCCTCGAGCTTCTTGGCGTGGACATAAATGCTGACCTTAACTTTGGGCGTTCGATTGAGGCTAAGGCTCAAATAGCTGCTCAGAAACTGCGGATTCTTTTTAAGGTCAGGCGGCATTTACGCCGACCCAACTTCTTAACTTATATCAGGCGCAAGTACGGTCGTGTGTGGAGTACTGCTGCTATCTCTGGGACGGCTCCGCTAAACACCATTTGGCAACTTTGGACTCAATTGATTGCCGAGCTCGGCGACTCATTGCCGATGAGGCTCTTACGTCGAAAAGAAGATCATTATGATTACCGTATGGTTTGCACAGCCTTGAATTTGTCCACTGGCTGTGCTGACTTAAGCCAGTTACTGCGTGTACATAACAGGGAACCAGTGGTAACGCACGTAAACCGTTTGTTTTTAGTAGCATTACCATTTAGCAACTCTGTACTTACTCTCTACGGCCGCTGTGGCGCCGTGGCTATGGAGGCTATGGAGGCCTCGTGTTTAACAGTCGCCATTATTCTATTATAAAAATATGAAAATCAGGTCATAATAAAGGCAGTTCAAACAATGGCTGCCCTCCGCAACGCTATTATAGATTCAATAATTACTTTCAGAAAAATGCGTATTAAAATAAAGATGACTTGTCGTGTCTGAATAATAAATGGATTTATATTTTGTAATAATATTCAAAAGAAAATCTACCTTAAACTTTGCGTCTTAAGCCGCATTTGCTTTGTAATAATTTGAACTTAATTTGTTTCAATCCAAGCGAATGTAGTCCTTGTTTCACCTTGTATAATATATATTTTTCCATGTTTTATTTTTGTGTTATTTTATGTATTGGTTTCTGAATAATTGTTATCTTAACGAAAAAAAAAAATGTTTACAAAATATAAGGCAGCCTACAAAATAGAGTCTGTACGTACTTTTACAATGTATAGCTAATTTTCATCGGAGGGGCTCTGTTCATATTTCTCTTTTATCGTCAGCACTCGCGAGGTGTCTCACAATCTACTATTAATGCGAGTTCATCTCATAATACTGTAACAGTTCATAGGAAAGCAGAAACAGATTAATTCGATTTGGTAGAAACTTGTTCATAAATTTCTTTAGTAAAATGGTAAAAAAAGAAATAGAAAAGGTATTTATTCGACAGCAAAACTTAAATATGTATAAATGATGTAAGTAGTTTATTATACCAATGAAACTAAGTCATGAAAGGGCTTACGACAGATGCCGCTTGACTGCAGTCGCAGCCGGGGTGGCGCTTGCGTCATGCCATTTCCATTGAGCCGTCGGGTTGCCGCCGCTGGCTGAGCACCTTCTGTGCTCGCCCCCTAAGCCCGGTTGAGCTGAAAATGCCTTTCCCGGCAATCAGTAGTTAGTCCGCTTCAAAAAAAAAGTTGCCGCCGCTGCGGTGCTGGTAACACGTCATTTAAACTCTTTTATGATACATCAACCGCCTTCTTAATGTCTATATAGCATCGCTGCTGGCGATATGGTACATTTTGCTGTGTACATGGCACATAGCTCTCCGGAGTTTGGACAAAGTTTTAGTGTAAGGTGTAATACCGATGTTCAGAAGTGAAAACACAACTCTTCTCATAGGTACATCATTTATTCTCATTTCCTTAGTAATGTTTTAACAATAATCCTTCCTGATATTTAAATAATTTCCTTACTCATTAATTAAGACCAGGCGTACGTCTTTACTGTTCGAGTGCCACCCTTATGAATGCCCGTCATCCAGACGACGTTCTCTCAATTTATTCTTATAAATATTTAAAAAGGTAACCAGTCCATATTCTATAATAATTCTAGGATATCATGTTTTAGCTTTGATCACACTATAGGCAGAAACGGACCTAATGGCACTGTTTGTAACATACACCTTACAGGTGTATGCAAGTGAAACTGTTCCGTGCCCGTGGCCGGAGGCTAGAACCTTGTTTCTGGACTCTTGTTTTGCTGGACAGCATATTCATACGAGGAGCTGAAATCCTACAGGATAATGGAGACGCATACTCTGGTTTATGCCGATATTATTGATTGACGGAGTGATTTATTTCACTGCTCCCTGCCAAGGTGTCGGTGGTCTTTGATAAAATTGTACGGATCTTGTTCCTCATGATTATCATCAAAAGTAACTGACACTTTTTTATACTTGTATACTTTTTGCTTCCCGGGCGTCTGTATGAATTTGGTTTCCCAGGCCCTGGTGGAGTAATTAAAGCACACCCCGGGGGTTTTTAGTCTGTAAGAGTCTGACACACCGAAGTCGCTGCTCCCACAGCGGCTCTGATCATTTTATACAAGTTATAAATTAAAAAAAAGATACGAGTATGTCAAACGTTAAATACCAGAGACAGATCAAACAAATATACATATATAATGTTACCTCAGAAAAGCAAGAGTGCTGCGTTATCCCCAAAAATAAGTGACCAGATGAATTTTGCAAAACAAAGACAAAACTTGATAACTAAAGTCAGAAACAGCAAGTACTAGACGAAAATACGTAGGCCTAACCAAAGAAAAGAACAGATATAAAAAACTGAATATGAATGACAAGGTCTCTGGTTGTTGCCGGGGGGTGGGGGGTAGAGACAGACAGACATGAGCACTACACAACTAAGCACAACACAAAAAAATAAACAGAAACGTTTGTCAGTTCATCAAGGTAAACTATTATATTAATTCCTGTAAGTCACATTTTAACCTATACATTTATAATATTGTGATCAACATTTTTAAATACTGTAAACAATAATTAATTTCAAACAATTGAGCGCAGTAAACGAAACAGGTCTTCGTAGTGTAGTTTTCAATTTAAATGAATTTGATCCCGAGAGAGTTTGAGAACGTAGAACCATGTCAGAGAGTTTACAAAAAAGACCGTGGGGGCTTGCATGTACCACGTGGCAATCTATAGCAGTGCCTTTATCGATTATAAATCTGTAGTGAATTGGGATGATATTTGTAACTTTTAATTTAATCCGACCATTTTACAAATGCAGATTAAATTAGGTTTCGCTAAGGAAGGCGACGCCGTCTTATTGCGTTACAAAAATACAATCAATAACAATTATAAATGAAAGATTTTGTGAAATTTCGTTGGAATATCAGAAAGGTTTGTAAAGTTTTTGTGTAATTCCGGTGGGATTCCTCTTCCTCTTTGAAGGTAACTGAGGAGTAATTTAGTTAGTTATTTAGAGGGAGATTTGTCTGACACGGAAATGTAGAATTTATAAACTTTGAATAATTTGTAGCGGTAATATGATTTTAAATTGAAAGCTATTATATATTGCTAAAGAATTTTATTAACCAGCACTTTCCTTTGGCTTCATCTTAATTCTCGATTTTCATTTATTTGGTGCTTTAGAATTTTCCCATCTTGAAAATTCTGTCAATTTTTTTTACATTTTTAGATTGTTTTTAATAAACTTTAAGATGCGAACACTTCAATATTGTTTGCTTCAGATTTTTAACGAAATCAAAGTTTCATAGCGGTTACTCGATCGTGCGCAGAACAACATCTGCTACGGGCTATCATTATAAAATATATTATTTACGCATTTACGCCGCCTGCATTTGGTCACTTTAGTTTATGCCTTTACAAAGAAAAAAAAAAAAACAAATTACTTAAAGAACACGCCAGCAAAACAATGTCACATAGAAAAATGATTGTATTCAGTGCAAATATTATTTTATTATTGGAAATAGCCAATGAGGGTAGTAAATTCATAAAATATTTTGTAAAGTATCTCATATTGAGCCTTTAACATTATTCACTAAACAATATTATAGTTTATTAAACAAAAGTGAAGCGGAGGCAATGTGGACCGTGTACTGATACGAGGAGGATTCCTGCGATGACCGCCCGCTTTTGTGGAATTTAATCTATCTTCAGAGAGCCGGTTCTCAGAGAAGGAAACACGACAATCTCCCACAGAGCTCGGTAAATAAAAATAAAGCCCTAAAGCCCCAGCAGCGAGTGACTGGCCTTTCATGAAACAAATTGAATACTTATTCTTATTCATAGACTGCGTGCGGGGTAAGCCGCAGATATTTTATATTTAAGTCAAATAATCCTTTTGAAAAATGGGCCTTTGAAGCGTTTGATGGAAACTTCTCATGCTCGATTGGATTGTCAACGTTATGCGTTTGGCACAAGACTGCAATAGCCGTTTACTACTTACTCTGCGTAATACTTTACCAACTAATCAGTTCATATTAGGTCCTACAGAAAGTACATTCCGTTTTCGGTATTCAGCAAAATAGAAATATTTATAAATATTATTGTTAATGACTTCGTACTAGCGTGAGAGTAATATGTATATCCCATTTGTGAAAACTAAACCACAAGTATATTTAAAGTTTTTGCGCTTTAGTACCTAAAGATTAGAATTTGATAACAAATCGTGTAAACCGTTATATTCGGTGTCGCAATCGTTGTTTTGGCTTAAGCTGTATTTAACGTCCAATTTGGTCACAAAAGTAATGAAAAACGTTATCTTAGGATATTAACATTTTTTATACGGATTCATTGTACACCAAACGGCGGCAAGTGCAGTCCATAAATACGCTACGACATCCGAGAAACATAGAGTATGTTAGTGGTAGTTCCAATCATGTCGCCCCAGACAAATATCTCTTTACGTTTTGCTTGAAAGGCCCGATATATAGTAGGAGCACGGTCACACGTTCACCGGAAGGTCATGCTACATTACAGCGACACAACAAAAGTAAATTAACTTTATAAAGCTTCGCTAAATTTAGTTTACAATTAAATATCTGTTTCTTTAAAGGGCATTGTTGAATTTGCCCCTTCAGCCTTTTATTTACACCTTATCTGGGGCAATTAATCGAGGCGCAGCGTCGCGGGGTCCTTGCCCGGGGTCGCTTGATTTACTGGGCCATTACCGAGGGTCAGCTTCCGGAGGTAGATCATTGAAACGAACAGATTAACAGCCTCTGGAGGCTCTGATCTGATTTAGTAGCGTCCATGTAAATCTACTCGCTGATATTATATGAACTGCGCTTGTACCTTTAATCAATTACGTTCTATAATAGCTCAATATCACTTAGGATTTAACCATTAGTGACAAGTTACAATGTGTTTGTAAATTCTAATTTATAACCATCTATTGTGTTAGTTTGGACTACTTTTACCTACTTTGTTTCATTTCTGTATCTTTATAGTTCGTTGTTGGATTTACGTGTTACATGGAAGATCATAATAGGAAGTAATGTCCCGATCACGTCGGTGACATGCGAGCTGTTATATTCCAGTGTTCGTCTATTGTACTTTGTACTATGACACTTGTATTATTCAACTAGAATAAAACTATTATCGTGTCTTCATCATATGAGTATATTGAGTGCGTATTATTAAATAATTCTAATACTTGTTTACAAAACTATATTATAACAATCTTGTTATCTTTCTTGTTCAATAATCAATCTAGCCCTACTCCTCTTATTACGAATTTCTAGTTTACTAATGTTTGGTCTGTCATTTTTTTTATCTTTTTGTTCTTCACGGCCGTTAGTCATACACACAACAGGTAACTCAAACATATGTGACAGCCTCCTTTTGCACATATCTGTTACTGTACCTTCATTAGTATAAATTGGAGTTTTAGCAATTGACTTGTGAGTGCTTAAAAAAGTGAATTAAGTAATCATCTGTTTCATTTTTGTTTTCTTAGTAAAGCAAAAACAAAAATTTAAAGTGATAATAAAAAATTAATATAATTTACTCAAAACAAATTAACATAATTTTAATACATTTCTACATGTAAATTCAGATTGTAAACTTAAAAGATTCATTTTAATAGCTTAGATTTAAATTATAAATATAATGATAATGAAAGAATATAATTTCTAATTACAAAGGACAATAATTACATTGCTAAATACGAATTTTAAATAATATATTTATCAATATAATCTGAGAAGTTATAACAGCAGGTGGATTCACAATAAAACTGATCAAAAGTCTACATCTAAGAGGGATCATTCGTTTTTTGTATGAAGCTAGGTTGAGTGAGCACGTACATAGCTATTTTGCGATTTCACTACTAATGCAGAACTATTGACAAAGATAGTACCATATTTTAAGTGATTTTTCCAGTGGAGTTCCAGCGGTGGTAAACCTACCGCATAGTAAGTATAATATTCAATTCCGAATATTCCTGAATGCCGAGACATCGTAAAGTCCCAGCATAACCGTCCGAAAAAATCTTGAACACGAAAATAAAAGAATCTCTATATAAATCTCGACTGAACTCTGCGTAAGGGCTTTGCGCTCCACACAAATCAACGCGGGTGTCTATTCACTGATCTTCTTTCTGTTTTACTGCACAGAAAACTGTGTTTTATCGACTAATGATAGCGGAACATTGATCCGGTTATCATTATTTCGGAATCAATTGTCATTTGGAACAATTTCTAGAGTTGCTATTCAGTTAAAGTTTTCTTCAATTTACAATAATTGTCTAATATTTTGATAAAGATAAATTTGTTTATTAAAGGTAGAACAACTGGGTGCGTTCATTAGAAATTCGTATATTGATTTCACAGTAGCGACGGAAAGGAGGATATTAGATCGGATCTAATTCTATCGGATACAATTGCAAAGCAGCCGAGCGTTGTGCGACGTCGCTCTATTTCCTGGAGACTGTGATGACTCCGTCAGATTAAGTTATGTCTTGCTTAGTCAGAGTGAAGATTTATTGGCTGGAGGAAAATGAACGGATGGATCCCTTTCTCATGCTATAACGAAACCGCTAAGTGAATTCGTTTAATATTTTTTAAATATTTATAACCTAAAAATTATTTAATGGATATTTCCAAAGGTGAAATTCTAGATAAATGTCTACGTAATAATGGGAAAATGCTAAAATTTGGATGAAAAGTTTGAGATGAATTTTAATCAAATTAATAATTTCACACTAAAAAACTCATTTCTCTAGATCCCTATTTAGAGAAAAAAATCTATAATTAGTTACGAAAACCACTGTGTCATATTTTATTTAACGCCATTTGTTTATATCCCGGAGAAATATCCTACATAGAACCATCAGAACGTCTGTCAGACTCCTACCGACTAAAAACCCCCAGGGTGTCCCTCTGATCACTCCACCCAGGTCTGGGAAACCAAATTCATCCAGTCGCCCGGGGAGCGAATAGCCTTATTCGGGCTTAGTCTCTGGGTGGGGCTGGGTGTAAAGAGAAAAGAAGTTCACGAGCTCTTAGTTTAAATATTATTTAAATAATTTAGTTAGTTAATGGACAATTTTAGTCAGATAATTATAAAGAAGATATAACCGTTCCGTTAGAACCCGAAACAGTATTCATTTATCTGAAGCAATCTCTACAATTAGTGGAAAATATGAACAGTAAAGATAGCATCAGTACAAAACGGATAGCAGTTGACGGAGCGCGCGGCCCCCCGCTCCCCTTTGCCATAACAATCGAACTGTCTCTACCATCTTAACGAGCGCCGATAATTGCCCCTCCCACCCTCTACGGCTCTACAAATTGGCCCGTAATGTGTGTTCGTTTGCGTTAATGCAGAGTTAAGGTTTTGTTATTTGTAGGGATGGCGCTTTAACGCCGTGTTTATCTGCAGCGAGTACTTCGTTAGTGGTATTAGTTACAGCTTTGTTTTACGACTCCAATATAATTAAAATTAATGACTCTGTTAATAATCCGTCTTCAGCGTTTATCAGTTTTACTGCTGCAGCCGTTCAATCAGTAGCAGACGGCAGCTACTAATCAATATAACTGGCAATGATATTAATGAAAATCAAATTAGCACCGACATATACTACGAATGTTCAAATGAACAAACAGTGACTAGCATAGTGACGGTAGCAAGATAACAACAATATTAATAGATTCTCCTTTATAGGTTATAGAAAAATCTATCTATCTAGAAATTCCATAAATATCAGAAATCTACTAAAATTAATAGCTTAGTACGGTCTCACTAGATTTTTATTCAATTGAGGGTAATTTTTCAATGATTGTCTTTCAAGAAAATATTGCTCGATTATAATATTGAATTTATTTTCAACGTACATAGTATGAATAGGCAATGATGATTGTTTAGCCCAGACTCTGGAGCCTGTAATTTGAAATTAAAAACGAAGATTAACATCCGCTTCGATGTTTATGATCATCGTTAGCAATTGAGTCAACAGGTCACAAATCAAAGCCAGCAAACAGACTAAGCAGTTGTGTTCACACCGATAATCCTGCCTAATTAACCGCAGCCGCTAATTGCATCGCAACAGACAACAAACGCGTTCAGATTATAGCAATCAGATCGACTGGTGATCATTAATAATAATCTTTGGACCCATTGAATGGATATGACTTGAAGCTAATTTGAATTTCCAAATTATACTAAAGTCGTTCAATTTATATTACTCTTCAGTAAGCTCTTCACAGATTCGTAAATTATATCGGTTTATCAATTCCAAATTAGAGCTAGTTTCACTTTGAAGCCAAGTAAGTCAATATTTCCTAAGCAGCAACTTTATATTTGTTCCCGTCTCGGTCGATTCTGGAGTTGGATTATAATAAATCGTGATAAAATTAGGTGTATCTTGTATAATTGAAATTGTAAATCTTTAGTTACTGTTTATGGTGCTCGTATTAATACTATAATTTACTTTAATTAAATTAAGTTGTAAGGTTCAGTATACACATTTTGCTACATACTATAAATTATATTCTATACCAGGGGTTTCCAAACTTTTTTTTTCTTGTAGACTACGTCCCAAATTTTACTAGTTTACGTGGACGCGTGCTGCTACATTTTGAACATAATCCCAAAACGCATAAAAAAATTAAACTCCGAAAAAAATTTAACCCGTAAATCTGAACGCTAGAAACTTTTCTAAATAACTAATTATACGTTTCTAAAAAACTAGATAAATTTTCGTGGACTCCATACGTGCCTTGTGCCTTCCCATTTTTTCATACCATCGTAGACCCCTGTCGAGTCTTCCATGGACCCCTGAGGGTTCACCTGAATCACTTTGGGAATCACTGATCTACAGTATAGTTCAATTGTAGAGATGATACAACTTCTGCTATTCGTAAGGAATTAAAATTAAAATCGGGAAAGAAATAACGAATGAATAAAAATGTACTCATTAAATCGTTTGATACGATCGACATGACGGAATAATGTATATTTGTATTCATAAAGCCTTGCGTCAACATCGATTATTTCACTTGCTAAAGAATGATGTGCAAACAGTTCGATCAATTAACGTGATATCATAATGACCGCAATTTCAATTGGATACCGCAAGAGCTCACCACGGGCCCTCGATATTTAATATGATTCAAATAACGTTCAAAACTAAGCCGTCATGAAATCTGCTAACGGCCATACGTCATACCGTGGAAAGGTAATTAAGAATCGAAATAAAGGAGTTTGAACTTTATTCAAATCGTATAAAGGTTAATATTACAATTTTCATTTGGAGATCAAATTATAAAATGAAGCTAGATTAGTGGAATGATGGATGCCCTGGGGGTGGTTTCAGTTTAGCGATCATTTTATGTGTTGTTAGATCCGCGAGCAGATAGTCACACGCTTAAATCGGAAACTTTATGGCGTTTGGGGTTTAGGTCCGGGATCGCGATTTCAATTATCTCATTTCAAACATTACTGTACAAACAGTTTCTGTTATAAGAGATTTACGCATCTCTAATGAAGTTCTGTTAGAATAGCAAACAATACTAAAAGTCCATAAAGCAAATACACATTATACGAGTAAAGTAAAACTGTTTTATTGAATCAAAAGCAACACGTACCGCACCTAACCACATGAAGAGGACCGCGGAACGACCCCCAAAATTTTAACGTGGGATCCATTTTTTGTCCTTTCCGACCTTTTCAAACAAACATAACTCACGAGATGAAATTTAATGATTTTAAAATTAAGCCGGACTACGATCGGTGAATATTTTCAGACAAATGGAATTTCAAAAAGAAGTCAGCTTCTGATGACAATTTTATTAATATTGAATTAGATCTCTTAGTTAATTTATTCTATGCTCTATACATCTTCCATTTGGTAGATGTGGCAAAGTATTGACTTAAGCGATGTTTGGTTTTCGGGTAATTGAAAATTTTAAAATAAATAATGAACTTGTCGTCTATGCTTAGTATATAACGTCAAAGGTCTACTTAGTCTGGCCATAAATACTGTTACCTATAATTAAAAATAAACAAAATATTACTTTTGAATTTGGAATCTGTCATTTTTATACGATTGTCCAATGCTTTTTCTTATTTTCGCAGCACTATGTTGTAAAATATTTTGTGATTTTAAATAGTATTACGGCCTTTTTATTCAACAGAAAGCAACTAACATCGGTGTAGTGAGAAACTCTAATTTGTACCACAGCCACCATTTGCATACTGTGCAAAATATGTGCTTGCAATCTGGCCAATGTTCAGAAAGAGAAATGGAAATTGTTGAAATAATCTTTAGCTATAATCTAACGACCTGATCGACCGAAGTGGACTGAAGTAGTTCAAACAGCAATAAAATAATTACTCGACAACAGAACAAATGCAATTGAAATCATTAATCACAGCGCGGCGCCGGGAGTAGCGAGCGGCCGGGACAGCGGGGAAATGCTAATGAGGTTCAGTTTGAATTAATCCGGAAGCTAGTCGAGTGAACGCGTTCGGAATGCGGCCTTCACGGAGCATGACTCATGCTCGTATGTTTTAATTTAATAACTCAATCCTTGCTCATCTAAAAAAAATACAAATGGTGTTATTCTGTGACCAATGTTCATATGAATGCGCTGGTTCATCGCCGTCATTGTCAACGAACTTTAGTTCACTGCTGGCCGCAGGCGTCTCCTGATAATAATCTAACTTGATAAAATACAGGTGAATGACATTACTCATGGCAGTAAACAGTAGGATACCTAGGTTTCATGTTCTAACCCCTATGTTATTTGTGTTGTAGGATTGGGTATATATATAATATATAGCTAACTGAGGGCTCAGAATAATATATGTACAATTTGTGTAGGTAGATAGGTGTAAAATGTATTCGAATAAATATATCGCTTGATGGAATAACGCCATTGTCTATCAAGTAATTGTTGAGAGCAAACGCGATGTTCGATGAGTTAACTCTTATTTAATTACTTTCAAATAAACCAAATGACCGCCACAAAATTAATAACAATAATATATATTCACGCTATATCCCTTCCGAGGTTAGCCCATATACATTGGTGGCTTTATCCACTTTGCGCTTATATGTCGTGTCCAACGTGACCAGTAGTGCATGTTATCACCGTTCTGACTGAACTAGTACACGCGATAGTCCTATTTGATGTCATTCGAGCTTCCTCAGCATGTTTTCCATCACCGGTGAGCATCTGGTGATGAGCTTGTACTTAGTCTTGTAATACCCAGGGGCACGGAGCGGCGCTCGCGCCTGCAACCGTTTGCGTTGCTACAAAATTTGAACAGCGCAAATGAGATGTATTGCAGATTAATACCTTTCACGTCCTTAGCTTTTTTTCTACACCTCGTGACTCTAAGTGATGCTCCAGGTTGCCAGTACAATGGCAGCTCTTCTGATATTACATTTGATACTTTTTTTTAACCCGGGGAAACCTGTTATGGGCCGTCAGGGGACGACGAGGGTCATCCCCCGGCGTGTCGGAGTCGCACCGACTAAAACCCCCGGCGTGTTCCTTCTCCCGTTTGCCGGGGCCAAAGGCAAGGCTGTGCCAGCTTCCTCAGCATCCGGCGACGTCTGGTCTATTGATGGAAGGCCCCTGGACACCATTTTGGTCACCTTCATTTTCTTTGAGCGGTGCGCGGGAACACATCGCGCACTGCTCTCGCCTTGGAAATGTTGGGCGACGTACTCCCTCAAGTGCGCCGTCAATCCGTTAGGGAGGGAAGTGCCTTGAGTAGGCTTCCCTCCGGCTACAGTCGATACTACTAAATCTATTGTTATCTATGGGTGACAGTAGAAATAGCTACTTCCAATCAATTAGGTTTGTTTTCCATCTTCTGATATAAAACAATGGCTTATGATGTAAAAGAACATACAATATGATTCGTATACAAAAGGTTTAGTTGCTAGTTTCATACAAACGCAGTTTGGTAATAAAATTACAAAAAGCAATTTCTTCGTCAATCAAATGCATAAATGCAATTTGAACTCAACTAACGAAAATACAAAACAAGCAGTCGGAGGGAGCGAGCAGAGTGCAAATAATAGTAACAAATAACGTCGGAAATGAGCCCGGCGCTCTAGTCATTCCGATGCTGATTTTGTGAGCGCGACAGTTATCCAGCGCATAACTCTCTCGCATAGATTAGTTTCAGCGAGAACATTGTTCATTACATTTTTGGTAGGATCCCTACATTTAGACTACTTTCAGCTGGAATATAAGCCTCAACTAAAAACTACAATAGAGTACGTAAAAGTTTTATGACATTCAAAGCTGCGTAATGCCTTCATGCATTCAGCAGTTTTAGTCAATCGTAAATTAAACTAAACAGTTACTGAAATCTCTTCTAGTATACACTCTCGTGGGTCACTGGCTATTTTTTTTTATTACAGATAGGCTTGCTCTTGAATTCATTCGCACCTGCTGAAAAGTAATGATAAGGCCGACGATGGAGCACACTCATCTAGTAAAACCGATTCACTCTATTTTTTAAGATTCCCATGCCATAAAATGTGGGAAAAATCGACGCAGGAAGCGAATTCCATTTCATTGCTGTTTGTAGGAGAAAATAGGAGGCGAAACGCTTTATGCGAGCAGCTGAAACGTCAACCACATATGGGTGCAAAGCCACACGACGCGCAGTCAATTTATGGTAGAAGGGAGATTGGAGAATTAAATTATCCAACTTAGTCATACACTTTCCAGAGTATAGTCTATAGGAGACCGAAAGGCAGGCCACACTAGGTCAGTAAAATTAACTATAAATAGGGGTAAGATTACATTTTTTGAGGTATATTTTGAAATTATACTTGCTATCAGTATAATAGTTAGGGCACATAATATTGAGTGATGTTTATTAAAAGTGACATCGTTAGAAAATTTTATTTTAAATCTAGAGTTAAACTAAATTTTAACATAAAGTTTATTGTCTGTAAAATAAAACTTAAACTGGCCACACTGTGCTTATGTTGGCCATATTATTAATTGTCAAAATGCTGTTTGTCGTTCACGTTTATGTTCTAACATTCCCATGAGTTTCGCTTTTGCTATAAAAAGTAATGTTCAATTTATGATATATTAAAAAATATACAGTTAATTTTTAAGCGCTGCATTTTCAATTAATTATTTTGTATTCCCGTTAACATCATAGATTGCTACTGTATTATAATTTTTATACATTTTTACAAAAACCCTTGGGTTATTATCATTGTGAAGGCAACTTTTGAGCCACATTAGTTCCGGCAGGCCGATATTATCCTGTCAAGTAACATTACGATGGACTTATGCAAATATGATCCTTTGCTCTAATAGCAAATAATATTTATCTCTTCTCCAGTTATATGTCTACTAAACAATATTTATTTACTTAGCGTTAGGCCTTCATTCAATATTTATTCCATTTAATTATTTTTATTTAAATTCAAGGGTATGCTTATAAAAATATTCACTGTAAAACCAATCAAATTGAACCCATTATATTGTTAATTTAATTCTGTGAATTGGTAGATAAATGTACAAGTTAAACTACTATACTTTGTTCTCAGTTTTCATGTGCAAGTAACAGATTCTCAGCGATCAATCCGTCTAGTCTAGCAGGCAACAACATCAATGAAGCGCAGTGAAACGACTCTCATAGCTGAATTGTTTCGAAATTCTCAGAGCTTAAAATTAAAAGCTATTTTATAAAGTTAACGAATCCCTATATCTAGCAAAACGGAAAGGATATTATAGCGTAAATAATTGTTCTGAATTAGCTTGCCGCAGAAATATGGCAACAAAGCGGAGAGAGGCGTCGCATTTGCAGTGTGCCGGCCATATTACGCGTCACATGAAACGACCATTGTATATTAGTTTAATCTGGGACGAGTAATTAATGGTCCTGTGTGTAATTATGACCTAGTTCGAACAAGTTTGTACGTTTACAAATTTTATAACAATCTATATATGTAGCTATGAATTGGAATATTCTGATATTCCCTCATATGAGGATCACTTTTCAGTTCTCCTCTGTCAACCGCTAAAATAGATCTCTTCAAAAGCTAAACACTCATCTTTGTACTGGCCTCTTTGAATCCAGAATGATGTAGCTGCCCTTCGCAAATCATGACTATTTGCCCTTTTTTGCCCTGGTGGAAATCCTCATGGACCATCAGGGACGTCGTGAACGCGGGGCAGTGGCGCCGGTGTGTCGGACTTTAACTGACTAAACCACGGGGGTATTCCTCTTCCCGTCTGCTGACTGCTGAGGGGTAGCTGGAGCCAGCTTCGTTCGCAACTCGGCGACGTCAGCCTTAGCCAGGCTAGAGTGGTGGTATTTTTTTTAAAACCCTCCATAGCGTATATTGTAAAGGTTGAGTCTATACGAGTGGGGGGATTAAGAATTGCCTATTATGTTTTTATTGTTTTGTTTATAATTTTATTACGTCTGCTGTGTGGTGGTGACAGCCGTCTTTGCTTGCTGTTATTTCTAAATTAAGATTATTAATGAGAACCTGTCAACGGCAATTTTTCTTTGTAATCAAATATACTTAACGAGGCTTTTGTATCCTTGAGGACTGTGCCAAACTCATGAGGTACATCATGTTGTTTAAAATCACTCGATATTAAGCAACAATCGTATAAATCTCTATAATCTATTTGCCTTGACATCGGTTCCCACTATATAATGATTATTTCTCCGAACAACGAAAATGATGCCTTTAATATTGTGGTTTCATACTATTTATTACGTGCCTTTGGTCCTTTAAAAATAAATAAATATACATCTAAACAAATTCACGTTCCAAACATTTGCTGGAACTTCATAACTCAAAGCCAATTAGATAAGTGGAAGCCAATTTTCACATCCACGGCGCCATGGACACAGTACGGCTGCTGTGAGAGCCAATTAGACCGCCGTCCGAATGTAGTAGAACACGGCCATTAAATTAATGTTCGCTATACATCGCTGTTTGAATGAATGGAAGAGCGCATTTGTCCCGTACACGCGTAGCGTTATATACATAATTATGTTGCGGATAGTTTATCATTTAAATAATACAAGTTTACTAGTGTAGGAATTTGTACTGTAACTAGGATTGATGCTATTTAATATTTCTAAAAGCTTATTAAATATGGTATTATCTGAATCACGTTAATATTTTCAACTCAGTGCAATATTTTCTTTTCTGCATAATTAAAAAGGATACCATTGACCCTGGAGATTAATAACCTAATCTATACTAATATTATAAAGCTGAAGAGTTTGTTTGTTTGTTTGTTTGTTTGTTTGTTTGTTTGTTTGTTTGAACGCGCTAATCTCTGGAACTACTGGTTCGAATTGAAAAATTCTTTTTGAGTTGAATAGACCATTTATCGAGGAAGGCTATAAGCTATATAGCATCACGATGCAATTATTAGAAGCGAAGAAATAATGGAAAATGTGAAAAAAACGGGCAAAATTTTTCATCCTTGAGGGCTTCCATTGCGTGCGCTGCAAAAACGGTTCAAGATACCAAAAATATATGTAAGAAAGAATTATTCCTCTTGAGATGATCTAAAAAAATGTCCGTGACAGTATATGTTTATCTTTTAAGATTAAGTCACTAGAACCGTTTTTATGGTAAACAAATTTGGTCGAAATTAATGTATTATTTGTTAAGAGTTTTATCAACGTAATAATGTTAATCTTTATCCAAATAAATGTTTTGTTGATAAAGAGTATTTAATTATGAACAAAATTGTCTTTGAAATCACTTAATTTCAATGAACATCATAGAAGATATTACAATCTATACTAATATTATAAAGCTGAAGAGTTTGTTTGTTTGTTTGTTTGTTTGTTTGTTTGTTTGTTTGTTTGTTTGTTTGTTTGTTTGTTTGAACGCGCTAATCTCAGGAACTACTGGTTCGAATTGAAAAATTCTTTTTGAGTTGAATAGACCATTTATCGAGGAAGGCTATAGGCTATATAACATCACGATGCAATTATTAGAAGCGAAGAAATAATGGAAAATGTGAAAAAAACGGGCAAAATTTTTCATCCTTGAGGGCTTCCATTGCGTGCGCTGCAAAAACGGTTCAAGATACCAAAAATATATGTACGAAAGAATTATTCCTCTTAAGATGATCTAAAAAAATGTCCGCGACAGTATATGTTTATCTTTTAAGATTAAGTCACTAGAACCGTTTTTATGGTAAACAAATTTGGTCGAAATTAATGTATTATTTGTTAAGAGTTGTATCAACGTAATAATATTAATCTTTATCCAAATAAATCTTTTGTTGATTAAGAGTATTTAATTATGAACAAAATTGTCTTTGACATCACTTAATTTCAATGAACATCATAGAAGATATTACAATAACTTATATAGCAAAACTACGTTTGCCGGATCAGCTATGTCTTGATAAGCGCGAAACTCGAGAACGACTAAACCGATTTGACTGATTTCTTTTTTGTTGTGTTTGTTGAAGTCTGGGGAAGGTTATTACGGAGAGAAAAATTAAAAAAATTGTCTGAAAAAGTCTAAAAACAACACTTTTCTATATTCTCATACAAAAAATTCGTAATAATATTTAAAAGTCAATTTGAACTTTAACACCATATCATAAAGTTTAAATGTCAGTGGACGGGTTCCGGGAAGGCAAAACAATTGAGTGACTTATAAATATTAATGACAATATTTGTCAATTTTTATACATATAGCATTAAGACCAGGTTCTTTCAAACTATTTTCAAAAAAATATGACGGGGAGGCTATTAACATTAAAAAAAACAATATGACTTTGTTTTAGAGAAATAGGGCAGAACAAGGTCTGCCGGGACAGCTAGTAACTTATATAGCAAAACTACGTTTGCCGGATCAGCTATGTCTTGATAAGCGCGAAACTCGAGAACGACTAAACCGATTTGACTGATTTCTTTTTTGTTGTGTTTGTTGAAGTCTGGGAAAGGTTATTACGGAGAGAAAAATTAAAAAAATTGTCTGAAAAAGTCTAAAAACAACACTTTTCTATATTCTCATACAAAAAATTCGTAATAATATTTAAAAGTCAATTTGAACTTTAACACCATACCATAAAGTTTAAATGTCAGTGGACGGGTTCCGGGAAGGCAAAACAATTGAGTGACGTATAAATATTAATGTCAATATTTGTCAATTTTTATACATATAGCATTAAGGCCAGGTTCTTTCAAACAATTTTCAAAAAAATCAGACGGGGAGGCTATTAACATTAAAAAAAACAATATGACTTTGTTTTAGAGAAATAGGGCAGAACAAGGTCTGCCGGGACAGCTAGTTGCTTTATAAACTTTACTAGATGCTCCCGCGGCTGCACTTGCGCGGAATTTAACTTTCAGGTGTAGGTTTCTGTTAATCCCTTGGGAATAATGTTATTTCGTGATGAAAGGTACCTTAAGTTCTTATATATATATATCTCTGACTATATGTTTACAAATTTAAATAATAAACGATAGAGTAGAAAATTCGTGAAAACGTAACAAGCTAACTTACATTCACAATATTAGAATTAAACTAAAAACTAACTTCTATGCAGTTCACGGCACACAACAGTTTTTAACTTACTATCTTCTTCTTTTATGTCTGATGCTTTGTATGGATGTAAAAACAACGATAATAATAGAGTTCTCTGCTTTTAACGATAAGAGATCGTGACTTTCTTCTAGTTTAGGCTTGGCAAATAAATATCGATACATCAATATATCGATATTTTCAATTCAATATGTCGATATTTTTGGGTGATATATTTTGTAATAATATATCGATAGAAAATATCCAGTATCAAAAATTGTATCGAAAACGATATTTTTTAAATTCTTATGGCAGTGAAGTCGCTGAAATCTGAAAGTGTAGAAGATAGGACCGAACGAAAAAAAAAGAACTATAGTCTCTATGACTGTTGAGTATTATGTTTTGTTACGTTGCATGCATTGACATCTGAATTTGTTGCATGTATATTATTTGCCGCCATTTATTTATTTATTATTTATTTTCGTTTGATATCTTAAATAGTTCTTAAAGTTAGAAGATATTCTTTTAGTTCTTGATATTTTTGTAATTTTGTCTAATAAAATTGAATACTGGTAACATACTTTCGTGTTTATTGAGATTTAATCGATATTTTTCCTTCGATATATTGACGCCGATATTGATATTTTAATAAATATCAATATAACGACATTTTTTTCATTTTCGACATCCCTAATACTGGTAAAATACTTTCGTGTTTATTGAGATTTAATCGATATTTTTCCTACGATATATCGACGCCAATATTGATATTTTAATAAATATCGATATAACGATATTTGTTTTCATTATAGACATCCCTAATTTTTTCTAATAAAAAAGAACACCGGTAAAATACTTTTGTGTTTTTTGAGGTGGATATATCGATATTTATTTACATTTACGACATTCCTACCTAGCGCGCACTTATAATATCCTAGGGAATATATGGCCGCCTACGAGATAACGACGTTCATTATATCCCTGAGCGCGTGCAATGTGCAGATGCAGCCGGTTGCATACTGAGACAATGTGAAAACCTAACGATAGTCGCAGTTATCATGCCGGCCTGCAAAAATATCCCTTCACGCTTCGTTTGAAAGACCCTATATCATAGGACGGTGGGAACACGCTCGCTGGCAGATGATTCTACATCTCAACGACTTAGCAAACGTAAGAGTTAGAGTCTTCCTCTTAGTCCAAGCCGAGATGAGAGTTTGCCGTATAGGCGCGACTTCGCAAGCCCGCGCGCGTGGTCCTGTTGTGGAAAGGAAAAGGTGGAACTAGGTTAAATATATTATCTCTTCAGAACACTCGCTATTATACGGACGGTAGAAAACGCTCAATGAAGCAATATCTCTGCGGAACTGGAGCGGTTCAAGATGCTTAGTAACGCCTGGAGCACTCACAATGCGGACAGCCCTGCGCTGCAACCTATCCAAGGCGTTAAGTAAATACTGAGCAGAACCGTCCGAGAGATGCGAACAGTATTCCATGCAGGGCCTGATCTGGGTTTTATACTCAAAGATTACAAATTATATTATTATAGTACGTAGAAGCCGCCCGATACGTAATTGTCGCCCTAAGGGTCGTTAGGGTGTTACGAGACGTGCGGGGTAAGAGGATGCGCGCACGCACGGGACGCTTGCAAGTCAGTCGACTACCGAGACGCAAGGCGAGAGTACGTGCGTGTACGTCGCAGTTCGGTATGCCGTAAAGTGCAAATAAACAGTAAAACGCCAAAATCCGTGTCTTTACGCACTTTGTAACAAGAAGTTTTTTGTTGCATCGATACTGTCAACGCCATCTAACGATGCGGTAAGAAACCACGTCTATCTCGGTCGATATTTTTAATGGCTGAACGATAGTCGTATCTTTGCCGTCCGAGATATGACGTTTTCATTAAAAATATCCTTGACGTGATTTTGGACACTGGAAAAAGATGGAGCTCAAGCCGTAGCTGTTCCAATCTTGCCCAACGCTAAATTAATTTTTAGAAGACAATTGGGTCCCGTTGGTTCTCAAAACATACTAAATATGCTCACCGTTGTGGTAAGTACATAAAATGATTAAAATTAGTGTTTTGTGACATGATAGATTTCATGTCATGAAATCTTCTTTGTCTGGACCTGAATGTGGGTATATTCTTGTTCCAGGGTTTCAGTTTGTCCCTAAAAAATTAGGAATTACTTTTTGAATTATGGTTTGTCGATAAGGCAGCCCTTCATCGTGTGAAGTTGCAGAAGTTGATGGGGACACTAAGTGCGCTCATCTACCCCCTGCAGCCTAGGAAGTTTTCTTCAGGACCAATGGATCGCTTCAGGGACGATTCCATGGGGGTCCAATTGAAGGTATCGCCGTGTCGCATCAGCGGGCGGTGTTATATATGATGATTGCATATTTTATAGTCTGTTAATATTAAAAATGAATAAAGTAGTATACCCTCGGGTTATTTAGAGTTAAAGAACAAACATGCTTTAATGTGGAAGTTTGCCTCTCCATAGATCTTAAATGTACTACATTTCATTAATACGAGTAGAGTAAGTTTTCATTAAGAGTATAACTATCAAATAAATAAGTTTCCTTTTAATCGGACTTATAATTTGTGTGTGCCCTTGGGTTTACCTCCGTTTGGTGATCAATTGGTTGGCTGGCGCTCTGTATAAATTTCGCCAACCATTGCACCTCGCGGCAAGGCCTGGAACCAGCCCTGATATTATCGGAGTCTGCTCTCATGCTCGCATCCGACTGAAATTCGAACGCAGGTCCAGGTCGTGAGTTTCTTGTAGGAAGACATCGTGAGACTCACGCCCTATACATTATGTAGATCAATCCATATACGTTTGAATTTGATGTTACAACTTTACTTTACCACACCCACGACCACCGGTCATATTATTATTTTAATATCTAAGGATACGATAATTCACTTATTTGTACGAATTAACTTGATTCTGTAAATACATAGGCTATACTCAAGTTTCTATTATACATTTGTGAGACTAAAATGCAGAACATCGATCGTCGACGTCAGGTGGCCTGGCTCGCAGTCTTCTACCGGATGCTCAGTGGAGGTTGTTCTGCGGAGCTAGATTATCTAATGACCAGCGCCATTCCATCATAAAATCACTAGACACCGTGTCGCATACCGTCAGCATGCGGTGGACGTTCCGTATATCAGCACGAAATGATTCTCTTCTACATTGATCACGCGAACAGCTAAGGAATCTAAGGGTCCATATTTGATACTAATGAAAAAAAATCATGTTGGTGTACATTGTGGAGTGCAATAAATTATTTGATTAGATCTTCCAGCGAGCATATTTCCACGATATTATGATTTTGGTGCCTTTAAATGAGCAGAAATTTGTTGGATGGACGCGGCGCATTTTCAGATTCATCTTCACCTATCATCAGGTATGATTAAGATCAATTGTCCGCCTGTAAATCTTCAAAAATATTCAGTTTTTTGGCAAAGACGAACTTATTTACTGAGCAAAGTCAAAATAGCGTCAATAAACCTCAACCATGTAGTGCTGCTGATATTTTTTACATCAGCTAAGATATCATTGGCCGTGAGTTCGGAAGCCCCTGAATGTCCATAACTTATTGGATTTATAGAAGTATCAGATTATTGTTTATGGCAATGAAGGCAGACAAGTTGGTGAAGATAAAATAAATGTAATAATAATAATATAACGCCTCGCTTTATACCTTTCGGGGTTAACAGAGGTGTCTCTGTGAATATAAACACTTATGCTTTCTGCTTATCCCGTAAGGTATGTGGTGTGATGGTATGTTATGATCATTCTACTAAAAAATAATATTAAATAGTTAACTATTCAACGAATTAATTATTATTGTCTAAGCGGTCCATCGGCGGTCTCATCTTCATCTACCACCAGGTGTGTTTGAGGCCAAGCGTCCGCCTGCAAATAATTTTAAAAAGCAGCCATCATGCCAATGCCATGTTGGTTTGAAAGACAGTGTCATCGAAAGCACACATAAACATGCCTCAATGGTTCGAATATGCAGAAAGGATGATTGATTAAAGGACGAAAAAGTAAAATAGGAAGATGAGAGTGAAATTACAAGTCGAGGCCGACCGAGTCCCACCTACAGTGACCACGTACAGAGAGCTATCATAGAAGCGTGGGTTGAAAGTATGCGGTATCGGCGACAGTGCATGAAAGGATTAAAGCATGTTAAGGAAGCCAAAGAGGATAGTTGGACGTAAATCAGGATAAAACTAATAACCGGGCCGTAGACTTCAGTGAGTTTGCTGCCCGGAGGAGAAGGAGGTGGTGCGCAGTGTCCGGCGCGTCACCCGTGAGAAAGGTTTGGAGGCGTGGCTTCTATACACTCATCTCCCTTCTAGAGATGAAGCCCAAGTAAAACTATTCTCTCCCCGGACGACTGGATAAATTTGGTTTTCCAGGCCTATGTGGAGTGATTAGGGGGGATACCTCGGGGGTTTTTAGTCAGTAGGAGTCTGACACACCGGAGTCATCGTCCTCACAGCGTCCCTGATGATTCTATGTACGATTTTCCACCGGGATATCAAAAAAAGATAAAACTTGTCGTTTGTGACACACGGAGACCTCACACGGCCTCAAATGGAGATTATAACGACACGGAAAAAGGATTTTTTCAGAACCTTATCATTTTACACTTAGCGTCTTTAAAGTAAAGCCGTTACAAAAACAAAATTATCTAATTTTACAGAAGAAGCAATTTGAAAAAACGGCCAGGTGTCATCGCATAGGAAAAAATATGAATAGCGCATATGAATGATCTAGGGAAAATATGAAAGAAGTTTACGAAAACATAATATAAAACGATCATGCAAATGTCTACACCGTTGAACCTCAGAAAGTCGCCGGTTACAAAAAATATTTCCAAATCCCAAAAAGCCTCCGCAAGGCGCTACGGGGCGCAGGGCGCAGGGCGGGCGGCGCGGGGGACGCTGCCGGCAATAATTCTAAGGCGACAGTGACTCGTGTAAATCTTCGTGTCTCCCCGATATCAACACGTACTGAATACACAGTACGGCATATTTACAGTTGCTATATTTGAAATCACAGTAGCATTGTTTTGATTTGTATACAAAGCATAGGCTTGCCAATATCGAGAAACGCTATCCGAGTTCTAGATTTTTGTAAAATCTTTATGAAGCAAACTTTTTACTCAGCTGGAATTCGTTTAAATAATAGTGAATCGAGCTCTGTTACAGAGAAAGTAACCAATACATAACGATATAAATTGATAGAATAAGACTATGACCTACGTGGATACGTTTTTCACGTATACTTCATATGAATAGTTGGGGTACAAAGACCGTCAAAGGAATTACACTGTACCAGATCTGCAGCGAAACCGCAATACCGCCAGTATATGATTGATGGAAAATGATGAATTGAGAGACTTGAAACTGTCCCTGGATAGTACCAGTAATCAAGCAAGACGGCTCAAAAGTGCTCTTTACGCTTAAAAGATCCAACATCATTAGATACAAGGAATGTATTGGATAAAATGTCATTCCTCAGTTTCACAATATGGCGCGACGCCAAAACATTTTTTATATATCCTGACTTGGCACAATGACTACACTAGACTATGCGCGGTGCAGTCAAAAAAAGATAACAACAACTATCAACAGTAAAAATGTCTCGATAAACGCGGCGATCCTGTCGGCCTGCACAATTATCTCATCACGCTTCGCTTCAAGACCCTATATCATAAGACGGTCGGAAGACGCTCGCTGGAAGACCATTTCACGGCCCAACGACTCGGCAAAAGTAAGAGTTAAAGATTTTGTATTCCTAGCTTAGATGAGAGGTATTGTATAGCAGTGACACCGTAAACCCACGCGCGTTGTTATACTATGAAAGCGAGAGGATGGAACAAAGTTAGATAACTCTTCAGAACACTCCATACAGGATACATCCACGATACAGACGTGAGTAAAAGTAGTGTGGCAATATCTTTGCGCAAATGGAGCGGTTCACACAATTCTGCAGGAGGTGAGTTAGACAAGAGATTTCGGTGTTCTCTTTGATTCTAAATTAACATTCTTGTTCCATATGGAGAATATAGTTTCTAAAGCTTTTACAATGTTTGGATTTGTAATTAGGTCATGTAAAATGTTTAAAAATCAACAGACAAAAATATTAATCTATAACGCTTACGTAAGGAGTATATTGGTGTAGTCTAGTTCTATCGTGTTCACCGACTGGGAATCGAAAGGGTCCAACTGAAATTGGTACAGCATTTGGTGTTTTACTCGTATCACAGTAAGTACAAATACAGTTATTGGGATATCCTCGTATATTTTAAAATTAATTATTTAGCGCTTCGTCGTCAGCAGTTAGATATGAACTTTTTTTATATAATTTTTAAATAATAAATTTGAATGTCCCCGACTGGTTCAAAAAATTTCATTGAGAGCCTCCAGTAAATATTCCAGACGAGCCATTTCTTTTTTCACCCTCCGTTTAAACGAACACACATTGGAGTCAACAGTGCTTTGTGTAGATCATCTCGAGCCTACAATCTTCTTGTAGATTCGGTTGATTTGTTCGCGAACTCCATGCCGAGATTCAAGAGAGTCTTCGGGTTGTTGAAAGATGCACAGACTAAGAATCTTGACTTTCATTAACATTATTATTTATTTATTTATTTATGGGCTGTCAACAGCTCCATTACACTTCACATTCACAATCTGAATCACATGCATAAGCTAAATGTCGGTAACGGATACCAATAATAGACAGCCACGGCATGGCCCAAAAGCATTAACTAACAATATCAAAACAGACAAATAAAACCAAAACACAAAAAAATAACAAAAAAACAACAGCAGACAATAATACCTCAAATTACAATGAAAAATTATATGACACCAAGAACAATGCCAAGCTCAATACACCTGCTCACTGATTTTCCTTTTGAAGGCCGGCATTGAATCCGCAAAAATATCGATGTTCCTATCCTCGGCCACACACTCGTTATATAAACGTGACAGACAGCCTTGGCACTATAGAAAAATGACCAAGGTATTATATCGTTTAGTGCCAAACATGGGAGCAGGATACCGTGGCAGCCTGCGAGGTACCGCAATACTAAACTGCTCCAGAAGTTCCGGATCGTCCACACGGCAACGGAAGAGTACAAACACATGCACACAATACAACAAACAACACACATACGACAAACACAACAAACACACACACATACAATTACCTTAAAAAGAACAGAACAAACAACAACAACAACAATTACATTAAATTATTATTGTACATTAATCTATACTAATATTATAAAGCTGAAGAGTTTGTTTGTTTGTTTGTTTGTTTGTTTGTTTGTTTGTTTGTTTGAACGCGCTAATCTCTGGAACTACTGGTTCGAATTGAAAAATTCTTTTTGAGTTGAATAGACCATTTATCGAGGAAGGCTATAAGCTATATAGCATCACGATGCAATTATTAGAAGCGAAGAAATAATGGAAAATGTGAAAAAAACGGGCAAAATTTTTCATCCTTGAGGGCTTCCATTGCGTGCGCTGCAAAAACGGTTCAAGATACCAAAAATATATGTAAGAAAGAATTATTCCTCTTGAGATGATCTAAAAAAATGTCCGCGACAGTATATGTTTATCTTTTAAGATTAAGTCACTAGAACCGTTTTTATGGTAAACAAATTTGGTCGAAATTAATGTATTATTTGTTAAGAGTTTTATCAACGTAATAATGTTAATCTTTATCCAAATAAATGTTTTGTTGATAAAGAGTATTTAATTATGAACAAAATTGTCTTTGAAATCACTTAATTTCAATGAACATCATAGAAGATATTACAATCTATACTAATATTATAAAGCTGAAGAGTTTGTTTGTTTGTTTGTTTGTTTGTTTGTTTGTTTGTTTGTTTGTTTGAACGCGCTAATCTCAGGAACTACTGGTTCAAATTGAAAAATTCTTTTTGAGTTGAATAGACCATTTATCGAGGAAGGCTATAGGCTATATAACATCACGATGCAATTATTAGAAGCGAAGAAATAATGGAAAATGTGAAAAAAACGGGCAAAATTTTTCATCCTTGAGGGCTTCCATTGCGTGCGCTGCAAAAACGGTTCAAGATACCAAAAATATATGTACGAAAGAATTATTCCTCTTAAGATGATCTAAAAAAATGTCCGCGACAGTATATGTTTATCTTTTAAGATTAAGTCACTAGAACCGTTTTTATGGTAAACAAATTTGGTCGAAATTAATGTATTATTTGTTAAGAGTTGTATCAACGTAATAATATTAATCTTTATCCAAATAAATCTTTTGTTGATTAAGAGTATTTAATTATGAACAAAATTGTCTTTGACATCACTTAATTTCAATGAACATCATAGAAGATATTACAATAACTTATATAGCAAAACTACGTTTGCCGGATCAGCTATGTCTTGATAAGCGCGAAACTCGAGAACGACTAAACCGATTTGACTGATTTCTTTTTTGTTGTGTTTGTTGAAGTCTGGGGAAGGTTATTACGGAGAGAAAAATTAAAAAAATTGTCTGAAAAAGTCTAAAAACAACACTTTTCTATATTCTCATACAAAAAATTCGTAATAATATTTAAAAGTCAATTTGAACTTTAACACCATATCATAAAGTTTAAATGTCAGTGGACGGGTTCCGGGAAGGCAAAACAATTGAGTGACTTATAAATATTAATGACAATATTTGTCAATTTTTATACATATAGCATTAAGACCAGGTTCTTTCAAACTATTTTCAAAAAAATATGACGGGGAGGCTATTAACATTAAAAAAAACAATATGACTTTGTTTTAGAGAAATAGGGCAGAACAAGGTCTGCCGGGACAGCTAGTACAATATAAACAGGCCAATCTAATTTATATTGTGGATGCCGTAATAGAAACTGTACATTGTTGATTGTAATTGTGTGTGAATGAAGTATTGTATCGGGTCTCTGGCAACCCTATAAAATAAATAAAAAAATGCGACCAGCCCTCCGCTGCAACCTATCCAGAGCGTCGAGTAAGTTTATAGCGTATGTTCAGTGCATCTGCAATGTGCAGTGCATCTGGAGTTGGAATAAAACTATTGCTATGAATTTACTGTTAATTCTCGTCCTCCTATCGATTATCAAAACGCCTCCGAAGAAGTTAAAATATTTTATATATATATATATATATATATATAATATATAATAAACAGTTAAACGTACGTAAATAACGTACGTTACGTAAATGTTCTTAGAAAGGAATAAATAAAGATTTTATACTAGGAAATACATAGAGTTGCCTTACCGTCGCTCCTAGCACGGTCCGGCCATGTCTCCACGCAAAGTGAGTTCAAGGGTGTGAGTCTCGGGGAGAGGGCGCCACTAATCACCGCACGCACCTGCCTGCTGCCTGCTGGCTGCTGGCTCTCCGTCACCCTGCACCCGTGTATCAACCCGAGAATAGTTCGGTCGCGCTATAAATCTATTTCATTATTAAGCCGGGACGCATCGAGACGAGCACAGATCTCAAGAATTTGTTGGTATCGCTTCCCATGTCAACCTTTTTTAACCCTCGGTGCAAAAAGAGGAACCAGTTTATCGTCGCTCATAAATAGAGGCACTATATTTCATTTAGTTGGTATTGTTTGAAAGGTGATTTGATTGCGAGCGTCTTTAATTACGTTGTCATTTACGGCCCTTACGTCGCGTAAGCTGCTCAGCTTCGAACACCGACGCGACGTAGAGTGGCCTTCCTATAGACTATATATATACATATATATATATATACTGCAGAGTGCGCGGCTGACTTGTATAATTTAGTTCCTTCTCTTTCTACCGTAAATAGGCGAGACGCCGTGCGGGCCTGCGCCCACACGTGGCTGACGTTCCAGCAGCTTACACGAGCCGATGCGCCTCTTCTTTTTTTGCTGCGAACCGCCAAAGAGTGACATTGGCTTCCTGAGTCTGTTTTTCTAACACGACATGGAAATCATTAAACGTCGAGTGAATCGGTATTTCTTGGGTGAGCGCGCCCCATCATCACCCTCATCATCACTTTCCAGCAAATAGGCAGCAGCAGATAGGCATCTGTAATAAAAAAACTATGTTTAAGGGAAATGCTATCTCTTGCTCGAAGATAATTAGCTCTTTCTAATTGTTAATGGAATGTAAACTAGGTACTTCTATTAGATTTATCCATCCATTCGTAATTTATCCAAGGGGATAAAAAAAGGAAGGGAAGAATATGGATTCTTTCGTGTATACATTTGGGATCACTTCTTTGATGGCCGGGTATTTACATACTTAGAGATTCTTTTATTTGCGATTTGTTTAATATTTTTTGTTACTATATTCATCGGTGAATTTTTTTTAATTGTGATATATTTAGTCCTATAGAGCTAGGACGATTGCCATTAAACTGTAGTCCTTTGGGATTCATCTCTTTTTTAAGATCACATTAGAATTACGTCCAGGTGCAGTGTAGTGACATTGCAGTGCCCCTATTAAAATCCGTTTTCTTTCCCAGGTGGCGTGTGGTCACTCAAGAACTTGTCAATCTCGGTCCCTCGCGCGGTGCTGTCGGGGGAGGGTCAGTCGGCGGTCCTGCGCTGTTCTTACGACTTAGAGGGAGCAGCTCTGTACTCCATCCGGTGGTACCGAGCAGAGACGGAGTTCTACAGATTTGTCCCGAGAGAGATGCCGCCGACAATGGTGTTCCCTTTGCCGGGTGCCTCTGTTGATGTAAGTCTTATAGTAATGCACATCTGAGGACATTGTTCAAGGTGAACTGCCTAGGTGGTGGAAAACGAGGTAATAAGAAAGACCAAGAGATTAAACATAAAAAAATAGAACTCAAGGTGTAGGTTAATTTAGAAATATTCATATTTTCCTATATATAGTCGAGAAGGCGTTAATCAAAGTAAATAAATGGGAAAACCTAATTATAAAGTGATTACAATCATAAAATAACAACTACCTTAATAACTTTTTATTTCATAACAATTATTTGAATAGCATTTAATGCTCACATATAACATTGTTACACAAATCATCTTGGTTAATCCGATTTTTGTACGTTTTCCTGTATTAAATTATAAAATTATATACTGTAGATTTGTGAATAAATAAATAAAACTGATATTAGGGTAATTTTTAAGTTAAGTTTATTAAATATTCTAATAAATTATTCAAGGGTACATGTATACAAATATATAGGTAGATCTCAAAATTGGTAAGATTAGACTAAAATAACTACACTCGGTGTAGTGTAAAGCCGCTGATATTTGCTGAGAATACAATTTGACAAAGCCGAAGCGTCCGCTGCAAGCCGTGCTCCCTGACTTGATTCGCCGACTGCATCAGGTGGACCAACTAGGTGCTCATAGGAAGGAATTCTTAGCGGACGCTTCGTCTACAACCGAATAGATCTAAATACGCAGTGTGTCGGTGCTTTCTGCGTAAATAGACCTGAACTGAAGAGAACTAGGCAATAATTTTTGATGATTAAGCTCCGTAAACGATGGACCATCTGTTACCCGCGTGCCCAGCATTTGCTAGTTTGAGATACAACTATGTTCGCGCCTGCGAGACTGCGAGTTGACCCATTCAAGCTTAGCATCACCAAGAAGATCTGCCGGGCCTCTTGCGAATTATGCTGCAAAATCTTCGGGGCACTCAATAAACTTAACAACGTCTCACAAGAATAATCCCGGATTAGAATTACAATATGATTTTAAATACTCCACCGCAACTGTCTGTAATAGCATTGGTAACGCCACAGATAACAAAATATTATTGCTTTGTCTGGCTCTTGTTGCGTTTGCTTGCCACCCAGTCCGAGAGGGGGGTAGTTTGCCAAACCATTGTGAAACCGTTCGTCTTTCAACATACATATGCGTCGACGGTGCACCTCAATCATTTTTATATTTTGGTTTTTCATACAAATACTGTGTTGTGGAAGTGATATCACATATCGTCAGGACTGCTGAACAGCCTAACAGGTGGGTGGCAACAGTTATATCGCATGAGCCAAGACAAGAAAATTACAGTCCACTTATAAGTTCCACGGAACCCTGCAAACTCATGGCGGTTCCAAGCATCTTGAAACTTTTAATAACAAATCATTAAGAAGGACCTTGTATCCACTTGCTAGGCCAATGTATTTTTTATACCACAAAGAAACATAATAAATAATTTAAATAAACCTGGAGAAAGAGATTAAGGCAGCGATGATGAAATCCCTCCAGAGTCCTATATAAATGTCTAGCAACTTTGGATTACAGGGTATGGCATAAAGAGACGGTAGCGAAACGTGCATTTAAGGTCAGAAGGACCCGCCGTGGGCCGAATGTCATCACGTTGGGTGGATCGCAACTCTATGGGCAAGTCATGACCGGACAGACATTAGAGAGAAGTGCACTCCACTTCAGACATATTTTGGAGCTGTAGTTGCAGAACTGTAAAACGTGATCGTGACGTCCGATAGAGAGTCAGGGACCTCTGCCGTCTCGTGGGACAGGAAAGATTTCCGCACGAATAAAATTGGTCCCGACTATGTAGCCGGCAAAATACCTTAAGAGGATTCCGGCAGACATAGATAGAAGACAGAACTCGTTGATCCGTTTCGGGTAAGAGATAGTCTCTGCTCAAATGGATCAACGAAAAGTTGTTTCGACTATGGTTCCATTCTGGACGTGATTGGGAGCTTTAGTAAGAAGCCCGAGTGAGCCGCCAACAAGCCTGGGCTGCCGTAGAGCTTCTGGCCATAAAAGCACTCGTTAGTCTGTAAGTCAAACTTGGCATGAAATAAATCTAAAGTATTCCATTTACCACAGCTAACGCAGTCGGATCATCAGCAAGTGAGGATAGTGAATATGAACAGAAGGCTCAGCGGGGAGTACCAGTGCGAGGTGTCGGCGGATGCGCCTCTCTTCCACACCGAGATACGTTCCGCTCCACTCGCCGTTGTCGGTACGCTATTGTTCTTTGAAATACTAGTTTAAAATAGAAATATATCTTGCCTGTTAATATGTGAGCACAAGAGCTCTTTGTTTATATTGGTAACGGATGGATAAAAATAAATCGAATAGCGAGGCACTGTCTTAATGGGGAACACTGAATTCAATTATTATATATTGTATTAAGTAAAGTAAAAGCAGGGTCTTTAATGTTTAATGGTAAAATGGTAGACTTCATGTCTACATTTTCTCAGGTGTCCTCAGCGGCTACCTTTTCTATTTCCGATACCATTGATGTAGACTACTAATGTATTTTCATCCTTTGATAGTCGCTTTCGTTTTTGGACTACACTGTACTTCCCATCAGGTACTCTGTAGTCACTATGTCAAACCAGTGTATATAAAAAAAGCTTGTGGTGGATGTTCCTCATACCCGCCAGAAAACATTCGCTTCTACATTCATCATGCGAATAACTATGGAGCAGAATATGCTTCCAGCGAGCATATTTTCTCGACCTTATAACTTGGGAGTCTTTAAGAGAATGGTGAATAGGCATTTGTTGGCTGGATCTGATCTATCATCGAATTCGTCTTCATCTTCCATAAGGTGTGGTTGAGGTCAACGTCCACCTGTAAATCATAAAAAAAACTCGTATATTATTTTTAAATAGTAGTCATCATTCATTACTGTAATGACATTTGGAAAAAACCTTGTGGATACATTAAAATTGTATGTACGTTTCGGTGCCTTATTATGTAAGTGATCAAATTTTTTTTTTTAATAAATGAAATCATTCAAAATTTAGTCATATAAGAGATGTAAATTAAATTGGAACAGCCTTTACTATATTATTTTCTGTGGAAAGCATAATTCTTTACTAATTAACTATGAAAATATAATTTGCCAGAAGAGATTTTTCATAGTCTTCCGGGTATAGTGTAGGCTTTAATAGACAAAACAGAGACGTGTTAACTTTATTACTCCAATATTATCTTTCAGCATAGTTGCAGTTGAATTTTAGCATTTTTATCATAGTAACTTATGCTTTAAAGATAAACACTTGTTTAGAAATATAAGAATATTAAAAAAAAATTGTAGATCCACCATTTCGTGCTCCACACTTGACAATATCTCGTGGAAGTTACGCTCGAGGTGACGTACTCCGAGCCAACTGCTCCGTGGATGAAGCCTTCCCAGCGCCAAACATCACCTGGATTCTAGATGACCATAAGGTAAATAAGTACACAGAGTTGAAATGTTCACTTAAACGCACTTGATCTGTAAATGAGCAGTAATACATGATATTAGAATAATTTAAGGAAATGTCAAAGTAATAATCTTCATTTTAAAATACTTTAACGGGTTTAATGCGTGAGATAACTTACTTTTAATTATAGATCGACGTTTCAACCTGGTTACACAGTACATGGTGATGAGCAGACTTTATGTCACCTCGTAAAAATGCTGATAGTATGAGTATTGGTTTGCGACTGTTCAAATTATCAAGACCAAAAGAGGTAGAGGAAGTAACTTCCCGCTCCCGACGAAGACTCCGCAGCGCTTCAGTCTGCTCGTGACCGTGCCCTGTGTATCCAGGTCGTAACGTTTAGCTATAATTAAAAGTAAGTTATGCATAAGCCCCGTTTAAATATAATAATAATTATTGTATGATAAACCCACTTATATGTAAATACATATTATAGAAATAATTATGAACTTACCTTGATATTCTTATATTAAATGGAAGGTCGAGGGTTTGATGGAATCCTGCATGGAATAGAATATTTCATCAGGGCTATTGTAATGTTGATCTAACTTTGATCCATTCGAAAAATCGTAATCCGTATCCGATAAATACTATGGGTTACGAAAATAAATACACATTAATAATGGATCAATAATTTTAAATGAGAAACCAGTAACATGTATTTTGGTATTACAATATAACAGACCTAATTTTTGTGAATCAGCACATACAGATTTCCAAAGTTACTTTGAATAATGATCGCCTCATTAAAACAATAGACGCTCGAGTTCAAATGTCGCTGTCAATTCTGATAAAACTCGACCCCAGTCGACCTTCCATTACTTAAAAACGCTGTAAAACCGCCATCACAAAAGATCTCACCGACAAAGTTTCAATATTTTTATTGAATCCACGGAGAGTTGGAAAACAAACGGCCATTATTCATAGATTCCTATTCATTAGTGAGAAAGGATATTTCTATTATATTTTCCCTTTTGTTTATCGGCAATTGAGAGTTTGTGTAATAAAGTGAAACTTCTGAAGCAGACGATATTTCAGTATACAATAATTGTTTACAGGCACAATAAGTTTCTTTTGTAATAGTGCCTTGTCTTTACATATAAATAATACACAGAGGAAATTGGACGGTACCTAGGCCAAACTTTTTTAATGATTAAAGAAAATTTACTGTGCGCGGCACTGCGCAAACTCCATCTAGATTATTATTGTCGATACTGAAGGAACGTGTGTTCATTGAATCTTCATTACTCGTCTCTCCTAAAATTGTCAACTATAATGTTCAATCATGAGTAGGCTTGAGGAAAATTATAACAGCGGGAGTGCCTGCTTTTAGCTGTATCACTTTCACACGTGTAATTTTGTCATAGCGCTATCTCGGTCTTGATCAGGGTAATTTTTATTTATTACTGATAAGTAATTATTAATTCCACGTTCTTACCCATTTCTAATAACAAGATGACGTTTAAATTAACTGATGTTTTTTTTTATAACATTGTGGATGAGCCTTTTTCGTGATTACTTTTTTAGATGCTCTATTTACTAACCAAGCATGACTCCAGAGTCTATTGTACATTATGGTTACACATGTAACACATTATTGTTTAGAGCGTATCCTAAATTAGTGAAGCCGTCAAGTGATTTAACCTAATAGTATTTAGTAATCGAGCCTGGAACTTGTCTAAGCCTAGGTTTAACCGAATAAAGTTCACATTGTAATTGTATAGTACATTTTTTGGACAAAATGTCGATCGTCTTGAGTAAAAGAATATCTATATCGACAATGCTCATTCTTCCACAGATTGCAGAAACAGTGACATGGCAGACGGCAGATTTCGACTTCAAAGAACGCGGGGCGTTTAGCAAGATCGAAATCTCCATACTCGAAGCGGAGCATTACAAGATGGGCTTGACGTACACGAGTTCCAACTTGAACAGAGCCTATCCTGATCACTATGTTTATGACAAAATTGACAGAGAAGACAAAGATACACTAAAGTGAGATCAATATTTTTCTGTTCCTTTGAATGTTATGTAAATTATTATATGAAGCAATGTAACTTCAATCCTCTTTATTTCTCATGCTTAACATGTATCAAATAATGTAGAAATATGTAATGTAAATTGTAAGTTACTTGTCGCTAGTTTTGTATATATCACGGCGTTGCTTTCAGATTGGGTCGCGGCCTAATTACAGAAGTAAAGATATCGTCCATTTGGGATCAGCACACCTATATGCAGATTTTATTTCGCATCTTTCTCTTTAAGTTCAGCAGCACTATAGTAAAACTCCTGCTATTTCGTTTAGCTATAAATGACTAACAGTAACTATCTTTCCTCATGTGTGAACTTGTTTTCCATATTTAGGTGCAAAAATTAATTAGTTACAGATAATGTTCCTAAAATTGTATTATAAGTTTCTTACTTCGAATGTTTATACGATTTGATACTGGTCAAATTGGTATTGGATCAAAAACATGCAAAATAGCTAAAATGTAGTGTTCCAAAATTTTTCTTTTTCTATATTATATACTATAATGCCTTATGTATTATCTATTTTGTTTTTATTTATTTCATTACGGCGACAATAAATATATATTTATTTAGTTTGTTTGTTTCTATGATAAATATATTTATTTGTTTCAATTCAGGTACACCCTCATTCCGCCACCTAACGGTCAGTTCTCGTTGAGCTGCATAGCAACAATATACGATATCTACGCGAGGAAGAGTGAGCCCGTGTACATCAAAGAAGATACTCCGCATCCTGCCTCGGTTACTGGAGAAGATTCTTCAGGTCAATAATAATGAGAACTTTTTAGATTCTAGCACCTGTGAGATTGCATTTTTAGACTTCTTTTATTTAAAGAATATCGAAAAGTTTTTCAATTACGTACAAGATTACACTTGACCTCAGTTTCCACTGATAAAAAGTGATGACAAGGTCATTGATGAAGTGCGTTTGTTTACCAAATACCGATGCACTTGCAGAATGAATTCCTTCACGTTATAAATGGAAAAAAGTGGCAAGTAAATTAAACGAACAAACCAAACTATTGAGTATTTGTCTGATTTTCAATAATCACAATCAATTTTTAGACAACAAAATCGATGAAAATAGGATATACAGACTTCAAAGGCTATAGAGCCAGGAGATTTACATAAAGAATACGAATTCTAGCGGCAATACAAAATCGTTAATCATCCGTTTTTTACTGCGCCAAAGTAGCTGGCAGCTGGATTGATGGAAAGTGATTACAGTCATCTGTAGACAACTGTACCACCATAAGCTTTCAGTCACGTTGGTGCCCTTAAAGAACGTATCTCACTCTTTTTTTTAAGAATTTCAATTCTAATTATATTTATAATAAGATATTGTCACGCTATATCCCTTTCGGGTTCAACAGAGATGTACTAGCGGTTCCATCCACTTTGCGCTTATACTGTATGTAGCGCCTAACGTGACCAGTAACGCAGCTGGTCGCTGTTCTCGCAGGGTATTCTATGAAATGCCATGCGAGTTTCCTCACGATGTTATCGTTCACTGGTGAGATTGTGCTGCCTAAATCTATACTTAATCTAGAAAAATCTAGAAGTACGATCCGGAATACCAGTCCAGCGAAAAAAAGTCGCAGATAATCTATTCGATTGGTTTCACAGGCGCAACAAGAACATTCTACAATAACGACACTGCCTATGGAGTATTATAATATGTAAAATAGTCATTAGGTAGAGTTATAGATCCGGTATGGCAGCCACTCTCACAATGGTCTCATCCTTGAATCCCCACAAGTGGTTCATTAGTTGTATATTTGAAATTCTAACTTGCGCATATATTTCCAGGTACGTCTCCAAAGTTCTGGCACGGCGCAGCGTCGCTTTGCGTCATCACGGCTCTCCTAACTTTATGATTACGCGGGAATCAACAAAGCGACTTAACGTCCGGAAACTCAATTAAACTTGCTAATTAAGAGGGTACATTTGGTCAACCATTAGGAATTTGTTTATAGTTTAGATTTACTAATAAGATTATGTGTAAATGGATGTATAATGATGTTGAGACTGAATTAGAAGCTTATTATGAATCAGATGAGTTGTATGTTATACGTTCTTGTGTATATTGAGATACGCAAACTGTTTCGTATAGAAAACGATGTTTCAATATCTATTCCTGGGAACTTTAACTAAAGGTTCATGTTTGTGGTCATTATTTTTTTAATTAATGATATTATTTATTTATTAAAACACTTACATAGTCTACATTGACACATACATAAATATATAAGACATGAACAAGATACATTTAAAAGTGTAGGCTACTTCCACAGAAGGAAAGAAAAATAAAAACACAAGTAACACACGAACAGAAGCAGTAACAAAAAGAAAAACAATAATCTAATTTGCAATAAAAAAAACATAAAAGAGAGGATAGGAAAAAAACTTTTTCGGCAATCCTCTCAAATAACATCCTTTTTTGAGATTCAAAATGTTATCATTGAATATATCGAGAGCAATAGATCTTTACATAGAATTGTACGGCCTTGTTATTCAGCATAAGGATCTATCAACATCATCAGCCTACTCCAGCCCACTGCTGGACTTAGACCTCTCCTCATAAGCGCCATCATATCGCTTGTACACTACCTCTTCCCGGGAATGTTCCATACTAGGTTTATCGATATATAATTAATTGGAAAGAATGTGTTAATCTTCTCAATTTTATAATAATATTTGTATGTGTATCAAGGATATGTGACTCTTTCGCTATTTGTCTTTAAATATAGATGGTATTGTGAACTATGACCTGGAGATGCTGCTTCTATTATGTCTAGTAATAAGACTGTATCATGGTGACCTCTCTGTGAAAGTTCTTACTCTAGCGATATTTTAATGTCTAAAGGGAATTAGAAAGTAAGATCAGCAGAATTATATGAAATTGTAACGAATAATATGATCACAAGGGTTACACTAGGCGACACTGCCTAAACTGGCATTGTGTAATGAGCAACCTTTCCTTGACAAGGATATGACGCGGGGTTCTTAACTAATGGGACTGTCACAATACAGTTCATAAGGCAGCTGTTCTGTCTTTTTGACTTACAAAATATTTGTACCACTACTGATTTGGATGATACACCGGGCTTAAGAAACATTCCAATTGGCAAATGTTTGACCAAATGTATTCGGAAATGTTATTTAGGGAAACTGAATGTTGTGATAGACATTTAATGCGAAACAGACTTCAGTGCAGATGGTCCACAACGTTTGAAATTGATTCATATGTTCAGTAGTAGCTGCGTCTAACTCCTAAGTAATGCTAACTTAAGCGAATGTAAAAAGTTTTAGATCAACTGTAACTGCTTCTCGTTTTGCTCTTGATATGTGTGGCAACATTTTCAAAATTGAATAGATAGAATAATGGTCAATAACAAAATAATTTGTTCTTTTTATTATGTTTAATATCTTTCTTAGCGTGATAAGATTTTTATAAATGAAAGAATAATCCGTGCCACGAGTTAATTAGAAAGGGGGATATTATACAAGTATCACCATCAAGTAGGACCATCTGTAATTTTGTCTGGCTTAGTAAAACTTTGTACTAGTTTGTAAGAATATATTAAAAACTATTTGAATGTTGCAGATTTGATTATAAATTATGTGAATATGTAAATAAATCCATTAGTTAATCAAATTTCCTTCTTTCATTTATCTCGCTTGAAGCCTATCAAAATCATCCCAAGCGCCTCATGTAATTATGAAATCTATTTATAAAACAAAGGCGGGTTTGTTCAAACACTTATATAACTCGAGAAGGGCTGGGCTGATTTTCATGGAACATAACATTGGAAAATTGACGAAATAGAAAGTTCTCGAATCGACATGATATATCCTCAATATTAGGACAATGGCGTATTTTAGATTAAAAAAAATGTAGAATAACGCCAGTAATGAAAAAGGTTGGATATATTATATATATATATATTTATAAAAATAAATAATTAAATAAATAATTATTCGTGTGTGCACTAAGAAAAAATATATCACAATATTTATTTTGTACTCATTGTTTTACTTTTATAAAATCATAAAATAAGTTCATCTAATCTGTAACACGTCATTCGCTGACTGTCAGGCGGCGCGAAGTTCAATGGGTGAGATTGAGGTCAAGCGCAAGCCTGTCTGCGGTCCTCAAGGTGTTTTCTTTTTCACTAGACTCGATATTATACCTAGACAACAGCAAAAAGTAAAATTCTATAATATTATATTTAAGGACAAATTGAGAATTTACGAAAATTTTATGCACTTAACAAAGTATACAAAGGTCTCTATTTGAAAAACACGATAATGTATCAGTTCGTATTTTTCCTGGTTTCGGGTGCACTCAGCAAAGCTGTTAGCGCGCGCAAAGTGATCATTACTCGAAGCTTAACTCCAGAGCTCTGCACCAAACTGACGAGGTTGAGTAAGCGGAGGCTGGAAAGGGTTGCTACTTTTCTTGTTTTAAACAGAAAGGAAAATACAGTCCATAATAAATAAATTATAAAACCTAACTTAATTCACTAACAAATAACTAATGTTAATAACGCAGTGAAAATTTTAAGATTTTTTAAATTAAAAGTAGATAATGTCTCACAAAGCTTTTTCTACCGTCTGTACCACGGCGAGTGTTCTGAAGAGTTGCTTACCCTTGTTCCACCCTCTCCCTTCCCTGACAGCACACATTTGCGGAGTCACAGCTACCATATACGGTAACTCACATCTTGGCTAGGATTGACAAGTTTTCAAACTCTTATTTTTGCCGCGTTGTTGGGCTGTGTGGTGTGTATGGTCTTCCGGTGAACACGTTCCCACCGACCTCCTTTAAACGAAGCGTGCAGGCCGGCATGATTGCTGCGACTATCGGTAGGTTTTTTTTATACTGTTGATATCGTCGTTTCTGGACTACAACATGCTTACCATAACTCGTGATGTGTTCACTGCACCGAGACAGAATTAAAAAAAAAACTTGTTTTGTCTATAACGAAGCTGTTTAAAGTACAATATTATAATTCGCTCAACTGTTAACTGTCTAATATGAAACTGGAATTAAAATACTATATATACTACCTTATACAGTTAGCTTAAATAAGTATAATGTATATATAATATAAAATTTTACAAATAATGATAGGTGGACTTCTTGCTTCCTTGAGAATTCCTTATTTGTAAATGTTATTTGAGTTCTTTCACAATGACATAAGTGACGACTGTCACTGCGAAACCAATCGGCAGCGCCGACACAGCCCGGTGTGTTCAGAGCGGTGAAGCGCGGTAAACTCGAATGTATTGAAATAACGTTCTTTACATATATATTTTCTTATATTTCAGTTAAAACTATGAATATGCTTTTAAACGTATGATCATAAATCACGTCATACTTAATAATATGAAATTTCCTGCTGTTATAATAAAATCCCCTGACATGTTCGCTTCTTTGATTAAAACGTATTGATTTTGGTTGTGATTTTTAATGGACATTAAACTGAACATCAGAATTCACTTCGTGTGACGCTAAAATTTATGAGCAACACTTTCATGAATAAATATTGTTTGTACTTACCAATACGCAGTCGAAAAGCTAAATAAGCTCTAATGCATTAGAGCTTATTTGAATTTACTTTTCGCGATAGCCACTCAAGTTAAAGAGTTTAAAGGTATTGATCCCTAAACAAAGTCCCGCGTGTTCAGCAGTAGTTCAGTGTCGTCCGTCCAGGGAGCCGTTGCGGCTGCCCCGGCTCATTAGTGCGTCGGCGATCTGCTTTGATGCTGCAGCGGTCTAGAGACAATTCCGATGGCATCCTGAGAATTTATGGCTGAGAGAGTGGATGGGCTTTTCATGCAGTTTCGAGTGAAGATGCTCATACAATCTGGTGTTTATGTGATAAATTAATATTGTCAAAAAAATATGATTGTTTATTGTTTGTTTTCTTATATTGGAGAAATCTGAAATAAACTTATTACTGTTTTCATTAAACAGAAGTAATTCACTTCTGAAGACTCTTTAACTGAGGTCGTGATGACTGGAACTGCTACCGAATCTGAAAAATGTGCATGAGAAATTTGTTCTCTCGTATGGCCAATTTCTATGTCACCATACATCTGTTCAGTAACGCATGGGGAACTCATGCTCAGTGGTAAGGGGTACGCTTTAGAGCATAGAGACTGGATATACGGAAAGGAAAGGAATGGAGTCGATCAAAGTAAATAGGAGTTTATGAGGCAAAAGGATTAGGTCGTCCGTCTGATCTTTTCTCTCCTTTTAGTGAGATTAAGCTAAAGATTTTACCTATACGATGCAAGTAATAAAAATATAATCTTGTAACAAAAATTGTTGTCGAGTTCAAAGCAAGGTAAGAGCAAAGTTCTCAAGATTGTTCCGAAGCCGATGCAGAGGGGCCTGTGCCGTGCCGCCGTGCCGCCGTGCCGCCGTGCCGCCGTGCCGCCGTGCCGCCGTGCCGCCTCGCCGTCCCGACCTCAGATCTTACACATGATAAAAGTATGCGGCGTGTTTTATTGGGCAAGTTAGATGGAAAACTTTAACGTTTTCAATTTAGCGCGAAATTAGGGTGTAAGTATGAAAGTTGGGCAGATATGCCGACGGGCCTTGGTAAACTTCGCTACGGACGACTGATTCGCGCGCTCCCTTGCACCCGACGAATTATAATCTTAGCTATAAGAGATTTATTTATCTCTGTCACCTTTACTCTGATGTACGCTTTACTTTCAACCTCTTGGCTTTATTGATTCGTCGTGCAAATTCATATGTTTACTTTAATTTATGTTTTATTTTAAATCTTCTTTCGATCATTGTGTGGCAACTCAAGCGCTGCAACCATCGGATGCGTTCGGCCATCTTTGTCGCACCATAAGCCCCGCGCACAATAGCCCGGGCGCCGTGTTTATGGACTCTAGTTCTGGCTACGACACCGGAAGGCCGCGCGTCCGAGCCGCGATAAAGTGCGTTGCGTTATAATTTGTATATGTAGCAAAGTTAACTACAAAAAGTGTGTATTAGTTTATAGACATTAAATTAGCCCAATAAAAACAATTAACACACACTTCTGACTATTATTGCTATAATTGCAATTTTTAAATACTTCATTTAGCATGCTGTGGTAGTTCCATTGCGAGACGTTCATTATACAGAGATATTACCTCATTGAGAGTTTTCTACCGTCTGTACCATGGCGAGTTTTCTGAAGAATTAGTCAACCTTCTATAATAAAACAATGCGCATGGGTTTGCGGGTCAAAGCTATACGGTAACTCACATCTCGGCTAGGAGAAGCAAGTTCTCTAACTCATACTGCAGCCGAGTCGTTGGGCTGTGGAATAGTCTGCCGGCGAGCGCGCTTCCATCGTCCTACGATATTGGGTCCATTTAATGAAATGTGAAGAGATATTCATGCAGGCCGGCATTGTCGCTGCGGCTATTTTTAGTGTTTTTTACTATTGATAGTGTGGCATACTATCCACTAGGCTTCGCCGCCGCGCACCCGATACAATAGTCTCGCAATCCCCCCGCGCACGTTGGTACACAGTGATTCTCAACCTTAGAGCCATTGTATGTTAATATAAAAAGTATTGATAAAATTACTTATATAAATAAGGGAAGATATAATAATGTTATTTAAAATAGTTGTTAGTTATAGATTAGTATAGTATAAAGAATTAGAAAATAGATAACGTTAAGTACAGAAATAAATAAATAGATAGATAGTATGCCACAATAGTCCTTCTCGTTTTTTGACGGCCCCGTGCCTTCCATCAGGCGTGCTGTGGTTACTGCGCTATTGGAGAAGTGTTGAACGGGTAAAAATATTTCTACTAAATAAATCATTTTAATTAGTTTTTTTTTACACTGGCTCGACATAGTGTCTACAGAGTTCCTGATGGTAAGTACAGTGTAGTCCAAAAACGAAAGCGACTAACAAAGGATGAAAATCCATTGATAGTCTCCATCGCCATATCGGCCCACATATACCATGACTGAAGGTCTCTAGGTATATGAGTTACTGGATACCGAAACGCGACAGGCCGAAGCGGGTCACTATCACGGCCTTTACACCCATGTACTGTGGTCGCGATCAAGACGGGCGCCGACGCCCTACCACCTCGCTGCTGCTCGCTTAGCACCACCCAGGAGTCACGTGTAGGGAAACTAGGGTAAAGCCTACGGACGCGAGCAGCTTCGACTCCCAAAAGAAGTTACGTTTCTTGTAACACTCCATAAGTTTATTTGTGATTGATATAAGGAATAAGCTGTTGTCCCAATATTGCGGTTGAAAGTATAATAGATGTCGCTCAGCTGTAGCCATATCCGTAGTGACGGAGACCTAAGTCATCGCTGGATTGCAACCGCATCGGTGCTCGGAGCACGTAATTCAAACGCATTTTCATATTTCAACCGTTTTTCATACTCAAATCGCACCAGTGCTGACGATATAGCGCATTCGCTGTGTAGCTGTAATACTGAGCTATACATGACTCTTCGGAGTTCGGAGAAAGTTTGGTGTATAGTGTATACAAGAGAGACTGTTACGTGTCGCATCCCTGGACCATTGTCTTGTTGGACACCTCACTCATACGAGGAGCTGAAGATCTATAGGCCAGTGGATGCAGATATTCTGGTATACTGACTGTGATTTATGGGTTAATCAGATCCGTCAAATATCTTCGTTTGACCTGTGATTATAAACTTCTTAGAAACGCAAACCAAGTTGCGATTCAACAAGTCCCTTCAAAAAAGATAGATTTATCTATTTTTCTTCTTTTTTAAATTTTTTATTATACACATATACGAACATGAAGCTAGTGAAATCTTTAGAAGAGGACCAGTAACGGGAGATTACGACGAGCTCCCCGCGGCACTGGCTCACTGTGTATGATTGTATCACCTAAAACGCTACATATGTGCCAAAATCCAGAATAGTAAAACTACTGAACTGATTAATAATTATTTGTAGAAACAATTACATAGATTCTTATAATTATAGCACAGTTTAATCTGTTTTCTATGAGCTGATCATAAATTTAGTCATGTCTGAGTGTTTGCGTTTATTTATTTTTATTAACTGTTCATTGCCGTTTTCTTAAAGAGCTTGTAATATTTTAGTGCACAACGATTCGTGTTTTATTGTTTCCCTATTACCTCTTACAGCAAAAGGGTTATCGTAAGAATTATTTGGCACGAAAATAACAAATATATTATTTATATAAGGAGTATCGTTCAATATATTCGTACCTAGTCAGTCGTACGGCGCGTCTTGTTCCATATTAAGTGTAATATTGAAGCTAGATTATTTCGGCGCTACGCCCTCGTCCGGAGAGTCTTGTTGATCTTTAGCTATAAAAGTTTTATCTTAGGGAAGATTTTCTTTATATATTATGCCCTATTTTATATTATCTTAGGAAAAACCTTGAGAGTAATTTTTCTTAAATACTTGGTCGTTTGATAATAACTGAGATCTGGTCCAGAATATTATTGGTTTGAAATTTATATATTTTCTAGTATAGACAAAATGAACTTCAATTAAGACGTCATATTTTTTATTATTATTATTATCTCTAAGACCAAACAAACTTTCTCTTGTATCAGTTACTAGCCAAAGTGACTAAATCGCATCTGATAGTAAGGGCATTACAATCCCAGAAATGCCAATAAAAGATGACAGTTCATTGACAGCCGCTGTTGTCATATCATGCCTAATTTGACACAACACAAGACCCAAACACATGATATTTGGGTGTGCGCTAACTCTTCGTCAAGCATGATAATCAGCAGCAAGTCTTAATACTGTATTGAGCAATACTTTTGCACCAGGTGTGTATGTGAAACTAAAAAGGATAAAGTAAATATAATACTATTTTATATCGTCTCTCACCTATAGCTGATGAGCCAATGAATTAAATATTACGACCGCACGGGCTTTGTACGAAGGTTGTATATATTTGATAAGAATCATAAAAAAGGAATCTACCCGCGCTCGGCGATACTTCGCTCGCAAATATCGGATAACAGTAATGCTTACAACCTGCCAACGGTTCACGATATAGCGAGCTGTTGCCTACAGATGGGATAGTTCCATCGATACATTCATATGGAACATAAAAGGTTCGTATAGCAATAATCAGAGTTGTAACAAATGAATGTCAATCAAATTAGACTATCCTTTAATAAAATAGAAGAAAATCAAGCAAAAAACCTTAAAGAACAACCTCTCACACTTGCTCATTTCTTAAAGAATAAGATAGAACGTAAATCGGTCGTATGTTATTGATGATGCAAATACATTTTACAGGACTGATTGGGCTAACTGTTCATAATTTAGATTAAAAAAATAATTTAGGACATCATATACATTTATTATTATAATTTCTTTAACTGCTACAAACCAATTATATTTATAATATATTTTAAGCTACTTTAATATACAATTTAAGTATCTATAGTATTGTAGTATGTTCAATAGTTGTAAGTGATGTCGTCTAATAAGTTTTAGAAAAATGATAAGAGTCCTTCCAAATCATAATTTATTAAATATTGTACCGCGCACAGATAACACGTACATCACACGTTACGCGCGTACGCTGCGATACACAATGCGCGTGTTCAGAGATGTATAATTAACAATGGTACACAAGTGCAACAATAGATGGCGTTAAGGTGCTATCTATATCGCGGTGTCAAGATTTTATTTCATGTTATAGTACGTAAGGCTTCTTTTGTATTTTTTATATTCAAACCAAACATTAAACGTTGTTAACCAAATAGAAATAAAATTATTTCAAACTAGAAAGGAGTTTGTTATACATAAAAGTGGTCCTTCGACTCGGATTAAAAAGCAATTGGAAGATTTGGAGTGGATGTTTTATTTTTGTAAAACACATCTTAACTGGGCAAGTGGATCGCTTGCCGCAACCAGTTAAGTTCATCAGTAAAGCAGCTGCTGACGAAGTGCTGCTGGAAATGGTACCCGGAGCAAAGATCAGGAGCAGACATTGCCTACAGGGGGCTTGACGGAGTTGCAAGGAGCCGCCAGATTCTTGAAGGTGATCAGTGGAAAATCGTGAGTGAATTGAACCTTATACAAATGATCAAATTAACTTAGAAAATTTGTGCTTGTGAGTTATTGAAACAATTTACATGAACCTTAACTTAGAATATTTACACTATTTCAACCTAGAAGATTTGTGCTTGTGAATTATTGAAAAATTATATTAAGGCTTGGACTTAGAATATTTAGAATTTATTTCAACTTAGAAAATTATTCAGTGTTGTGCGAATTAAACTTAGAAAAATTACTAACGTTAATATTAAGAAAAGTGGTTCAGACGGGGAACCTATGCCCGATTTCACCCAGACTTTATTAACCAAAAACACTTGTAAAAATTTCAAGATTTGATCTGAAATTTGAAAATTTACTTTGAAGTTTGTATATTAACTTACTTTATATATTATATTTTATTTTTACTTGTATTCATATTTGGTCAGTATTTTTATCATAAACTTTATCAAAAATGGAAGCTTTTATTTCCTTACAAATCGATACGCACAATCGAATTGTAAAAGCTAGGAGAAATTATAAAAAATCTCCTAAAGATAGAATAACAGAACCATATGTTGAGGTTCGACAGGAAACGTTGGGTCAACTTTGGTCGCAATTTAGAGAAACACATAGTAATATTGTACGATTGGCCAAGGGTGAAAATATACAATATTTCAGCGATGAGACATATGAAAAGGTTGAAGAGTTATACATTGATTATAAAACCGAATTAAAGACTGCATTGGCCTCATTTGAAACTAAATCCGAGGTTTCATGTGAGACTAAATGTAACCATACTTCTAACGTAAAATTGCCTCGTGTTGTAATCCCGATGTTTTCGGGAGAGTATTCTGAATGGGTAACATTCAGGGACTTGTTTATATCACAAGTACATTCAAGTTCACAATTAACAAATGTGCAGAAAATGCAATATTTAAAGGGTTATCTCGTTGGGGAAGCAGAACAGTTTCTTAGACAAACACCAATTACTGAGGCAAATTACGAAAGAAGTTGGAAAGCACTGAATGTAAGATATAATAATAAAAGATATTTATGTAACTCTATTTTAAAAAGGTTATTGAGTCAAAAGAATATTACGTGTGAGTCAGCATGTTTGTTAAAGAATTTGATAGATGTTACAACTGATTGTTTAGACGCACTAGCAAACATTGATATAAATGTAAGTACTTGGGATGTAATAATTATACACTTGTTGGTATTGAAACTTGACGTGGGATCCAAGAAAGATTGGGAACTTTATATTAATAATACGAACTCGTTAGAGGAACTTCCTACGTTTTCTCAATTCAAAACATTTATTACGAATAGATACCGCGCCTTTGAAAACTTGGATCCTAAGTCAACATCGATTAATAAGTCGCAAAATGTACAAATGCCTACTGGTAACAAACCCAAAGTTTTCTATGCAGCTCAAATTCAGTGTCCGTTTTGTGCAGAACATCATAAGCTCAGTTTTTGTGAGAGATTTTCTAAGCAAGATGTAAGTTCTCGTAAACGTTTCGTTGAACAAAATAGATTATGTTTCAACTGCTTTGGTAACCACTCGGTCAAGGCTTGCCTAAGTCCTTTCACATGTCGCGTATGTAAGCGAAAACATCATACCTTACTTCATACTAGCCCTAACAATGAAACCGAAGTGGAAAAATCACATAGGGTGTTTGCTTCAACATTGCATGATGAACAGGAGGCTGTATCAATAGAAGAGATACAGTCATCGGAACAAGTAGAAAATACTACGCTAGTATCATGTCATTCGTCGGAACCAGTAAAAATGCATAATCAGGTACTATTAGCAACAGCTTTGGTACAAGCTGAGGCGTCTAATGGTGATTATCATATGATCAGAGCATTACTAGATCAAGGTTCACAAGCATCTTTCGTCACTGAATCTGTGGCTCAATACTTGGGATTAAAAAGAATTCCAATACACGGAAATATCTCTGGTTTAAATGGAAATAAACAAATGTCGGTTAAATATATGGTAGAAGTAAAAATTCATCCAAGATTTGAAACGAATACAGTAATCACAGTACAAGCATACGTTTTGAAATCTATAACTACACTCCTTCCGAGCAAAAGATTAGATACACTGAATTGGATAAATCCTATACAAATACGTCTAGCGGACCCTGATTACAACGTTCCGAATAAAATAGATATTCTCTTAGGAGCTGAGATATATGCTCAAGTAATAAAGAATGGGATTAAAAAAGGAAATCAAAATTCACCAATAGCACAAAATACGTCTTTGGGATGGATTTTATCAGGCATTACATCGCATTGCGAGACTAGAAATGTCGTGGTAATGCACGCTCACATAAATGAAGATGATAACCTCAAAAGATTTTGGGAAATGGAATCTGAACCAAGAGATACAAAAAAGATTTTAACACAAGAAGAAGAAAAATGTGAAGACTTCTTTAAACAAACGACGTGTAGAGATTCTGATGGTCGTTATATCGTGAGGCTACCATTTAAGAAGTATCCTATACATAAATTTGAAGAATCTAAAGACGTAGCGAGGAAACGCCTTAAGCCACTGTATACAAAATTCATAAAGAATATAAATTTTCAAACAGAATACGCAAATGTTATAATGGAATACCAAACATTAGGTCATATGGTCACAGTACCGATAGAACAAAGAAACAAAGAAGGCGCGTTTTACTTACCTCATCATGCAGTGGTGCGAAATGATAAAGATACTACTAAACTAAGAGTAGTATTTGACGCATCATGTAAAGATAAAAATGGCATTTCATTAAACGAGACACTTATGGTAGGCCCTAATTTACAACCAGAGTTAAGACATCTCTTGATGCGATGGAGAACATATCCAATCTGTCTAGTCGCTGATATAGAAAAGATGTATCGTCAAATCAAAGTGGCAGAACAAGATGTTGACTATCAGCGACTGTTGTGGGATAAAGAATGGAATATTAATAATACAAATGGGGAAGAGAGTGGAAACTTGGAAACAGGAAAATCAAAGGCAGACATTCAAGAATATCGTTTATTACGTGTAACATTTGGCACAGCATCAGCTCCGTACTTAGCAGTAAAGGCTCTACAACAGGTTGCACATGATGAAGGAGCGTTGTATCCCGACACATCAAAAAGAGTTCTAAACGATTTCTATATGGACGATTTACTCACAGGCTGTCAAACTGTAAATGAAGGAATAAAAATCTATAATGAAATGAACATGTTGCTAGGTAAGGGAGGATTTGAACTAAAAAAATGGATGACAAATAATAATGAACTTATAAAAGTTTTAAAGGAGAAAGGAGAAGGAAACAATATAGGAAAGGGAATAAAAATAAAAACAGATGAAATTGTCAAATTGTTGGGACTTACCTGGAATCGAAGAACAGACGAGTTTCAATATACGGTGACACTGCCTCCCAACACAGGACCTGTAACAAAAAGAACTATACTATCAGATATATCAAGATTATACGATCCACTAGGCTGGCTGGCACCTAGCATTATTACGGCCAAAATTTTTATACAAAGACTGTGGTTAGCTGGTTTAAGTTGGGATGAAGAGCTTCCAAATCAGTTATTGAATGAGTGGAATAATTACCGGAAGGATTTGGAAAATATTTCACAAATTAGCTTACCGCGGTGGATAAATACAAAACAAAATGACAAACTGGTGGAATTGCAAGGATTCGCGGATGCTTCTAGACTGGCTTATAGTGCAGTTGTCTACTTACGTGTAATTGATCACAACGACCGGGTTCATGTCAGGCTAGTTACTTCTAAAACAAGAGTGGCCCCTATTAAACAAATTTCGATCCCTAGATTAGAGTTATGTGGAGCTACACTGTTGAGTAAGCTCCTGAAGGAAGTAGCCGAAGTATTAGAAATAGATAACTCACGCATACATGCATGGACTGACTCAGAGGTAGTATTGGCTTGGCTGAGCAATCATCCTAGTAAGTGGCAGACTTATGTTGGGAATAGGGTTTCGGATATTCTGAATATTCTAAATTCAAATCAGTGGTCACATATTCCATCCATCCAAAACCCAGCTGACTGTGCATCAAGAGGAATGAATCCGTCAGAATTATTAAATTATCCTATGTGGCTACAAGGGCCAGCAATGCTCCACCAGAATGTTATAAAATATCGTAAGCCAAAAATCGCAGAAACTCAATTAGAAATGAAAAAAGTACATTTTGCAGCAATTGATAGTTTTATATGGGATAAATACTCATCATTATCTAAACTTGTAAGAGTAGTAGCGTATTGTAGACGTTTCCTTAATTTAAGAAAACAGTCGTCGTTAACTCAGCGTCACTCCTATCTCACAACGCAAGAGCTAAAGGATGCCATGAACACTTGCATCAGACAATGTCAACAAGAACATTTCAGTGACGAATTGAAACATTTAAAGAAGAACGAGCCCAATAAGATAAAAGGTCAGATAAAACCGTTAACACCTTTCATAGACAATTTAGGCTTACTACGAGTTGGAGGGCGTTTGGAATTGTCCCAGCTACAAATGGACATGAAACACCCACTCTTGATCCCCAAAATATCACCTTTAACAAATTTAATTATTTCGGATGCTCATTTAAAGACGTTTCATGGAGGTTCTCAACTTATGTTGTCATATTTATCATCTCAATATTGGATACTGGGAGCAAAGGTATTGATCAAGGCTCATATTCGTAAGTGCGTCACTTGTGTTAAAGACAGAGCAGCGACCCAGTCTCCAATGATGGGTCAACTGCCTTTGGTCAGAGTAACCCCTACTAGACCATTCAAATGTAGTGGAGTTGATTACGCCGGACCGATTTCCATACGTACTTCCAAGGGTCGTGGTTATAAAGCGTTCAAAGGATATATTTCACTATTTATTTGTATGTCAACACGAGCTATACATCTAGAGGTAGTAAGTGACCTAACTACGCAAGGATTTCTGGCTGCATTCAAGAGATTTGTTGCTCGGCGTGGCTTATGTTCAGATATATGGAGTGATAACGGATCCAATTTTGTGGGAGCATCACGCGAACTGCAGTATCTTTTTGCCTCTGAACAGTCACAACTGCATAAGGAAATAGCTGAGTCTCTGGCTGCTAATGGAACGTCGTGGCATTTTATACCGCCACATTCACCCAACTTTGGAGGTTTATGGGAAGCAGGAATAAAGTCTGTTAAAACTCACTTAAGGAAAATTATTGGAAATTTAACTTTGACATATGAAGAATTGACGACAGTCCTAGCTCAAGTTGAAGCCTGCCTCAATTCTCGACCCTTATCACGCATTGAAGGAAATCTGGAAGGGTTAGAGATCTTGACTCCGGGTCATTTTCTAGTCGGTGAGCCTTTAGTTGCTGTCCCCAATACTAATTTCGAAACATCTGCTATTGGTAGCCTGCGCAGGTGGCAGTTAACGCAAAAGCTAGTACAAATGTTTTGGCGAAGATGGTCGCAAGAATATTTAACTCAATTTCTTCATCGATATAAATGGTCGAACCAAACACCTGAACCTCAGTTAGGGGATGTAATTCTAGTAAAGGAAAATGACTTACCTCCATGTAGATGGCTCCTTGGTCGGGTTGTTGCCAAACACCCTGGCTTGGATAATATTACACGGGTAGTTACTTTACGCGCAAAAAATACACTGATAAAAAGACCTGTGTCGAAACTTTGTCTTCTTCCAATAGCTCAATAAATTGTTTAAAGCACATAGTATGTTATCGGCACAATAGGTTAAGTTTCAATCCCAAAGCATTCCCATGGTGGGCGGTTTATTTCAGTTAAAAACAATTAATATTGTTCTTGGTGGGCGGAATGTTCAGAGATGTATAATTAACAATGGTACACAAGTGCAACAATAGATGGCGTTAAGGTGCTATCTATATCGCGGTGTCAAGATTTTATTTCATGTTATAGTACGTAAGGCTTCTTTTGTATTTTTTATATTCAAACCAAACATTAAACGTTGTTAACCAAATAGAAATAAAATTATTTCAAACTAGAAAGGAGTTTGTTATACAGCGCGCGGCAACAGTCGCGCTCGCAGCACCGCAGAACACGCCCCCCCTCCCCACACCCGTGTCGCACGCGCGGGCGCACGCTTTCACGTTCCGTAACCCACTCCGAATTTCCGTTAAACTGCATCACGCGGATGGTACAATATTATAATATTAAAATATTTATTGCCTTAAAATTTTAAACATATTGTTTTCATCTATCTACAAAAAAAAAAACCAGTAAAATGCTAATAAATGTGAAACTAACCTTAACCTGTAAATTTAATTGTATGAACATCGTCCTGATGTTTCTAGGAAAACGTAAGTAACCTACAGAAAAAGAAAACTCTAAAGTACAAATTTATTTGTACAAATATAATATAATTATTTTCTATACGTACCATTTTGCTGGCCTTATTCTTGACACACTTGATCCCATTATTATATTAAGTTATTACCAAATCATTTTGAAATTGTGATTAGTGAATTTGTTAATTAATCTCCATTTTAGTTTATGAGTTTATGGTTTTAAGAAATTCCGTGGCTATATGTAATTAGTGTCTATTGCCGATATATAAGAGCTGCATTTGATTATATTTGTAATGTATACAGTGGTGCTGGGACAACTCATAAATAAATAAATAAATGAATTCAGTGAAAGGCCATTACTGAATCTGTTATAGGTAATCCAATAATCACTGGGATTGTCGAACGCCGAGTGACGAGGATACATTGGCAGCCGATAAAATGTCCCCGCGATTAAATATCTCTTCGCACTTCTCTCGAACGACTTGATGAAAATGGAATATGACAATAAAACAATTTTATTACATTTAACACAGAGTATTCTCGGACTTGGAAACTCTTTAGTCTTTAGAGACCGTTCATTTAGCAAATTTTGTAAAAGTCTGTCGACATAAATTTTGAGATTTCTAGTTAAGTACTTCCAAACAATTTGAATTAAAGTTTCTACTATAGACTTAATATAATCTTTGATTTTTATACATAAAAATAATAATAATAATTGATTAATATTATATTCTAATTTTGCTAAATAATGTATACTTTTATGAGAATTTTCATTACAAACATTCATACGTGAACCTAATACAGTAAAACCCTACACGAAACGTTCAGTTTATTTTTGACTGGCTCGACAAAGCAACTACAGTGCACCTTATGGTAAGTACAGTGGAGTCCAAAATCGATAGCGACCATCAAATGACGAAAATTCGTTGGTATTCTCCTTTGTTTTGTCGGCCCATATATAACCACGACTGAAGGTCGAGGATGCACGAGTTACGGAATATACACAAACTGATCCCGAAACGCGTCAGGCTAAAACGAGTCACTATAATGGTCTTTATACTTGTATACTGTGGTCATGACCCAGCTTGGGCTATCGCCCTACCACCGTACAAACCATCGTAGTTGTCATTACCAAGTTAGATTAGATCCATTGTACGTTATTGTAAATTCCGTCATAATTATCTATGTCAGCCTATAGTTTTTTTATATCAGCTCGAATACGTCCAGCTATTCATATATCTAGAGACCTTCGGCATTGATACTGTGATTGTCTGTTGGATCTGTTATTACCAATCTCATTCATTTGCGGTCGTCGCCATTCTTGGACTGCACAGATAATCACTTACTATAATTTCGGTCTAAGGTTAAAAAAGCCTGTAACATAAAAACACTTGAAAGAGTTTTTAAAACATACCTTCTGAATGTCGATATTTCTTGCGCACCTACTAAGATATTCATTGAATATATTGAAATCCCCACTAAAATTGGAATCAGACCTTTCTCTTCGTGTATCATTCCATGAAATTACATTTTGATGTAGTTTTTTTGCATGGAAATTGTTCTAGGACTGTGGTATTAGAGATTCTAATATTGTAGTTAATTTGTCACATAACTCTTAGTAGAGGTAAATAAGTATTACATTTAGCAAAGAATAAATATCTAAAGCAAGTTGTTTAAAATTTCATTCTTCTTCTAATTGTATTGATTTTATTGGAACAGTAACTCCTTTCTCCGTGATTTCACTATCTCTAGTACTGATCAAAAGACTTAGCTTAATTCGTCTTCAGCAACTTTAACTACTAAGTCATTTTAATATTACAGGAATTTTAATTTTTGTGTAATCTTTTGTATGTTTTCTATAGTGAACTACAAACATATTGTGATTCTCATGTTTTGTATTTGTGCCATACACACACTATAATCTAATTTTAACTTTATATCATTTCTGTGTATTGTCTTTTATTCATAATGAATTTAAAAGAGAGCATTTCAAAATGGCTTCGTAGTTTTTGAACTTGTATTAGACTATATGTTATCTCCGTTTCCACGAGCATTCATTGAGTTATCAACCTTGACCGAATTTGTCAACTGATTCTCGTAATATAATATACCTCAAACCAAAATTAAAGCCGTAATGAAATCATTATCGATTTTTAAGCAATTTCTCTTTCATATTGAGTGTTTTGAAGAGTTATTTAATCTTATTCCACCGTACTCCTTTCACAGTAGAACAGCGCGCGCGGGCTTACAAAGTCACAGTTTTACGGTAACTCATATTCCGGCCAGGACTAAGAAGGTCTCTAACTCTTACTGCAGCCGTGTCATTGGGCTGTGGAATGGTGTTCCGGCGAGCGTGTTCCCACCGTCCTTTGATTTGGGGTTCTTTAAGCGTAGCGTGAAGAGATATTTGTGCAGGCCGGCATGATCACTGCGACTACTGATGGGTCTTTCTTTATAGTTAATAGTCGTTGTCGTTTTTTGGACTGCGTGAGGCTTACCATCGAGCTTGGTGGGGCCACTTTGCCGAATCAGGATTTAAAAAAGATAAGAACTTAGATGAATTAATTCCCAATTAACGTCAGAGACGGCAGTAGCTGGACGACTTCAAAGAGTGGACCAGATTAAGTTTTCTGGCTTGACGAACACATCACGGGATTGAAAGAAGTTTTGCCTTTTGACGTTCAAATTTCATTATGAAGATGGCACGCTATGATGAAATCTCAATTTCTGAGATGTACGAGTAAGACGTCTAGTGATTCCAATAAACCTCAATCTATGTTAATGCCTCGAACAAAAGGAATAATATTCATATAAAGGCAGTGAGCCGGCGCTGTTCCGCCCTGCAATACAGTGTCCGGCCGCGGCGAGTGAGCCTGGCCCGGCGCCAGCGCTCCGTGACTAATGGCCATCTTCACTTACTGATATTGAAACGACTTCACTCTTCAATTATATCTACTGCTTCTAATGCTTTTGTCAGTAATCCCTCGGAGCCTTTATTACAAACGCCTTTTTCGGTAACTCGAGGGAAAATCCTGCATGGGACCATCAGAGCCGCTATCAGGACGGCGACCCAGGTGTGTCAGACTCCTACTGTTACCCCCAAGGTTGTCAAATCATATCAAATCACTGCTAGCCAAGCCTGAGCTTCGTATTCCTCCAATGACCCCGTAAGCGAATAGCCTTTTACTTCTTATCTCTCAGAGAGGTCACGACTCAGGACCTCTCGACCAGGTAGCGCGCAGGACTGCTAAGTACGGCTGCGCATCGTCAGACTCCCTCAAGTCCACTGTCCGATCAATGTCACGGAGGGATATCTCGCTTATTGCGCGCAAAGGTATCTCCTACGATGATATCTGGACCGGGGAATCTCGAGGGTAGTTGTTTTATCCCTCTCTTTTTGAGCTTCCTCCTTCTGCTTATTACTTCTTCACAGAAGAAAACATCACGCTTTTCCATGATCCCTGGTTGCCAACCATGGCCTTAGTCACCGCTGGCGTTATTACAAACGCCCGTTTTACCCCATAAGCGATGATGTAGTGGCCCGCTCAACAAAAACCAATTCGCCCGTTGCTTGAAAACGTCCATATTAGATGAAGCTGGACAGACGTTGCTTGCGAGTTCTACTCTTTAGCATTAAGTAAATATAGATGGAGGCGAATGACTTTGATTAATCTGTTTTTTTTTCTGACGAATAGAGATACTCTGGATGGAAGACCTTCCTCAATTTTTATACTGTATATTAGCCAAATATTGGTCAGTAGGTCCAAAGTGAATCAATATGCCTCATTCGTATAATGAGGCGGTATATATCCGGATTAAGGCGAGTTTTTGATAAACGCGTGATAGCTAGCGACCGCGCGGGTCTTGGCGCCCCGCCAGATTCTTCTCCCTTGCGACTAATGTGCAACCCTACTTACTGATATGAATCTCCCCCACTCGCTATAAGTTCCACTCACCGCTTGCCATTTTAACTGACTTCAAAGAAGTAGAGTGTCTGTATTCGATTGTATTTATTTTTATTTCGGGGTGAGCAGAAATGCACTAGTGCCTGTATCTACTTTGGGCTTTAGCGTCGTGCCCAACGTGACCAGTGGCGCAGCTGATCGCCGTTCTCACAGCACTGGTGCATATGACATTTTTTATTAGATGTCATGCAAGTTTCTTCAGGATGTTTTCCTTTATGGTGATCCTGTGTTCGTGCTGCTGCGCAAGGATACCGGCTCTTTATCCAATAGACCACCACAACCAAGTATAGAAAAATATTGAATGCTCCAGTAATATCTAGCGTTTTATTTTTGCATAAACTGAAAAACAATTTTATACGTTAATTGGTTTACGAGGATTACAACGTTTTACGCAAAATACGACGCGGGACATGTCATGTTTAGCTACAACTTACCTGCGCCACAAACAAACGTGTCCGTACATTGTTTTAAATGTAAATAAAATGTCTTATTTCTCATTTTAATTCTTTAATCCCGGTCTAAGCCTGCGTGTGTCCAGATTTATTTTATTTATTAGTCATTTCAAGTCATTACTCAATTTAAAAGTTGTTTCTCATAAAATTATTTTTTTTTTACCAGGAAAATGTTCTACACAGGACTTTCAGAGCCATTGTGAGGGCAGCGACCCCGGCGTGCCGGACTCCTGCCGACTAAAAATCTCCTTGATGCGCCTGGCTGCCGGCTGTGGCCGCGAACTCAGTCTTGTCAAAAAAAAAACCGTGTACGCGCAGTAGACAAAACAAAGACAAAATTCTGATTGAAATGACTGTACACACGATATATTTGCTTGACTATATTTAACCTTTTTTTACCAGGGGAAAGTTCGTCATAGGACTTCCAGGTCGCCAAGAGGGTGGAGGTCGAGGTTGCGTCAGACTGATTAAAAACCCCTGGCTGTTTTTTTTTTAATTATTTACAGGCGAACCTCAATTACACCTTGTGAAGCAAAAATGAGTCTGATGATGGAACGCGTCCGTCACTCTGACGCAGCCTGGATCGTCTTCTCAAGGTAGTCGTTTTCAAAATGCTAGTAGATCACCGTTAGGGTCGTTTTTCTGGCTGCTCGCCAAACCGAGGTCCGTACTCACAGAGGTGCCCTTGCGTTGCCACCTAACCCATTAATCGCTGGCTGCGCACCCCGAGTGCTCGTTCCCTTTACCCGGTGTATGTTAGCTGTGAAACTCTTTCCCAGCCGTCAACATATAGTCCTGTCGAAAAAAAGGACCGCTTGGGACCAACAAATGCCTTTTCATTCTTATCTTAATAGCTCACAAGTTAAATAAATAAATATTGTTATTATTATTACTTTGACACTAGAGAAATAATACGGTTTTCATTATTTGAATCGTTTTCCCTTAATAGAACACTTCCGTGGGTTTACAACTCACATCACGGTTAGGACTGAGCAGCTCTCTAACTCTTACTTAAGCCGTATCGTTGGGCTGTGTGTTGTGTGTCTTCCAGCGAGCGAGTTCCCACCGTCCTTTGATTTGAAATCCTTTATGTGTAGCGTGTTGTGATATTTGTGCAGGTCAGCATGATCGATGCAACTACCGATGAGTTATTCTTAGCTGTTGATAGCCGTTATCATTTTTGAACTAAACTATGCTTACCATCAAGTGTGCTGCATACAGTCTGTCGAGTAAGGATAATAAATAAAGTTGTAAGCAAAATTATAGCAAAATCTATAATAAACCTCATTCATAGCCACTGATGTTTGTCCATTAGTAAAAATATTTATAAAATATTGAATTTTATTAAGGGCTTAGGGGTTTTCCTTCCGTTGATATAACAGAAGCCTCTCACATAGTGCCGCCAGCGCTGACATTCCGCATTTTTTCTACAAAAACTACTAGAGAACGTGACCGCAGTGCGAACGAGCAGCAAGCAGCCATCGCGGTGCCGTGTGCTTACCCCAAGGCGGCATCATGGGGATTGAAAATACATGTTTATTTACAGGATTTGTACTCTAAACACTTTCCCTGCATATATTTATTTCTTTCCTTCTGCCGCGCTATCATTGTTTACAATATAACTATTGTATCCGTATACGGTTCTAGAACGGATTTACATGTCGGCATGCTCATGCTGAAGGAAAACAAAAGGAGACCCGCCCGGCTTCCAATAGAAATATCATGTGCAGTAGTGTTGTGGGAAAGGTGATAAGGAGCGCTACTGGTCATGTTGGGCGCGACGTGTAAGCGCAAATTGGATACAGCGACTAATGTATCTCTGCTCACCCCGAAAAGGGTATAGCGTGAAATCAAACATCGTGCAATGGATAGCTATATTACGCATATCTTCTGAAGGATAAAATCAGAAAAGAGATTATCCGACAGAAAACCGAAGTTATCGCACAGCTTTCCGTATTGGCAATTGATACATGTATAATACTGGAGTCGCTTTCAATCAAGTAAGTTTGAAACCAGGCGTGAGCCCGTTTGTATAAAAATACAACATTGTTAAAGATACGGAGCGGCCACAGTCGTGTTTCTTGTTTCCCTGATATGTCGGTCATCGAGGAATGTATTACTATAATCCATCCCTGGTAAATAACAGAACGATTATCGCGAAAGCTTTTCAACGGATTGAGTGTGGTGCAAGGCATAAGAAGTGTCGTTGTTAATAAAGTTATTATTCTGTCTTGTACATTTGGCTCCTTGAGAAGAATGGTAAGAAAAAAGGTTCGTTTAATTTTTCGTTCTTAATATTATTATAATAATAATTAATAATTCGTTTTCCTTCTTATACTATTTTAGTTTTCTTTTATTATTTTGTGCCCCTTAGCTTGATTTTTGTTATGTATTTTTTTAGAACGTGACTTTGGCGCCCTCTAAATATTGGACAAAAACGTTGAACCAAATGAACATTTTTTCTCCTGTTCTATGAGGATAACATTATGTTTTCGTAAAAGTTTCATTGTTATATCTAATGAAGAAGCTGAGGAAAACGTTTTTAAAAATGAGCTTGTTGTTAACTCTCTATAATTGACAATTACTTGAAAGCGGTCAGCCCACAAATTTGCGGATTTGTGGCAACACAAGGGCACTCCTATGGATCCGAACCTCGACTTGGGCGGCCAGCCAGGAAATAAAGTTGCCCGAGTGTTGCTCGTATAATCATTTTTCTTTCCTTCTGTGCAAGTAGCCTGCATTTTTTAAATACAGTCACATTTGCAATGTATCTTGTTCATGTCTATTTTAGTATTGTGTTAATGTGGACTGTGTATGTGTTCTAATAAATAAATTATAAATATTGTGTATGAAAATATTAGACCCGCTATATTTTATGAATTGACCGTGAGAAACATAATACTTTATGCGTCACAGAATCGCTGTAAGATTATTCATTCGAATGTTTTAATGCTCCGCGTAATGGCCGCAGATTCCACCCTGTGTCGGCTGAATTAAGAGTTACTAGAGAGAAAGGAACGGAGTCGATGATTAAGACCTTCATTTGGCTTTAAAAACCGTAAACTTGTAGTTATATACTCATAATAAAAAAGCGAATACATTATTTTGAACAAACACAACACGAGGAGAAATTGTTTTAATAACCCGTCGAAAATTCCTAATGGACCGTCAGGGCAGCCCCGGTGTGTCCGACTCCTACTGATTAAAACAACCGGGGAGTTCCTCCAGTCGCAGGGTGCGCCGGGTTACGGGAGAATGCAATCCGCGGCCAGGAGCGCCGTACGCCATGAGGATAAAGCCATATAGGTAAGAAGGTGTTGGTAGAGAGATAATATATGTAAGATAACAGGCGCGCGGTGCGCGGGCAGTCATCACGTACACGTGCTTGTGTCAGTACCAGTTCTTTTATTTACGCAAATAACAGGAGGGAAGAATGGTCCGATAGTACGCGGGATCACGCGCACTCCATTGGAGTATCGCCAGGGTAGGAGTTCCCTCGGACGGGCTCCCTGGCACTCCAGTATGAGAGAATCCTAAACTTCATGAGATACAAAATGTTTCCCAGGAAACTTAAGCGCATTTCATAATAACTTTAAAATTTTGGTGGTGTTAGACTTGTTCAGGATACTGTTAACAATGTAAACCACTGTTTAACTGAAGATATTATATTTTTTACATTTGATAAGGTCCGACTCTTATGTCTAAGAATGAAGTGCGACGGCAGTATTGCTTTTTTTTTGTTACCCAGGGGAAATCCCTAACGTATCTCGGGGAGAGGTGAGGGCCACCCCCCGGTGTGTCGGGCTTGCACCGACTAAAACCCCCGGGGTGTTCCACCTTCCGCCTACCGGCATCGAGGGCACGACTGGGGTCTCATCCTCAATGACCGGTTGGGCGTGTGACCGTGAGTAGGCCTCTACTCGTTTAGGGAGGGGTGGTGTATAGAGCCACCCCTCTCGTGCCTCTGTGTTGTAGAGCGGCACGCGGGAACACATCGTGCGCCGCTTGCACCCTTGTTGGACGACACACTCCCTCAAGCGTACGGCAGTGTTGCTAACCTAACGTAACTTAACCTTCACACATGTACTACATCCCTGACCCTTTCATACCTGGTACTATTAATTTGATAATTTTTTCATTTACTTGTCATTATATTATTTTATTTTATTATATATTATTATTTATATACTTATATATAGCCCTGGTTTTCTTTATGCTTGTTCATATTATTATAAGGGGTGTCTCAGAATGTTTTTCGTTTTTGAATTGACCAATACGCGCCGATCGCTGGTAGCAGGGGGAGGGGAGTGGTCTCAAACGCTTGGCCGGCTTGTTAAGTTTAGTAGCCATGAATCGTTTCACGGGACCGCAGCGCGCGTTTTGCGTGCGAGCGTTTTATAAAAACAACGATTCCTACACTATTGTTCGTCGTCTCTACAGGACACATTTTAATTTAACAAGCTTAAAACATGTGCCAAGTGCCAATTTAATTAAACATTGGGTGTGCAAGTTTGAAGAGACTGGGAATACAATGCCGGACAAATCATCTGGGCGCAAAAGGACATCAAGGGCGAGCACGAACGTCGACCGCGTTCGCCAGTCTGTTATGGACGACCCACGACAGTCGTTGAGATTGCGCGCAGCTTCTCTGAATTTGAACAAATCTACGGTTTATCGCATTATTTCGAAAGATTTGCATTTTCACCCATATAAAATTGTTATTGTTCAAGAAATGAAGCCTGATGATCCTGATAAACGAGTCGAATTCTGCAGGACAATGAAAAACCGTTTTAGGAGTTTCAATAACATCTGGTTCTCCGACGAATCGAATTTTCACATCAACGGTCACGTGAATAAACAAAACTGCAGATACTGGGCTACCGAGAATCCGCTAGAACTGCATCAGAAGCCCTTGTACTCACCAAAAGTGGTTGTTTGGGCTGCCATATCAAGTCAAGGAATTATCGGTCCTTATTTTTTTGAGGATAACCGAGGTCGAACTCAGACCGTTAATTCTGATCGATATTGCCATATGATCCGGACTTTTTTGGCTACAGAAATGCAAAACCAGTCTGGCTACAACCGCAACACCTTTTTCCAGCAAGATGGGGCCACTTCCCATGTAACAAATGACTCATTAGCTGCTCTTCACGATTTATTCCCCGGAAGAGTGATAAGCCGCCGAGGAGACATAAACTGGCCACCGAGGAGTCCTGATTTAACGCCTGCTGATTTTTTCTTATGGGGCTACCTAAAAAGTAAAGTTTACAATCCATTGCCACCAAACCTGAACGTTTTGAAGCAAAGAATCACTGAAGAAATCAACGCTATTCCAAGAGCAATGCTCCAGCGAGTGATTGAAAATTTTAGCTCCAGGCTAAATGAGTGTGAACAAGTAAATGGTGAACATTTGCAAACGGTTGTTTTTCATAAATAAACTTCAAGATCTGCTCTTTAATTTAACAATAAATAAAACAAGTTTTAATGGATAATGTTGTTTTTTATTTAACATCAAAAAATGAAAAACATTCTGAGACACCCTTTACTTACTATATTATTTATATTTTCTTATTTATTATATTTTATGCCTTTTATCTATGTTATCTATTCTCTATTATAATTATATTACTAGTAATATATACTTTATTTTTATTATAATATTTCCCTACTTTGTTTCCCTGATGGCCCGTAACTTATCTTTTTCTTTAATTATTAGTTATTTCTTTTATATTAAATTATAATAAAATAAAATAAATAATTATAATAAAAAAAATGGTTTTACCTTCTTTCTCTCATTACTATTATCATCTCTTATTATTTCTATTTTATTGTTATTCTTTATAGTCTTACTAAGTATAATTTAATCTCTTTTGTCCTCCTAAGTTTACTTTTGTCTTTGAATTTATTGTTTCTTCTTATAATATCACTTAGTATAATTTTACTTTTCTTTTGTTTTTCCTAATATTATTATTGTTCCTTTTTTATAATTGTTACTTATAATTTTACTAGTATTTAATTTTTCTTTTTGTTTCTTAATATTAAGTCCTCTCTTTTAGTGTATCCAATTTCTTTTAGTTTTCTTTTATAATTTATGTATTCTACTCTTAATTTCTTCATTGTATTGATAGTATTACTTTTCTTTTATTATTATGTATCTATCTTTTAATGTATTAATTTCTTAATAGTAAATATTTCGCCTATCGATAACTTCTATGTTTAATCTTCTTTTGTTTAAATTCCTTTTGGTCTTAACTGAAATATGTTAAACTTAGCTCTAAGTTTGTTTTATATAGCACCATTTTTATTAATGTTTTCTAAATTACCGTTTAATTTCCTTGCAATTCTGCACAAAAAGGGCTAGTATTATATAGAATCATTAAAAACAAAAGTTTTCAATGACGTCACATTTTCCCATAGTGACGGGGTGGAGGCGGGGCCCTAAAAAAAAAAAAAAAAAAACCTAACTTAACCTAACAGGTGGTCGAAGTCCGAGTCCTGAAACAAAAAACATATATACTTTTCCACTTACCGCCTGAACCTAATACTTACTTACTGAAAAAAGGGAGACGTCAGGACACTAAGGAGGAAAAAATCAGCATTTTAAGCGATAGCATGTCATCCCTGCAGACCATACAGGAGTACACTTCCCTTCATTCCCCTTGCCTTCAGGATTCGCGCTGCGGCCCTTGACCTTGCTGCGGCCGGAGTGGATCTTCACTTCACTTGGGTTAGGGCACATGTGGGATCGCCTGGCAGCGAACGCGTGGATGAGCTGGCGAAACATGCTCCCCTCAAGAAGAAGACAGCCCCCCCACCCCCGAACCCCCGGATGCCCCGGTCATACGCGAAGGGGGTCATCAGGCGAGACTCAATCACTAAATGGAACACAGAATATAAAAATGCAATTAAAGACAAAACACCGGAGCTTTTCTTGCCTGATGTCCCCCTCGCGTTTGACTATATACAAAGAAACAAGCCCCATAGTCTCATTACACAGGCCATCACGGGTCATGGCGGTTTTTCAGTGTACTTACACAGATTTAAGTTGAAGCCTGACCCGTGGTGCCCTTGCGACTATGGAGCTGCGATGGAGGACATTACCCATGTCCTCATCCACTGTCCTCGTTTTGCTTCCGAACGCCTGCAGACAGAGTACAAATTGAACCAAAATATCAAAGCAGAAAATCTCTCTTTCCTGCTAACTGGGAAGAAAACAACTAAAATAATGCAAGAATATATCAAAAAAGTAGTCTCCTCTGTCTGCAGAGCGAACGGAAGCACAGCGAACTGGGTCATGTAAAATAAAAATCGGGGCGGCCGTCGTGGTCCCGCTGGTCTCCTCGTGACGTGGTTGCCTAGGCGTTCCCGCAAAAAATTTAGTAAAATACATGTATGCTATGTGTTTATGTATGATGTATGTTTATGTGTATGTCGTGTTGTTGTATCTTTTGTCTATGTATGACATGTAATATATTAAGTTTTGAACTGTATAATAATAGGCTAGACTCACGTGGAATAATTCGATGTAAACACCACTGTAAACAAATGCCATGGTATGGAGCCATGGGAGCAATAAGAAATAAATGCCTTTAAAAAAAAACTTACTTGGATACCTTGTCCTTTTTCTCCAAAATGTCGTCGAAGTCGACCAGATCGGCCGCGTCGGCAGCTGCGAAGGCTGAGGAGTCCAGCCAGCCCCTGAAAAAGTGGGCAAGGCATTAACAGCGGCATCAAAAGCTGCATCGGAGCCGGAACTGGCCTCGGGGGTTGTTCCCTCGGAGCCAGAGCCGGTTCTGTAAATTGCTCCACATGAGGGGCTGGTTACCCCTGACAATGTTTCGGTTCTGTTGACGTCCGCCTCGCCAGGGTCGAGATCCGTGGAGTCTGTTGAGATGCAGGATCCGACCAGGCTCTATCGGCCGGCTGGTCGGTCGGAGGACTCGCGGCCGGATCTCAGCAGCGCTGACAGCATCAACAGTCGCTCGAGCCTCCTGCCCGGCACCCTGCGAAAGCGGATTGGGGTCGTTATGGACCAGGCCTCCGTAAGGACTAACGAACTGCTCCTGGAAGCTAAGGATGCGCTAGAAAATGCTGGAAACATGAAGCGGGAGAGCAAGGCGGTGGCACTGGCAGCGCTGCAGGAAATGTATGAGGTCGTCCTGTCCGTCTCTGACTCCAGGTCTCGACATAAAGTCAGCCTAGCACTAGGGCTTATGGCCTAAAGGTTCTCCAATTCAACCTTGGTCGCGGACGGGCTGCAATGCAGGAGTGCTTGGAGGAAGCGCGTAAGCGAGAAATCCAGGTACTCCTGCTGCAAGAGCCTTATGTGGCTGCTGTCGGGCGAGTCACAGCTGCAACTAGATACAGGGTGTCCCAGGATGATCATGCAAACGCGTCGAACCCGGTTCGCGCGGCGGTGGTCATCCTGGACCCGAGTGTCGTTGCGGTGGCGGACCCGGCACACACACACCGCGATCACGTAGCTGTAGGGTTACAGTAGGGGTTGCGCAAGTGTGTTTCGTATCAGTATACATGGACAAGATAGGGAACTTAAGCGAGGATCTGGGTGATTTAGAAAATTATGTGGTACATGCCGGCACACCACACGTTGTAATAGGACGTGACTTAAATGCGCGAAGCCAGTCGTGGGGGTGCGATGGCGACGACGGACGAGGCTCGGCTATCGTTGATCTCTTCTTGGGGCTGGGAATGGGCGTACTCAACGATGCGGGGAGCCCACTTTTAGTGTTTATCGGGGGGGATTCATCATGCGAGCATCGTCGATGTCGCGGCATCCACCTTTTCACTTATCGGTGGTGTGATGGGGTGGCGGGTCGACAAGGACTTTTGCACCTTGTCTGACCATCATCCTATCACCTACTATGTGGAGGTGGGTGCGGTGGCGCCTGACGCCGGTCCTCTGACGCAAACCACGTGGTGTTATAATACGGCCAAAGCGGACTGGTCGGGGGGACTGGTCGGGAAGTCATGTAAATTTGGACAATTAATTGATGATTTTATTAAAGACAGGCTGGTATGTGGTGTCATAAGTTCTTCAATTAGAGAGCGATTGCTTAGAGAGGAAGATCTTACATTAATGAAAGCTTTGAATATTTGGCGAATAGCTGTAATAACAGAATATTATTTAAACAAAATAAAACAAGATAAAACGGAGGTTTGTACAGTAGAACGGAAAGAAAATTGCGTACCAAAGGAGGCATCAACAAATGGCCACAACAGGGATATAAATAACAGGAGCTTTAATGATGATAATTGCCTTCACATAAAAGAATACATTATAAATAAGTCAAGAAATTATTACAATCCATACAAAAAGTGTTGTTATAGATGTGGCATAGCTCATAGAAGGTATAGGTGTCCAGCATATGACAAAAAGTGTAGTCGTTGCTTGCGAATGAATCATTTTGCTCGGGTTTGTGGCAAAAATTACATTAAAAATTCACAAAAGACATATTATAATAGAAATAGAAGAAATTTGTCGGTGTTAAAAATTGGACAAAAGGTGAAGGTATTGGACAAACTTAAAAGGTATTGGATTCCAGGGATAATATCTAATATGCTCAACACCATGTCGTACAAAATACAGCTATTGAGTGGAAATAAAGTTGTACGAAATGGAAGGCATATCATTGTAGATTCCCCTCATCGACAGGATGTTTTATTGGAACATAATTTAGAATATGATCACATAACTCCTAAAGAAAATTCACAAAATAATGATAATCAAAATATAAATGAAAATATACTTAATAATTATGTAACTCGTTTTGGGAGAATGGTGAGGTTACCCAATAGATGGGGCTATGGGTAAAAAGGAACATTGTTAATTTTTTTTCTTTTTTTCTTATTATGTTGCCTAATTTGATTACTTCTCAAGTAAATATTCTAGATTGTCTACTCTATGTTACAAATAACTGTTAATCGTATGTTTTATTACATATATGTACATTGATTAATAATTGAAACATGTAATGTTATTTTTTTTTAATAAGGGGGATGTGATAGTATGTACGTGACACGAGACGTTGCTAAGGAAAGGAGATATCATAGGTGGTAACTAAGAGACAAGACATTAAAATGGATTACTAATTATTAAATCTTTTATTTAAAGTATATCGTACTTTTACAGTCGCCAAGGCTGAAAACGGCCAGGATTCCTCATCATCATATATATTTACGACTTTTCTAAAAATATACAAACTCTTGAGGTTTCATTTGATGTAAAATTGTTTACTGTTAATTGTTTTTGTTTATTTAAATTGTTTTTGTTATTCATCATTGATAAGTTAGTTACCAATACTTAATAAATATTTTCATCGCTGAAATTGCTGAATTCGTAAAGTCATAAAGAAGTATTTCGAGAGGTTAAAAAGGATTGGACATCCCGGGGGTTTTGTCACTAGGAGACTGACACTCCGGGGTCTATGCCTTCCCGGCGGTTATGATGGTCCTGTGCAGGGTTTTGTTCCGGGATACAGGATAAATTGTATTCTCATAAATTGAAGGTACAAATGATAGTATCCTGAAATATTTCTCTCGTCTACAAGATCATTCTGTGTAAGTATATTATAAATGCAAGTACATAAATCAATATCGAAACGGGGCAGACCGAGGAAGGGTGCTAGGCGAGGTGTTATTTATGAAAATAAGGTATTGTTTGCTTTAGAATATTTGCATATTTTATACTAGTCATGTTGAATTTTAGAGCAACGTCGTGCACCTAATATAAACATTGTCACGCTATATGCCTTTCAGGGTGAGCAGTGATATATTAGTGGTTGGGGTGACCAATAGCGCATATAATCGCCGTTCTACTCAGTTCAGCTACGCCGTTCAGCACTAGAATACATGACATTACTATTAGATGTCGTGTGGACTTCCTCACGATGTTTTCCTTCATTGATGAGCACGTAGGGCCTGAATCAGTATTTAATCTGAAAAAAATAAAAAACCCATAACTACGTGCCGAGTTTGAACCTTCGACCATTCCATTAAGACACTACAGCCACTGCGCGTTCGTAATAATTTAACGTACCGTTATTTTTTTATACTGTCTCGATAAAGTGACTACATTGCACCTGATGGAAAGCACGGTGTAGACCAATAACGGCGACGACCGAAAAGAGAAGATAATCTGTTGACAGTCGTTATTGCTATGCCGGCCCACATTTATTATTTATGATCAAGCTGACCCCAAAGCGCGACAGACTGTAGTCGCTATGATGGTCCTTACTTGTGCACTGTGGACATGACTCAGTTAAAGCAGTAGTATGGCGTACCACCTCGAAAACTTTAAACTAAACTATAAAGTTTTCGTTGTGAGCAGAAATTCGTTAATAACTGTATTCATTTACTGTATGTATATCGTGCCCAACGTAATTTCACCAGCTTACATGGTATTTTGTTAGACGACACGTATGTATTCACGAAGTTTTGCATCTGTTTTTGTTTACCGAGACACCTGTACATATTAGAAAAAAAACAATTCCCTCATCTCCATTTTGTCTAGGAGAAACATGTCATCTCTCCCGCCAGAGATTAAGTAGGCAGAACAAGGATCGCTTTAACGCATAGACCTAACAGAAAGAAACGTAGAATATAGCATTGATTTCTGGTGCATCTATGGAATAGCATGCATGTAATATGACGAGGCATGCGTTGTTTTAAGGACTTGATATACTATACCGTATCTAATCATAACCGTACTATAACCGTATTAATAAAAAATACTCTTTCTATAAAAATACATGAGACTAAGGTCACTTGACCACACCATCTCTGAATAAGACCGTAGCGTGTTAAGCGCATTGATAAATTCAATCTATGACAGACGACCGTCCCAGATTGATCAAGCAAGGTTTTAAGGGGGTATTGCTGTTGTCGGAATTGGGTGGTGACCACAGTATACAAGTACAAACTGTCATAGATGTGGTACAGTAGGCCGATGTGGCGATAACGGTTGTTATCGGATTTTTGTCATTAGACTTTCTGCGCGTCAACAAAAAATGGGTGGCTGAGCTGGTCACTTAACATTCGCTGAGCTGATATCCCGTTAGCGCACACACAAGGTTAGTTGTTTTATTGTTTTCAATCTCCATTAACCTATCCCTCTATGTTGTATGTTATATAATGCGCCAAATAAATGCTTTTCTTTGTTATTTTTTATAGCCGCTACTGTTCAACTACACTGGGCTATCCATCAGAGGCAGATCACTTTATCAAGCCAGTATATACGGAATCACGGTTGTTACACGTATAATAACCGTATTGTGCCAGCTTATAATGGATATGAAACGGGTATGCTATTTTCTAGTGAGTAAAATAAACCGTAATGTTCCGTACCGTCCCAGATACATTTATAGCACGGTTGTATTACGGTACAGTATAGTGGGTCAAGTCCACAATTATCAACTTACAGATAATTAGACTAGTCTATCTATAGTTTTCTACTTACATAGATCAACCTAACCCATTTATTTATAGGAAGAGAATCATCGTCGTGATTGGTTACACGATATACGCAGTCTATTATATATTATGTCTGTGTTGTAACGTAGCCATGACGTAAAGGCGCTCAGGGTGACACGTTCTGTAGGCAATTTGGCGTCGTTACCAAAATTGGGTGTGTTAAGAAAATTGGATAAAAAATGTGGCTTCTCCTTAAATATACCAAGTCGCTGATACTATTCTGTAATACATCCAATAAAATGAATACAAGAAACTAAACGACATTTTTTATAATACTATTTTACAGCTCTGGGTGCACGCCTTTGGAGCTCTTCGTTAATATTTTTAATATTCAGCAGTGTTTGGTTGACGTTGAATCCAGCGACCCGAGCGATGCACACTGCGCCTCACCGTATCAAATCACTGAATACCCGCAGCATTCAGGCATCCAGGCTTCTTGTCGCTACCGCATTCAGGCCCACGACACCGACACGGACAGCACGGAACGCGTCCGGACGACCGCAACAGGATCTCATCGGCAATACTCTGATGTACGAAACAGTGAACATCTCCACCTTTACATCAAGTTTAGAAGTCAATCAAAAACACCGTATTATATAGTCATTACAAATACTTCGGTCTTAAGCGCGAATTTCCTTACCAGGTTAAAACATCGAGCTATAATTAAAAATAAGTTAATTCGGGCATAAGACCCGTTCAAGTATTTATATACAGTACAACTGGCGAATGTTCAAACTGTGATAACATATTATTATTTATTCCATAGAGCAATATTTCGTGAAAATAAAATTAATATTTCAATATGATTGATAACAATCATTTTATCTACTCGTCTATCATCATGCCGAATGTCTACTCGGGTAGGTAGAGAGAATTAATCGCCACTTCTCTCTATATTTTGTAACCTCATTCGCTTCCTTAACATTCATTAATCTCTTCGCGCAATCGCCAATTCCGCCTAGTTTTGAAATTATCTCCCATCAGAGTTCTATTTGGTCTGTGTAGTTTAGTCTCGGTCGGCCTCGGCTCTTCAGTCACGCACCCTCTCGTCCAAACCCCCCTTAATGTAATGGAACGGGGAACCGGCATAACTAGAGGGAAGCAGGGCGTAGCGTCTGGAGACTGATAACTGACCCCTATCAGCATCCTAGGAGTTTCACAACGCCTTGCTGCCTCGCCAGTATCGTCGGGTAGACTCGGCTGCCGTTAACACGACAGAAGAATAAAAAGGTGGACTTTTGCACCAAGCGGAGAGTCTTTTTTTTTATAACTTATAGGCAAACGCTTGACCTCAATCACACCTGGTGGAAGGTGAAGATGGGTCCGATGATGAACCGCGTCCGCCTAACAAATACCTATTCACTCTTCTTTTAAAGACTCCCAGGTCATAAGATCGCGGAAATATGGCCGCTGGTAGCATATTCCACTCCTTAGCTGTTCGCATGATGAATGTAGATGCGAATCTTCTCGTGCGGATATAAGGAACGTCCACCACATACGGATGGTATCCGATACGATGTCTTGAGTCACCGCAACAAGTTGCGCGATGAAACAAGGTTCCGCCCACGAGCCGCCGAGGTCGCCCTGCACAGCCACTGGGAGCCACTGGCGAGAGTTCATGGAAACTAACAAATTTCACTAATTTCTATCACATCTAAATAATAATTTCCGATCTGAACCTGTGAGGGAGGCGTTTGTGAGTGCCTTTGCTCTGAACAGACTTGACATCGGGATGTTTAACAAAATCTTAACAGAACTATTATCTGATGAGGCGTCTGGCTTTTTCAGATCAATGGCACCATATGTAATATGTTAGGTATTTCTGTATTAGGGTACGATGGAGCTGACATACGTACACACGAAAAAGTCCCTTAAATAAATAGAAAAAAAAAAAAAAAATCATACACCAACAGTCAAAAAATTGATAAAAGAGTAAACTAAAAAGATTTTTTAGCTTAATGTAACTTTTTTCATTTGTGGGTTTGTTCGTGATCTCTTGTCTGTATTACCAAAATTTCACTAAGCTATCAAAATCGGAATAAATCTGTCAACTCCAATGATACTCGTCAAATAATTATATTAAATATTTTTGCAGGCTTTTGCATTAAAATATTTTGAAAAAGGAAATGCCCTGTCATCTCGTGCCGAAACAAATAAGCATTAAAATAATTTAAAAGCGTCCTCCATTATATAACGACGTATTAAGAGTAACAGCAGGTACAGAGGCTGCCGGCGGCTGGTGCCGGGGCTCATTTGTCGCGAACAGTGTTGTTTGCTACGAGCATTACAGCAATCTAATACTGATGTCATGAAGTGAATCGCTTGTTTCGAATCACACAATTTTAAGGTTGAACTACTAAATTGAGTTAGTTGGTAATATTTGCAGAACTATAATATTGAATTATTTTGTTGGTTGTTTATATTTACAAACTCGCATTGCTGAGCTATTTAAGTGAGTTGGCTGTTGACAATTGTAATATAATATTTAACTGTCGGGGTGGATATATTGTTTATATTTGCAGAACTTATTTGTTGAATTATTTACTTATTGTGTTTAAACCGCTCCTGTTGCACAGAGATATTACCTCACAAAGCGTTTTCTACTGTCTGTGTCGCGGCGAGTGCTCTGGGGAGTTGTTTAACCTTGTCCCACCCTCTCCCTTCCTGAATAGAACCACGCGCGCGGTAACTTACATCTCGGACTAATAAGTTTTCTAACTCTTAATTTTGCCGTGTCGTTGGGCTGTGTTATGGTCTTCCGGCGAGCGTGTTCTCACAGTCCTATGTTATGGGATCCTTTAAGCGTAGCGCAAAGAGATATTTGTACAAGCCAGCATGATCGTTGCGACTACCGATGGGTTTTCCTTTACCTGTTAACACCATAGTCGTCGTTTAAACTGTACCTTGCTTATCATCACGTCTGGTGTGGTCACAGTACAGGGTGAGGATAAACAACCCCACATCGCATTACAGCAACCCGCCTGCGTGACGGCTGCGCTCGGCCCGCGCGTGCCGCAGCCCGGGTGCCGCACCGTCACTACAGCGCCGCCCGCCTGCCCGCCTGCCCGCTACACCCTGCCCACCGCGACCATATAATCGGCTCATACAAGGGGAGTCAGCGCTGCTCATACGGACGTTTTCCTGGTCTTGGAACTGCCTCGGACAGCTAAGCACTCTGCCCTTCCACTGCCACTCGCTGGAACCCTCCTGGACGGCTATCTCGTCCTTGTTTTGACCCGTACAGTCACGCTTCTAGGTCTTGGAACGTGTCTCGGACAGTCGAACGCATCCTGTCTTGCTCTCCCCGCGTTGCAATATATAATTTTCTCTAACATGGTTATAGGTCAACTCAAGGCTGCGGCGGAGCTACTTCATAATTTTAACTGCCTACGATTATGTAAAGAGCGATAGAACTTTTGAGGTGGTACTGATCTATCCGCTCAGCGAGCGCCCACCGCGTCGCATCACTAGCGCCGTGGCGTAATGACAATCATTAGTATGCCAGGTCGACTCCTTCGCTCAGTAAATAAAAATTTGCAATCATTTCGGGCAGATGTTACGATCCATTAAGTGAGGCGTGACGTGCGCCTCCCGATTTATTGTGTTTGGCGTGTACACACGGGCAGCTATTGCGGACGCGACCGAGCCTTGTTCTCGAGGATAAATTACAGCGTTTACGATTTAGAAGAGAAGAAGTTATAACGGGAAGTAATATAACAATGATTTTAGTTCTTTAGCATCAGTTTTATAAATTAAATGTTTTAAGTTAGTTACCCCAGGTAGCTTTATATTATAAGCACTGTAAATGATTTTATGCAACTAAAAACACGTAAATAAAAATGTTTCGGTATTTAGATCCGATCATATTTGATAGAATTGACAGCATAGTAGTAAAAACAATTTAGTGTGAAATTGTGATCGAGAGTATCTTTTTTAATTTTCTCTCCTGAATGTACATAACAAGAATGGGAAAGAAGTATTGAATATAAGAGCATTCTATATATTTATTAAATATTCTAAAAAGTAAGTTGTCTAAATAAATAGAATTTTTGAATTTGTTTTAGTTCAATAATTTAATTCATTTTGCACAAACTAGATGGCGCTACCAGTCTTTTAAGACACGCAAGCTAATTGTTACCGAACTGTGATGATCATTGAAGATTTCGGCTGTTGTGAGTTCCTAATGCTTTCGTAATATATTAAGTGTATGTGTGCAAGAATAAACATAAATATTATAATTGAATTACCAATGATGATTGTATACTTTTATTTAGATACTAAAAATCATTAGGTATACAGAGTAATTTTAAAAACGAGGGAGATATGTACTATTTAGCATTTATTTTCCAGATACGTAAAAATGATGATATTTTAATGTTTCCATCAAAATAACGTCAATTATAAGCAACTCGGGTCTGTAATATTTATGGCGAATTACACACATGAATTAATGAATAATAAGTAATTATTGAATAGGTATTTTATCTGTCCTAAGCCAGGAAAAACGAGTCAAACCTGTTTGCTTAAAATAACGAGAAAGGAACTTTACGTACTTACCGCTCAATCGTATACCTCGTTGCGCCAATCGGTTCTTTTTGATTCGTAAGTTAATATAGTTATTTACATGTTTATTAGTTACAAGAAGATACCAAGTTATTACATCTTGAAATAACTTCTTCATATGTGAAATAACTCTGTATTTCCATATTGTTGTAAGCGCAGGTATTACATATGATTATATTATATTCAACAATAATACGACCAGATACAACACAACCGAAACAACAAATATGTTGATACTCAATATGAATATTCAAAAACGTATTTAAACATAAGTCTCAGATGTAATAAAGGATTTTTTTTTAATAATAATACTCTAGAAACAGAAAAATAAGGATTTATGTATACTGTACTTTAGTCTACACTCGTCTCAGAACGAAAACATGATCCTATCGTATACAAATTGTAACAAAACACAGCAGTTCTATTCGTAATATATGCACGTGTGTTTTGTTAAAACATTTCGACATTGTTTCAAGACAGTTTTCATTGCAAGTAAATTATTCATCCTCCCCTAAGGTAGGTTCACACGGAAAATTGATTCTTAATTCTTAATTCTTAAATACAAAGTAACAATACCTTAGGGTATGTTTCCAGATTTTCTATGATGGTTTTCGTATACCTTTCTTTTTCCTCTCATACAAATTCAACGTCTATAGATATTTTGAGATTTGAGAAATTGTAAAGAGCTCTGCAACTTCCAGTGTAACATGTAATCGGAGAGCAGTAAGGCAATGCACAAGCCACAGTGCAGGCTGTCCCACACAGCGAACGCAAAGCAGCGTGTAATGTGCAGCATGCACACGCGCCGGCACAGCAGATGCGCTGCCAGCCCTGCAAGAATGTTTACGTTTAAGAAAGAGCAATATCTGAAGCGTTCCGTCGTATTATTGAGTATATATGTTGCCATATTAAATTCACAATAAGCATATTACATCATACGTTTTAAATTTCCCATTCTTCCTCTGTACGATCGCTAAAAATGTATCTAGCCGTTTTGGTGATAGCCTAATTTCGTTCTTTCGAAACAGCAGTGCCTTTGAAAACACGAATGTACATAGCTGGAATAGTTAGGTATTGTTTAACCACCTTATATAGTGTTGCCAGCATTAGCTCTAAAAATTACTCGATACCTACCATGAAGCACTCACTGAGTGAAAGAATCGATTGCAAAGTATTGAGTATAGAGGTATCGGTATCGATATAATTGTATTCGATACCTTAAAGTATCGATACTTTTTCCGTGTCCCTAGACATGATGTGACTCGTGAGAATTTATGAGCACCAATACGCGATTCATCAGGAGGAAGGAAATACACGATATAACGCTAGGAATGTTTACACTCGGCTTGGTAATGACATAATATATAAAAACACTCGATTTCTCCTCGTGTGGAGGAAAACACAATGCGGATAGTTACGGTTTCCGTTCAATTTACGTAATGCGATATGACTGGGGCTACTGTCGCCATGGCTTCTCAAATTAGTCGGACACACACTGACGAACCACAAATAATATAAAACGACCCCCTCCTTGCAGCCTTCTTGATAAAAGACAATTTGAAAATACTAGAAACTTATAAACTACCGAATACTTGTGGTTGTGGTGACTTAGTTGATAAGGAATCGGTATCGATGTGCGTTTATACGAATGATCTTAGTTTCGTACACCGCCTAGGTCCTCTAGGTTTTTCTGAATTAATTACGAATTTAGGCACAGCATGGTCATCATCGGTGAAAGAAAATATCGTGAGCAAACCCTCATGACATCTAATAGAAATGCCATATGTACTGGTGTTGTGAGATCTGCGCTCAGCCATGCTGTGTTGCGCGTCACATTAGGCACCACACATGAGCGCAAAGTGGGTATTTGGCGTGGCAGGTACGCAGCTGGTAGAGACCTACCTTATACTATGGCGCAGGACAGCGTGTAAAGATAACTTAATAAAAATGGTAACATGGTAATCGTTATGGTGAATGGGAACGAATTGTTAAGATTAATATTATATAGCTCAGGACAGCGTGTAAAGATAACTTAATAAAAATGGTAACATGGTAATCGTTATGGTGAATGGGAACGAATTGTTAAGATTAATATTATATAGCTAACTATAAATATGAAATAAAATATTAAATAATAAAAAGGAAAGTATTCTATAAAAGAATGTTTAATCTATTGATGCAATTGCTAAAATTACGTAGAGCAGAATTTGTGGCAACAATTAATGCAACTACTTTATCTTATTTTCCTGCTCTCATCCTGTCATCTTTTCCACAGCATGGTAGCACGGACATAGTCATCATTGCTGACGGTCAATTCACAAGGCATTTACCTACACCGTGCGGACACCTCATTGTCCTGTAAATAATTTATAGTATACCCGTGGGATATTGGATTTCTGTAATTTGTCCGCTGCCGCGTACACGAGAGTGTGGCAATAATTATAAATTTTCTGCCTTCTGTGCGTGTTGTGTCGCGTCACAATCAAAAAGAAGAAGATAAAGATGATGTCACCAGAGCCGTGAGGATCGTATGGTCAGTGTGTGTTTTTATTTCTTCTTCTTGCCTAATCTTCTAATGCCGCATATACAGTCCACTAATTTGGCACCTTATATTGAAGACACCAGCATATAAAGATATTTTGCTTACTTTTGTCAGGTTTTCTGCATTTAAAAACCGTACATCATACGTTTGACACGCCAGAGCAAGGCTACACGAAGGGTCGTTTTGCGCAATAGGAAGAGCCGAAGATTGGGCTCAGTAATGCCCCTTGGGGGATACCAATGTGTAACAGTGGCTAGGTATGGATTAATTACAAGGTCCTCTTATGTTATGTTAATTTAATATATACTTTCAAAGTGTAAAAATGTTTATAAATGAGTATTTAAAAGAGAGAGCATTTAATTCGTTCATATATATTTTATTTAATAAATATAGACTAATCTAAAAGGGAAATTCCAAAGGGTCCTAAATTCACAGATCCAGTAGATAGAGCCAAGGAAGCATATAATAAATAATGTATGTCAAGCAAGCCTTTATGTAAATCTGAAGGACTCGACATGTCTGGTCACCCTACGCAAAGCCGATTTAACGTTATGTCCTCCCCGCCGCCCCCTAACTGTTATTACCATAAAGAGTGATAAATATCCACATTTACAACATGGCAGTCGTTGATAGTGTCGGCCTGGACTGTGAATCAAACGCTTCGTCATCAGTAATACGTGGAGGCCGGCCGAAAGCATCTGCCTCCGCCAAAAATCCATACTTAGTAAAACTTTCAAATAGATCGACATTTTAGCTAAAGCCTAAAGATGCGATTCGAGTTTTGGCAATTACCCTGACAGCCTCTGCCGGGCCCCATCGCAGGGCGTTAAATGAAGACTCATTGATGTGATTCATTTTCTATACTGGCTTGGCTAAGTGACTACATAGCACCTTATGAAAATTATAGTGTAGTCCAAGATTTATTTATTTCTTTGTTACTCGGAGATATCCCCGCATAGGACCATCAGAGACGCTGTGAGGGCAGCGGCCCCAGTATGTCAGACGCTTACTGACTAAAAGCCCCCGGGGTGTCCCTGTATTTGTTCCGCCCGAGCTTGGGAAACCAAATTCATCCAAGTAGTCCAAAACGGCAATCCATTGACAGCCGCCATCGCCGTGCCAGTCCGAATACACAACGAAGGAAGGTTTCTAGGTGTATTAACAACTAGATCTTTTTTACACTGGCTCGACATAGTGACTACAGAGTACCTGATGGTAAGTACAGTGCAGTCCAAAAACGAAAGCGACCATCAAAGGACGAAAACCCATTGACAGTCTCCGTAGTCATGTCGACCCACATATACCACGACTGAAGTTCTCTAGGTATATGAGCTACTAGATATTTATTTATTTATTTGTAGGACACCCAGCGGCTGATGCATTATATAAAAATATAACAATGATAATTTACAGAGTACATACACAAGCGCACAAGTTGATCCCGAAACACGACGGGCCGAAGCGGGTCACTATGACAGTCATCTGTGTACTGTGGTCACACGACCTAGTTCGGGTAATCGCCTTACCACCTCACGATTGTGAATCTGAATGTTTGATTACTTTTAATAAATATTCGATTATAATCGATAAATCAGCCAAGGCCGACGTCGAAGGTTTTAGAGTCTTTAAATATTTAGTTCAATAGTTAAATGTATGTAACCTTTTACATTTTGTACTCGCTACAAATACTTTACAGAATGTACGTTGCTTTGCATTTATTTGGGACACAATACAATATAATACAATACAACATACAATACAGGAAAATAGGCTAATCGTGATACAAAACTACAAAAGCAAATACTCTGTGCTGTGATGAAGCAAAAGGAAGTTAGTTTGTATTATGTCTTTACCTTTGTTATGGTTGCTGCTGATTCAACATCTTCTATCTTTCCTTCTTCCAAAGTGGACACAATCACTAATGTATCCCTGCCTACCTCGAAAGGGGTATACCGTGACGACATATTATAAATCTTACTGTAATAAAAGGAGAACAATGCACGATTATTTTATTACAAGCAGACGCGGTTTACGATCCGGGATGCGTCGCCGCGGAGTCGCCGACTGTTTGCGGAATACCTTCTGTTGTTTTGCATGTGACGTCACAGCGAACCTGGACCGGAAGAACGTCATAAGCGACAAAAATCATGAAAATAAAGTCTTTTATACCTGCTTAACAAAGTGACACTCGATGTCACTGATTACACGGACGCCGCGGTGCTAATATTAGAGCCGTTCAGGGTAATAAATATATTATATAATAAATAAATAGAATGTATAATAATTAAAGATATAAATCAAATCTGAAGAACAGAAAATAAAATATGATATAAATAGGGTAGATAGATTATAAAATGTACATACACACAAGTGTCCCATACAAATTAGTGGTACCGGGTGCGTGAGAGTTGGCAAGGGAGAAGAAGGGAATCCGGGAACGAACTTACTTGTATATATCCCGGTTCACGGCGCTGGTTCAGGCAGCCACACCACAATTTGACGCGTTGATGGGTTAGCAGAGCGTTCGAGTTTCCACAGTTGTATAACGCAGGGTTGTAGCGTTTTAAAGAGTTTTATAAAGCGAACGCGTTACAAGTTTTCAAAGCGTTCGAACCCAGAGAAAGAAAACAGATGAGGAAGGTAGAGGGATAAAAATGTTGAATGAGTGAGTGTTGCGAGTGTAATAAAATATATAATAGAAAAGAACATACGAGTATATTAAAATAATAAATGATATAAATGTAAAATAGATAATAAACGGCGTAAACAGTACCTAATTCTCAGGCAAAAAAAATCATGGTATCTATATGGGGCAAGGCATTTGTCTATAGCAGGGGTCGGCAACCTTTTGAGTCAGACGAGTCAAAAATACAATTTACAAAATTTCAAAGTTTGTATAGAGCCACAAAAAATATGTTCGACTGCTGTGTATACATACGGTTTTATAAATTTCAGAGTTCAGGCCTCTGTGAAATGCGCAGCACGCTCCAGCTGCTGCTGGACTTCCAGCATCCTTCCACATGTGCGTATCACGTGGGTCCGAAACGTCAGTTTCTTGTCTATGGTGACCCCGAGGAGCCTCACCTCCTCGACTGGGCGGATATCCACACCACTCATTTGGATATTGGGTATCTCCGTGGTGTGTCTCCTCGTGATCACCATGTAGTTAGTTTTGCTGGGTGCATCTTCAAATGTATCCTCAATTTAAACTTTTGAGGATTTTCTAAAATGATAGCACCCAGTCTTCCCATTTGAAAACATTTTGGCAAATTTGATCTCGATCGACCGGCAGAGACGCGACCCTCGTGCTGCAGGTAAAAACCAAGCAGGCCCTTATACAAAAATGTAATAATATATTCATAAAACAATTTTCTGCATAAAAAGTAAAAAAATATCTTAAAATTTTCAATTAATTTATTAAAAAGGGGGGATTTGCAGCTCTCAAAGTGAACTCGCCCATACGAGACCCCAACTTAACCCCCTACTTAACAAATACATCTAACGTTAAATACAAAGCTAAACCAATTTTGATATAGTATCCACTCTATACAATATTCTAGATCTGACCTGTTTTAGCACTAGGGATGACCAGGAACAGCAAAGCAACGTAAACGTGAGAGCACAGTAACCCTGGCAAGCAAACTGGTGTGCCAACGGGCCAGCTATATGTGCACAGAGCCGACAATCGTTGGAGTAAATGAGTTCTGTAATGAAGGCTGCCTTTCAACAGGCGTAGGGTGGAATCTCAGTGGGCAGATGGAATGCCTTGCGAAAGGCGGCTCGATGCGAACAACCAAAGGCAGAGATCACTCATCCCGAGTTATGTGGCGAGCCTTTGTCCAGCAAGGACACGGGATTCTAAATTTTGAATCGACCAGTTCAGTAGACATTGTTTACATCCCTTCAACAACCAGAAAAGAGCTTATGACCTTCTGACGGCTGATCAGATTTATTTTAGTCATAGCTAAGAACACTTGACCGCGACCGCGACAAACAAAAACAAAAAAATTAAAATCGCTTTGTCCATGCAGGGACTTAGGAAAGATTTACAGACGCAACTTTAAATTTGCTTAGAATTTACTAAAACATTACAATTAATATTACTCAATGAATGTCAAAGGATTTGGAGGGTCACCCTTTTTGTCAACATAGACTTGGCTCTGAAAATACAATGGCTATACTCAGGTCCCTATTATATGTTCAATTTTTAGTCAAAACGAATTAATTTTTTTAGAACTTTGCTAAGCAAAGTGGAAATAGCTTCTATAAACCTCAGTCTAAGATGCTACAGACAGAGATATAAATAACACGTTTCTTTTTGCGCCGAACGTTTAAAATAGTAAAATATGTATTTTGAAAAGACGTTTCAATAAAATCAGATATTTACATACATACTTCGGGTGACCTCGTCGCGAACTGTGTCACGTGGAGTCCTGAAGTGACCCCTTTCCACCAGGAAACCCCGTTTTAGTGCAGCGACACTGTTGGAATCAAAATCCCATTTTCAGACGTGACTGTTTCCATTGTTCTTGAGTTTGGATCACAACAAGCAATAACAATTGGATTAATATAACAATAAACAACCTCCTTTCCTTATTGCCGATGCATTCATACCAAATAATACTGTTTAGCAACATGTTTTTCATACAGTCTTATATTCCCATACATATGACGGTGCAATCCTCAATTATTGTGAGCAACACTCGCATTGGGCAGGTCATCACTATTCAAACTCTATTTAATAAAGGTCGCACGCACTGCTCTATGAGATAATTTGCTCAACAACGTTTGCTCGGTGCACGTATTGCACAGTAATCGTTAACAGTGTTAAATTTATATGATCCCTTTGCTAAACTACAATAGTTAATTGGCTAACAAAAAAAAAATTCAATAGTTAATCGAATTGTTAAAAGAAAGTAAATATAAATCAAGTGACTAGTGAAGAATTCGCAATTTTAATTAACGGTGTTGGCCCCTGCGCCTACATAGATATATTTAATTTCCACAAGCCTTTTTTTTTACTTGGGGAAAATCCTCATAGGACCGTCTCAGCTGCACAGGGGGGTTGCGTTGCCGAGGTGTGTCGGACTTATACCGACTAAAACCCCAAGGTGACTACTTCTGCGCATTGGCGGGGACTGCGGGTCCTGTAATCAATTCGCCGCAGCCCCGTTGCGCCGCGCCCACTGGGCACGAACTCGGGGGAAGTTGTTGCCTTCCCCGATACTACTCGTTGTATTTAGGCGTCACGTCACAATGCTCTGCCTACTTCGCGAGGGTCGCTAACCAGTCGCTCAGGGCCCCCACCCTGAGCGGCCACGACCCCAAACACATCAGCCAACCGGTCGTAATTTCCACAAGCCTACCGCTAGATGGCATTAACCAGCACTCTGCGGACACACACTAGCCGCGGAACCGTATTATGTATGAGTTACCTGAGTATGATGAAGAGGGTGGCTCTACTCTATTCTAGCGGCAAACCTCACGGCTCCTCGTTTTTTAGCATACAAATTATAAATCATCAATTTTGAAACATGTACAATGGAAACGAACTGCAGTATTTTCAGCTGTTTGCAACAGTGTTTGCGCATCTACCCGTGTCTCGTGTCGCTTCAAACTATAAAATGCAAACTGTTACGTTGTGTGCAGAGAATTGGGAAAAGATAGGAACCATACAACAACGCGCTTTAATTTTTACTTGGAGAGAATGCTCATCGGACCGTTTCGGTCCCACATGGCAGTAGCTCTTGCAAGGTTCGCCACTGAGCCCGATCTTCGGCTTTTCTCAACCAACAATGGTCTACCACTTTTGCGCATATCGTCGCTCCTCCTAGCCACGGGGAGTGCTACACTGCGCTTACAGAGCCGCGGTCTCCACTCAAGACCACGTCTACCGCAGCAGTTATCAGTTCTTCGGAGATATGACCAGCTCACTGTCACTTTAAAATACAGTGCAAACTCTATATAACGACCCTCAAGGGACTGTGCATATTTTGACGTTATAGAGAGTTGTCGTTAAACGGAGAGAAGAAAATTCTGTATTAGAAAAAGTTTATTTCACACTAGTGTCAGTAATTACATAAAAAACAATTCTTTTTTATCGCTATTGAGTATAATCTGTTATTTTTGTCTGACGTCTTTTGCTGCACAAGTAATTTTGTTGTATTTTTTAAATTATTTTATCCAAATCTCGCGATATTGAGGCATCTTGGTGATGTTCGGTATGTGTAATGCCGACAGTCGAGTTTATTACCGGCTACGATAATAGAAAGACAAAAGAACGTACACAGCTGCGAAGTTTTTACTAATTATGGCAACTTCAAAAGTACTTTATATTATTAAATTGCTGTCCTTATTGAGAGTGGGTGTAGTGCTATATAGAGTGTATCATTGTATGGGATACAAGCTAAACCAACCAAAGCCGAGTGATATCGACGCTTTAGGGAGTTTGTCGTTAAATCGAGTGACGTTATATGGAGTTTACACTGTATGTCAACACGGATAATACATATGTCGCTTTGCTTTTATCCGTGGATGCTGTACTAGGTCCATCTTTCCATGTATTTCTACATCCGTGGCTGCGTGCCGCATTCTGCTATTGCATTTTTTATTACTACCGAATACATATCATTGTTGTTTAATAGTAATAAAGATGCTTAACCAAATATATCCTACATGTTGCGTGAGATTTGACGAGGAATAAGAAGGAATTCCGGGAACGAACTTACTTGTATATTGTCCCGGTCCACGGCGCTGGTTCAGGCGTCCACAGCACAATTTCACGCGTTGTCGGGGTAAGCAGAGCGTTCGAGTTGATACCAATTGTATTACACAGCGTTGTAGCGTTTTATATATTTTTAAAGAGTTTATTACAGCGAGCGCGTTGTAGTTTTCGAAGCGTTCGAACCCAGAGGAAAACGGATGCGGTAGGTAGGGGGATAAAATGTGTAGAGAGTGTTGCTAGTGTATAAATAGATAATATAAGAGAATATATATTAAAATATTATAAATAAAAAATAAAAATAAAATAAATGTAAATTAATAATAAACGGCGCAAACACTACACAACAGTGACCTGCATAGGGTATTTGATCGGAGTAGGCAGATTCACATAATTAATGTGAATATTATATAATGATAATAAATATTACTCTCATATGGAAGGCAGATGACGTGAAGATAGAATAGATATTAATATAAAGGGTTCCTTAATTTTGTTTAGATGGAAACAATTTATTCCAGACTTATTTATCGTAAGAGCATGCAATGCTTTCATGCATGTATGGAATGAACGCTACTCCTACATAATGACTGTTTTCGAATATATTCATCAGCGAGCTCACCTTCATCGAATAGATCTGCAGTCCACGCCTGCTTGACGTCGCCAAGACTGCAATCGATCAGAATTTCATCATCATCACACTCATCAATATAGGTTCTTGGAAACAACGCACCATACACTCCGCTTTGGAAAATACGCTTCTAACTACAAGCGGCGGCCGCGGTCGCGATACGGCCGGCAATTAATATAATGAACTGCGCACTAATTATGACTTTAATTTGTAAGGAGATCGCTCGTCGAGCTTCCATTACCGCGGGATTGAACCCGGACCTTTTTAGTAACGTGAGGGCTCGTGATAATTTACATTCGTCTAATTAAAATATTTCCAATAACACCCTAATGGCGGAAATTATGATTTACCTTTCAGAAAACAAATTAAATCGTGTTAAACTAAAAAAAATATGAAATTGCGAAATTTATATCATCACGCTATATCCCTGTCCGGGTGAGCAGAGATACATTAGTGGTTGTACCAGCTTTGTGCTGTATGATGCACCCAAAGAAACCAGTAGCACAGCTGATCATCGTCCTCACAGTACTAGGAGATATGACGTTTCTACTAGATGCCGTGCGGGTTTCCTCACGATGTTTCCTTCACCGGTGAGCATGTATATGATATGGTCCCTAAATTGATCCTTGAGGATAAGATTCGGGGGAAAACCCAGGCCGGCAGAGAAGAAAGCGGTTGAATGACATCAAAAAGTGGACCGGATTGACATTTCCTCTTTTAAGAAATGCACAATGTGGGATCGAATGTAGTTTTACCTATTGACCAACAAACTACATTATGACGACAACACCCTGTAATAATCTTGATTTATGATAACTCCCAACAGTAATTCCTTTATCTCCTGAAAAATATTCATTTTTTAATTCGTAATGCTAATAGCGATGAAGTGAAATACCTTCCCTCCATAATGTTTCCAATTTCATACGATTTGAGAGCATTTAAAAGATCACCGCTGCTTGATCTGCATTTATCGACCAAGTGTGGGCCATCATCACTTCATCTTCATCGTTAACCAGATATGAGATGGCAAGCGTTTACTTACGCATTAGAGCTCCAGAAGACCTACCAAATGCGACACAATTACAAATTGTAAACACAAAACCCAAATACCTTAACACTGAATACATATAGGCATAGCTTAAAAATATACGCAATATTTCCATCCCACTTGGGAGCCTAAAGTACGTTTTTTATAAGGTTTAAAAAATTCAGATCGCGCCGTACTCCGCTAAAGTGTGTATTTACCTCGAGAGGACGTTCTTGAGATCACAGTGTAACAGGACAAAGTAATACAACTAAACTATTCCTTCAGAGATCCCCAGGTAAGGGGGTGCGCACAGCTCCGATTGAGAGACGTTAACCCAGCTCGGTTCCCAGAAAATTGCTCAGGAGAAGGGATTCAGCATTACCAACCAAGTAAAGTGTTGCCTTCTCTCCCAGGGTTAGGAGGCAACTGAAAAATACTGCACCCAGGACAGGTTACTTCCCAACACTGCAGAAGAGAGCCGAATGAGTGATACTACAAAACCCAGGAAATAGTGAAATCCGAGGTCCTGCAGGCCCTAGGTCTTATTTCTATAGCAGAAAAGATCTGTTTTTACATGCTGCCCTAACGTAAATATAGGCAGCACAGTTTCCCACCACAGAGGAGCACAGCACCTCAGTGCCCTCTACCTTTCACAGACCTCTTCTCTTTTGCGTTTGCGAGGGGTGATCTAAAAAGTCACCCCTCACTCACCTGATTGTTCTGGAGCGGTGCGCGAAAAAACATCCCGTCCCGCTCACACCTGGATATATTGAGCAAGGCAAAGCTATTTAGTCTGCCAAAATAAATCACCAAAGATTGAATAATTAAAAAAAATATATTCGAGTGTAAAATAAAATCATATTTAATTATCTTACTATATAAGCTGGCACTGTGTGCTGCGGCTCACCGCTAATGTAATTGGTCAATCGCGTTGCTGTGTTCTCGTAAACAACGCGTGCAACTCGGTCGGCCTCGGCCTCGGCCTACTTCGCACCACAAATTCCAACTCCTGGATATATTTAAACAGACTTTATGTTACAACTCGAACCACTTTTCACTTTTTGACAGAACTCTCTTATTCTCTGATCGTTAGAGACAAGTAGAATAAGATATAAAACAATAATTTTGTTTGTCTGTTGTTCGTGTAGGCGATTGTTTAGCTCTAATAATCTGTTTGAGAGACGTTATCAGATCCAGCTTCTCACTTACAGAGTAAGATATTACAGATCATGTTTTCATATAGTAAAAAAAATCCTTGACAGTAAATATTGCACATTATAAAAGCTTCTTGATAGAAATTGAGCTTCATAGAAAATTCTTGACAAAAATTAAGCTTTATAGAAAATCCTTGACACAGGTATTTTACACAAAATCTTTGAGATGAATTTTATTTTGTAGAAAATTAGTGCTATAAATAAAATTGTACTTTATGTCAAATCTCTTGTTTTGCTACACATGATATACAGATTTAAAAATCTTCCGGTTTTTCTAAAATTTTAAATAATATTTATATTATTATGTAGTATGTTGAGAATCACTGGTCTGTCTGTGTCTTAGTAATTTTCCCTATTTCCGCCTATTTTCATTTTATTACTATCTTTATACACAGGAAAATGTATTTAGAAAATAGTAAAAGGAAACTAATGTGCCGAAATGCTAGTGGCAAATTAATTAGCTGAATAGTGATGTCCGTGGGATAGTGTTTATCGATACAGTGCCGCAGCCGGCGGTAGTGACGTGCGTATTTGCGATGTCGATATAATGACGGCAGTGATCGATGAGGCCCGATCGCTTGTGTGCCGCGATTGAGGATTGAGTTTCTGCAGACGGGCGACATATTGTGCAGAGTAAGGTTAATGGAAGTTTCGTGCACATGACCACCGGCGAATGGAAACATTTTGAGGAAACCCGCACGGTATCTAATAGAAATGCCATGTGCCCTAGTGCTGTGAGAACGGCGATCAGCTACGCTGCTGGTCACGTTGGGTGCGACATATAAGCGCAAAGTGGATACAACCACTAATGTATCTCTGCTCGCCCCGAAAGGGATAGAGCATGATGACATATTATTGTTATTCTTATTCTTAATACAAGTAAAACCCAGATGTACGTACGCACATTGATACCGGTCTCTTACCCAGTAGGTCGGCACAGCCATCGCAATAATTGTTTGTTGAAATATTTTATTAAAATGAATAACAAGTATTTCCATTCACACCTTAGAGCCACATAAAATATACTAAATCAGACTGTGAGTAGCGTCTTCAGTCGCATGCACACGGTCGCTCGTCTGCACAGGGCGACGGTTATGTAATCACATTTACATCTATTTGCTAATTCAGTATCTATCTTCGCCTGCGATCCGTCTTCTTCGAGGTGGGCCGCAGGGAGTAGAAAAATAACAAAAGAATTGCTAGGTTTCATAAGTCTTCTTTTTTTTATAACTATGTTACAATGATCAATATAAAGGTTAGACTATATCTTTTGTTTATGTAATCAAGGGAAAAACCCTTCCTAAACCTAAATGCCTCCTCCAGACACTCCAGCATTGCAGCTCGTCGACTGCCAAGGTTGTATTGGAGTACCGCAAAGCTATACCCTCTGTCGGTCTCCAGGTGGCCCTTAATAATGGTACTATACCGCCCTCCTTGCTATTTCGTCCCACCTGCTTGCTTGTTGGATTATGGTTGAGTCGTGTATATGTTTTTTGGTCACTGTAACACTTTACCTTAGACCTGTATTTTAAAGGTGTTGTCACCGCACTCGACACCTAGATAGGGACTGGTTTAGGGGAGCTGTAAAGCACCGCGTACCGAGTCATCGCTTAAGAAGACGTGACTAGATGACGATACGTCTTTGTTCACAAAAATTTTGTCCCAATTGTGACCTGCAGCTGATGTTGCTTGGAGCTTGGTAAGGAATTGGTGTAAGCGAATAGAAAAAATCCGATATATTGGTTGAAGTAGAGTCTGCAGGGTAGAAGAATTCCCCAGGCAGACGTAACGGCTCACCATACACCAATTCGGCAGAGGAAGACTGAAGGCCGTCTTTGAATAAACTCCTAATTCCAAGCAGCACCAAGGGCAATGTGTCCACCCAGTTGGTATTGGCGTAGCACATGAGAAAACTGCGCACCGCCTCCCTCTCATTCGGGCAGCAGACTCCCTCAAGTCTAGTCCGGAAATCTCTTTCCCTATGACTACTAGTGTCAATTCGTAATGCACGGGACAGACAACCTTATTCTATGGACCTAATTCGAACCCCAGAGTGTGTACAATATCTGACACCGGTGAAAATAATTTTCTTGTATATTATATTTTTATTGATTATTTTTCTGGAACCCAGGGAATAGGTAAAGAAAACTTGGGGCACAATTCAGAAGATGGAGTATCAGTTTACAACAGAAGCAGGAAAATTATGGACTCGAACACCATACAAGAGAACGAAATGAAAATGAATGAGAAAAGAAATGCTTATATAACGATCACGCATTCTTTTTAGTTAAACAATCATTGATATAATAATATCTCTATTAGATCTTATCTATTTCTATACTAAAATTTATCAAAATCTTTCAGCCGTTTTGATGTGAAAATAAGAAGTTACGAAAACACACACATTTGAATTTATAATATTTTTAAAGTCATATATGTATATGTCATTTAAAGTATAGGCACAATATAATATTAGCATTGATTGCTTGAGTAATATAGAGTTATTCGAATTGTTCAAAAATACAGGTTTACAAGCACAGTCGCGTCTGCGTAATAATCTTTGTCCGGTCGAAGTTGCTGACGATTTGTTCGGCGTCCGATCTCTATCTGCGCTTCGATTGTGGTTTTTATAGAAGTCTGATCGTGCGATCGCTTTCTTGCCTTTGTGTTCGATGAATAAAACATTCTGGACTTCTTCCGCGGCTGGGAGCCGAGGGCTGAATTGTTTTCTTTACATTACATTTTAAATCATTCTATTATACAAACTGCCAGGACTACATTAAATACTCTGGCGTTTCATAAACGTTACAATAATCATCGTACTAAAAATATGGGCATGCCTTTGCAAGCAGTTCTGCACGTTAGAGCAGGCGAGTCCTTGACTGGCCAGTAGATAGGACGGAGCCTGTAACCCTGACAAAGCAAAGATGGTATGTATGTGTCCAAGAGATAAATAATAAACTTATATATCATCAAGCTATTATTCTTTTCGAGGTGGGCAGATATACATTTGTGGTTGTATCCATTTTGCGCTCACCTTTCGTGCCCAACACTTCTCTTTGCTGTTCTCACAGCACTAGTACACATGACATTACTACCAGATGCGATGCGGGCTTCCTCGCGATGCTATCCTTCACCGGTGAACACGTTGTGACTTAACACGTACTTAATGTAGAAAAATCCACAGGTTTGTGCCGCGATTCGAAACTACGACTATTTGCGTTGTCGTGACCGGACACTAGTCCTTTATCTACTAAGCAACACATCATAGCCGGCATGTACAGGCGGTATTTTTTACCTGGCGACTATAGCCACCGATAGCAGCGAAATAGTTAACGCGTCTAATTATAATTGCTCTCGCGGAACATTTGTCAGTTTTAAAATTAAAAAATCGGATTGTAAATTATTGTTTTAGTCAATTTAATATAGTATTTACAAATTTTGTGTTTGTTTGCAAATCGTTCGGATGCCCAGTTATACAGCGATTGTGTGCGCGCCGCCGACGCGCGACGACTGCGGAGGTAAGGGGCGGAGGTAAGGGGCGGGGGTAGCGGGACGCGGCGCGCGCGTTTACATATTCCGTCCCGTTTAAAGGCTTGTCTTTCAACACTCGTGATTGTAAATGGGACATAGTCGATTTAGTGCTCGGCGCGCGCGTTAACAAGAATCTTTCTTCTAATGTTAGCTTACTCTACCGGACGACTCTGGCGAGGCAGCAATGTGTTGTGAAAGGCCTAGGATACTGACAGCGGCCAATTATCCTTTCCCAGTCACTGCATCCTGCTTCTCTTTAGTTGTGTCAGTTCCCCGATCCGTTAGATTAAAAGGGATTTGGATGAGAGTGTGCGTTATGCAAGCGTTACCATTCACGCACCATATGACCTTATGTTTTTGTATAATTTATTGAACAACAAAATTGATTGTCCGTACTTGTTAGAGCAAATAGGGCGGAGTACATCGAGACGCACCCGTCAGCCACTGCTATTCCACGAGCCAACAAAATGTTCTAACTGCGCCTGCCAGGCTACACTTGCTAGGTGTGTGCACACATACAACACGAGGACACCACATGTGGATATTTTCCACGAGAGCTGCGGGTCCTTCAGGAAGAAAGTAGTCGAGGCTATCGGGCCGCTTTCGGACAGGGACAGTTAACATACACATTTATACACACACACAAAGTCACATACACAAAGTACACAACCACACATATAAATTTTACTAACTTAATAACTTTTAATAGCTTTTTATTTCATAAAAATTATTTGAATCGCATTTAATGCTCTCATATAAGCTTGTTACACAAATCATCTTGGTTAATCCGATTTTTTGTACGTTTTCCTGTATTAATAAAATTGTATACTGTAGGTTTGTGAATAAATAAATAAATAAAATATATATCCTACACAATTGAGTGTTTCCGAATATGTTCATAAGCGAGCTCACCTTCGCCGAATGGGCCGAATGGACCGAATGGGCCGCGCCTACTTGATTTGATTTAGAAAAGTCTCCGAGGCGGAAGTCGGCCAGGATATTAACGTTTTTATCTTTGTAGTTATATGTACATTGCACATCGCATCGCTCGCTCCGCGGCCGACCCGCGCACGCTTTTAATCTCCCATATTAAAACAAGGAATTAGACCCATCGACTCCCGGCCCGGCCCGCACCGAGCCTGACGCGCGCCCGCTCGCTGTGTAGCCTGTGTTGCACTTTTATTTACTTTAAATATACCTTTGAAATTGTCTATTAGAAACTCAAATTTAAATAAAATTACACATACAATTTATTTCGTTTGGTTTACGTTAAGATTTCTAGAGAACTTTGTTAAATATGTCAAGCTTCGTGCACTGCAGATAAAAACGTGGAAGCAAAACATAAAACCTTTAAAAAATAGATAAAAAAGTCAGTTCATTTTCTTTTAAATCCCGTCACCGAAAGCCGTGAATAGGAGGAGTAAGTTTCTGCAGAATAAATCGGATAACGTATCGGCAGGCGCGTCTAAATAGAGTCAAAGGGAGCTTTAGCGCTCTGCGCAATGAGAAAGGTGATCAGGAAGCCGACGAACCCTCATTCAAATGAAACTACTATTGTGCACGGCGGTCAGGGCTGCACTGGTTCTTCCAATTTAAGTGAAATGTATCCTTAAATATTAGTAAGGTGTATTCGGGCCCTTAAAATGCACAAATTACCGAACATCTCTTTGCCTGAATCCAGGAACAGTTTTTGGTGCAAAGTCTGAAGAAAGATTGAAAACTCCATTGGACGTGATGCCGTCTCCGTGTCAAAAGAATGTCTCAAACAGAAATATACACAAAATATTACTAGAAGATTGAGGTCTAAGCTTGGAACGTGTGATGGTTTGTGAGGTAGAATGGCTATTGTCCGCTCCTGGGTCGTGATTACAGTTCACAAATGTAAAGACCGCCATAGAGACTCGCTTGGGCCTGTCGCGATTCAGGACTAGCTTATGTATATCTAATTACTAATATACCTAGGGATCGTCCTTCATGGTATTTGGGTCGAGGTAGCGATGGCAACTGACAACAGATTTTCGTCTTTTTGTAGTTGGTGTCGTTTTAACACTACACTTTCCTGTCCATCAGGTGCGGTATACTGACTTTGTAAAGCCATTGTGAAAATGAGTGGAGCTACGCTCTGTTTCTACCATCAGAGGATTGCTAATTTGGCGTTGTCATCCTTGTTGTCTGGACTGTTGTTGTGGGTGAGGACAGCGACGAGATTACCAGATGGCAGAGTGCTGCAGGAAACTGGTTATTTTTCTGATGTGGTGGCGCGGAGTGCGCCTCGGGTCGATGATTTACACGTTACGCAGTGACAACTGAATCTTAAAAATACTTTTAAAATATTTAGAGCTCAAAAAGGCTTGTACCCAGAGCCGAAAACCATAATAAAAAAAAACTACCGGCAGCCAGGTAAAAACATATTAAAAATATTTCACGTATCTAATACAGTATATTATAAATTCCGTGATATAATTTACAAATAAGCACACAAATATGGGGCGAAACGAAACGAAACGGAATCTCATTTCGCGCGGGCACCGAGTTATGAATGGGACCCGTATTTATGTTGTTCGCGCTTGTGCGCCGTGTGTAGTGCCGCGGCGGCACAAAGCCTTGAATACGTAATTGCTGGAGCGCTTTTAATATTAACTTTTGATACACACCGCCAATTTCATTGTACAGCATTTATATTGCAGTAACAGTTTAGCGAACCTCAATTTCAACATCCGAAACTGCGGAGCTGTTGCATGACATAAACCTTCCGCATCCGCATCTTTCATCGCAGAACACCACAGCCATAAGAAAATATGTTTACAGCATCATTTTTCTAGATTCAGCGCACTACAACGTTGTAAAAATGTAAATATTATTTATCGTATAACTTATAACGTGATAACGACGTGTTATGAAAGTTTTGAGTTCCCTTTTAAAACGTGAAAATAAATATTTGTGACAATTTTAAACCTATATCTTTGCTTACTTTTTTATATATGTTATTCAGTGGGTACGCTGAGTGATGTGCTCGTCTACCGGCCCTGGAATTTGGCGCCCGGGGCCCTGCTGGACCCCTCTTGATCCGCGCCTGCCTTATTACGAAGCAATAATCATACAAGCAGATATAACTAAATCTTCTAAACAAAACAATATCGTAATCTAACTAAAAGATATCCCCCGGAAGAAAATAAATCGCAATGTCGGCCACAGAACGCGCCATAACCGTCTCCTGCCGCCCCCCGCACACGTACTCGTTCCCTGTACAATAGATCGCAGACGTTTCGAAAGGATATATATAGTTAATACAAGCTCTTTAGAGTTCCGTAGTAAAAAAAAATCTATTTCGATAACCTTGATTATATTGTATACTAGTACTATAAATGCGAATGTTTAGATGTTTGTTTGTTACTCAGTTATACCAGAACGGCCGAGTAGAACTAGATGAAAGGGTCTCACCTTTCACAGGTGCTATATTAGTATAGAATAATCATCAGAAACTAGATTTATTAGTTAAAAAAAGGCATTATAGCCCTTAACTTCAATTTTTTTATCTAAGAAGCTATGATAGATATTTAAATAAATTCAAAACAATATAGAAGCTAGTAACTAGAGTTATATTTCTCGTGCGAGCAGCTGGAATGTCAACCACATAAGGGCGCAAGCCTGGACGGCGCGCAGTCTTTATACGGTAAAAGACGTAGGAGGGAGTAAAATTATACAACTCAGCCGCACACTCTTCTATGTCTATGGATAAAGGCACACCACTCTACGCCGGTGTACCAAGCTGTAAGATCCTTATCAGCAATCAGTCGCCGAGCCCGGCAATCGATTGACTCCGAGGTTGGCAAATGGTGTTTAGCGGAACCATCTCAAAGGTGGCGGCAATACTCTACACACAACCGCACCTGTGCTTAATATTTAGGTTTAAAAACATGGACATTATCACAAAAGGAACCCTAACCTCATAACGTTTATACACAAGATAATCTAACTTGGACTCTAACTACGACGGGATAAGGACGTTTTCAATATAACACGATCGCACAAAAGATTAAGAATAAGGAAGATGTAAATCAGCAGATCATTTGAATAACAAAAGTTGTAACGCTTTCTGATTCTGCCCAAAGTTATAACAGTTGGCACAGGAAATAACTGTAGAGCACAGCTCGTCCATTCAACGGTTGATAGCCACTGCCTGCTCTATAAATAAATAATGCAATCAATGTGAACTTACACTAAACTATAGATAACATACTTCGCGGCATGATCGGAGCGGTGATGAATTAGAAAAATGTGCCTTTGAAAACACTTTCCATAATGCAACCTATAAATGACTGAGAGGCAAGCAGCTAACCGCTGAGCTTTTGTTTGAGTAGTAATTACGCAAAAAACTGGCAGAAATAAAATTGGCTTTAGATAGGATAAAAAAGGAAAACAAATCATGAACAGGAAAATGATTTAAAAAAGAAAACAGGAATTGCGTGGCCAAAAGAAGCCAGAGATAGAATGAAATGAAAATCCTATAAAGGAGGCCTTTTCAGAAGACAAGTAGAATAGAATATTGGACGAAAAAAAAAACATAACAACATACAACACAACATACAACATAGTATTTAACACTTGGCCTGTCAAGGGGGATCATCTGTGTCCGAGCAAATCGATTTCATGTCCTACATGACATCTCTCTTAGATGCCATGCGGATTGCCTCATAATGTTTTCCTTTGCATGAGTACCCTTTTTTTTTCACTTGGGGAAAATCCTCATAGGACCGTCTCGGCCACACTGGGGGGTTGCGCGAGACCGAGGTGTGTCGGACTTGTACCGACTAAAAACCCCAAGGTGACTTCTTCTGCGCATTGGCGAAGACTGCGGGACCTGTAATCAATTCGCCACAGCCCAGTCGATTGCATGAGTACCCAGAAGAACGTGTCACATTATCCAGTATTGCCACCGTACTGACACAAACATCGCAGGGTTTTGTCGACACAAGTTATCAAAACTACACAATCATTTAAAAAAAACTAATTTAAGTGTCTGAAGTTGGGTAATAATTTAACGGAGGTTTAAAAACAAGTCCTCCCCCGAACTTGTCCCATATATTCAAACTATCACGCCGAGATTCCTTTCTGATTAATGTAAACCTCTTTTTAGTTTTGTACGAATGCTGGCTACATCGGAGCTTAACCGAAAATCCTGTAATCCTCTGTTATTATTACAATATCACAGCTTTGAAAAAAAAATTTGTGGAAGGATAATTTAATACAATATGTACAATCAACATTAATCAACGTTTCTATTCAGCAGCATACCTGATGGATCATGCAATCCAAACACGAGACCTACCGGGAGACAACAACCTGCCAATAGTCGCCGCGATCCATTTTTACCTATACGAATATCTCTTCACACTTCGATTTAAGACCCCAATACCACAGGGCGAGAGGGACCACGCCCGCCGGGACATCAGTCCACAATCCAATGACCTGACAAAAGTAAGAGTTAGAGAGCGTGGTATGTATAGGTGGCCAGCAGCGCAACTAATCGCTGTTCTCGTGTTTGTGTTTGGGAGTCGAAGCTGCTCGCGTCCGTAGGCTTTACCCTAGTTTCCCTACACGTGACTCCTGGGTGGTGCTAAACGAGCAGCAGCGAGGTGGTAGGGCGTCGGTGCCCGTCTGGATCGCGACCACAGTGCATGGGTGTAAAGCCCGTCATAGTGACCAGTTTCGGCTTGTCGCGTTTCGGGATCAGCTTGTGCATATCCAGTAGCTCATATACCTAGAGACCTTCAGTCGTGGTGTATGTGGGCCGACATGACGATGTAGACTATCAATGGATTTTCATCCTTTGATAGTCGCTTTCGTTTTTGGACTGCACTGTACTTACCCTCAGGTACTCTGTAGTCACTATGTCGAGCCAGTGTAAAAAAATAAAAATAAAATAAAAATAAAACACTAGTAAGCATGACGTTTCTAATAGATGTCTTGCAGCTTCCCAAACGATGTTTTCTTCACCGGTGAGCATGTGCTGCCGTAATCCGTACTTAAACTGAAAAAACACAGAGGTACATGCCGGGATATAATAATATAATATAATATAGTACAAATAAACAGGCCACTCTGACGTATGTTGTGGATACCGCAATAGGGACTGTACATTGTTCATTGTAACTGTGTATATATATTGTGTAAATGAGTTATTGCAAGGGCCCACTGGCAACCCTGTCAGAAAGTAAATAAATAGGATACGAACCTACTCATGTTGCGCTTACGCACTAAGCCACTACAGAGACTATTAAGGGAGTATTATTTTCTTATTATAATATTTTTTTAACCTATTATCGCTAATATTTAATGTTAGATGAAAATATTTCGCGAAGAATTACGGCTGGAGTTGTTAAAAGTTAAGCCCGGAATAAAGGAAATATTAAACACCACATAATGGGTAGTTCCATAATTTTTAATGAAGCTCAAATCTCGGCCCCGGCTCGGCGCGGCGCGGCTCCGGCGCGGCTCCGGCGCTGCGTGAAACGCTCAAACTTGAATAATAAAATGAGCGGAGCGAGCGGGCACTGTGCTCTGGCCACAGCGCAAATATTACAGCGCTCTCACTAAGCGTGTTTAATTTATTTATACAGAGCAATATTGTAGACGAGTGAGATATTCAGCGTCCGATCTCAGTTCCAAATATGTAAAAGTAAGATACGTTAATATTTCTATAAAAGCAAAGTAAATTTGGTCACTATAATAAATAATTCGCAACAGTAAATAGGTACTTATGTACAATAGTTTAAACTCTGCCGCGCTAGTAAATCCTACCCTGGCCCCCGCAGTTTTTTTCCTATTTACTCCAGCTGACTTTGGCTCACCTTTCAGTTAGAGCACGAGCGCCGTTCAGTTTGCATGTGCGTAATTGCCGATATTTATTTGCGTATGTTTATGAAAATTTGGGAAGATATGTTTCGGTTTCTCGAATTTGAAACAAATCGCGATGATAATTTTATATGAAACCTTATTTATTTACAGAATTCAAAGGCTTACTGCGAATATCAAACACCTGCAAGCCAGCGCCGTGAGTAATGAACTTTCTGTTACCACTCGACTGTGTCATTTCACAGTTTCAGACTCCTGTGTACATTATTCAAGGTGATATCGCTCTACAACGGATGCAGTGACGTGTTATCCGCAGGACGTGCATACAAGATTGATTCACACACTAACTTTGGATTTGTTATATTAAATAACTTGAAGTACGAGTTGTGCTATTTTTAAGCCCCGATCCAAAAACGGGATGTTTTTCTATCCATTTGTGGTATTGTACCTTTAGGTTGTGAGTGTGGGGGCCTATAGAGTTCGAGGACTATGGAAATAAAATGCGTGTTGCTGTTAACTGTGTATTATCCGAACTAACTTAATCGACGGACGCAGCCGTCTCCAAATACATGCATACGTTCCTCATTTATGCAATATTCGCACTTTCATAAATCACGCTATCAAAATCAATTACTTACGTTAACATTATACTATGTGTCTCTACAGTACCCCTTTTTTTTTCCTAACTTGGCACTGTAACCACACCTCGCTCGGTGGTAAGCGTGGTACGCAGTTTAGAAAACGTCAACGACTATCAAAAGTTAATAAAAACCCATCGGTAGTCGCAGTGATCATGCCGGCTTGCATAAATATGTCTTCACACTACGCTCAAACGACCCAATATTATAGGAGGGTGGGAACACACTTGCCGAAAGACTATTCCACAGCTCAACTCTTCCGCTGCAGTAAGGGTGCGATATGTGTAAAATAAGCTCAGAGCTTCTATGAGTATTATAGGCACACCGGCCGATAAAACCCAAAAAATACATCATCACCACCGAATTTCGCTGGCTGAGCACCTTCTGTGCTCGCCCCCTAAGCCCGGTTGAGCTGAAAATGCCTTTCCCGGCAATCAGTAGTAGTCCGATTCAAAAAAAAAAAAATCATCACCACCAAGTACCATCCCAGTGAGTACCTTATCCTCTATTCAAGTCTGTAACACGAGAGAAATCAAATTCAAAAGTTCAAAAAACAATCTAGTTCAATTTATAACACCCTCTACAGCTTATAGATTTAAAAGCCAACTGACTGGACTTGAAAAATGTATCCACAATTGCGAAGCCTCAATAATATCTATAATGTGCAGTCTCCGTCATAATAATAGAGATAAGTGTAAAGACGCCCTCTAAAGGGACGTCAGTTGAATGCTGTCCCAAGTTCCCCGACATTAGAGTACAAATGCGAAATCCTTTCGTAACTCTATTAAGTCACTCGGGCCGGGTCCGGACGCTGCAACACTCGTTCCCTACAAATTGTATCAATATTTTATGTTCACTGCGGAGTCGCTTCCTCGATTTACTCCAGGCTAATGTTTTTGTAATGGACTTTATAGTTTACACATAGATTTGTATGAATACATTTTTGTGTATTCGGAATTTGGAGATTTTCCGAGACTTTTAAAGCGCGACAATCCTAATGTATACATAGTATGGTGAGCTTTTTGGTGGTGGGTCCTTTACCCGCACTGTGTACATCCAGTAACTCATAAACCTTTTCTTTTTTTGACCCGGTGTAGGTCCTTATGTAACATTAAGGTCGTCGTGAGGGCAGCAGCCGCGATGTGTTGCAATCTACTGTGGTGTTGCTCCTTCCGTCTGTTGAATGTTGAGAGAAAGGCAGAGTCAGCTTCCTCCGCAGTTACTAGAGACCTTCAGTCGTTATACTATATGGGCCGACATGACGAAAGAGACAATCAAAGAATTTTCGTCTTTAGATAGTCTGTCGATTTTGGACTACACTATATTTACCATCAGGTTTATTGTAATCTCTTTGAGACAGTGTAAATAAAAAAAAACGAAAGAACCTAATTATAGTATACCGTCAACCTATTGGCTTATGGTACTCGAGCCGATCTTTAGAAATCCTTTGAAGAATTGCGAATAAATTCATTAACATTGCAATTTGAAATAAAAAAGTTTAAAATTAAGAAAAATTATAAAATCAATATATTACGCCACATATACCTCAAATCAGCGCAGAAACCAGTTTATAACCTACTGACACGCATTAAGGATTGTGCGAAGTCAAAAATCATTAAAGCGGTGTGCTGTTTCTTGATACCGAAGGCGTATTGAAGGATGGATGGAGTCTAATAATGATAAACCAGCTACCTTAGAAAGGACTAGGTGCATCATATAACTCTCCTGGTAATAAGGTCACTAAGAGAATAGTTAGGCTAAAGTACCCGGCTAAAGAACCATTAAAAGAAGAAATATGGAAATTTGTAAAAATTGTAATCATATGAAATGTCTTACTGGATACGCTACTGGAAAGATAGGAAGAACATAAAATTTTAATACAACGAAAACGTTAGTTTAATATCCAGAGAAATTAACAATCCGGACTCAGAAGTCATTGTTATTGTAATGGAGTTGGAGCGAGAGACTCGGTCCCGCGCCAGTCACTTCGAATTACACTTGTAATAATATCTCCAGAGTTGTACTGCTGCGAAAATTCACTGAATTTCGTACGATAATTTGTTAGGAAATGTGTGATAGCCTTTTTATAACGTACTAGTTGCGATGACCTGACATTGTCAGGGTAGAAATAAATAGAATATAAATAATACACTAGCTAAGCGGACGAACTTCGTTCCGCCTAACAATCAATGAATATCCTGTTAATTTTTAGCAATGCGTACTCCCTCTTCTTCCCCTTTTCTCCTCGTTCTCATCAGCTTTTTCTCTCAATCTTTTATCTCTTATACTCCCATTCTCCATTTGTTGATATTCTATCCTCCTATCCTTCCTCATCCCCTCTCCATTATGCTTCACTCTCTCCTCCCTCCTTTTCCTTACGCACTCACTTTTATAGTTCCTCTCCCTACCTTAAATACCTACCCACTATTTCTTACTTTACTTCCTGTACGCAAATTTGTGTCAATGAATTTCCTCATAATTATTAATTGCACATTAATATATGCATACATAATATTTAAAATATAAGTCAGCATTTTACCAAAGTGAAATTTTAGTTTTTCCGTAATGGTTGCTGTAAAACTCGCAGTGACAATCATGAGATTTGTTTCCATTCCTTATCTCGTCGCATCAGTGTCGACCCGAGGGGAGTCTATTGAATCTATTTGACATTTTAAAAGCGGTCATTTCAAAACCGCTGTCATACATTTATTACTCGAACCCAACATTTTAATATTTATTAAATATTACCCGCCAACCCGCATTGTACAAGCGTGATGGGCTAAATGTCCAAACCCTTCCCATACATCCTACAAATATACTGGAAAAAGGAATGGAAGGCCTTTGGCAGCGGGACAAAACTTTTATTCCTAAAGAGTATCATAAAATATTATTTTAAATTATAAATAATACTAATGGTCATTACGTATTGAACTTAAAAATATAACTTAATGCAATATTTATAACTTATTTCTATTTGTTACCTAAAAAAATGTATACTTATTTCTAATTTTTTTTTTGTTATAACCATAATGAAGGTCAATTTGCTTAATACGCCAGAGTTGAGATATGAAGACCAGACTGCGAGACCCCATCACCTAACGCTATTGGCTTCGTCGGAGCGTTTGACACAGCGCGTACACAATACACGTGTCCGCTTTTGCTATCCCGTTCCCGGGGATCGCATATCACTGCTTTTATTAAGAATGCTGGTCTGTTGATAATGATGTTACTTACATGTATTTGGCATGTTTATTATTTAAAGTGGTCTTCCCCACCTAGACTGCGCTCGCCTGGAGAGCCCACACGCAAGAGAGTACAAGGCGAATGTGGGAAACAAATTCGTACTACCCTCGCATACCGACACTTCGAGAGGAAGGGAAGCGCCTACACGCGCAACTACAGAACATTCCGAGAAAGACGTACGTGTGCGCCTCCACCTAGCGACCCGTCCGTAGACGCGGAGGGAGATGAAGCCCAACGTCAGAAGGTTCGCCTCGATATAGTTTCCCACATCCAGTGCCCTTTATTCGTCGTATATATATGGTTTAGTTTTAAGTTGAAATAAATACCTTATGTTGTTGTATTTTATGTTTAAGGCTCGTTATATGTTTAGACATATTAGGATAAAATTTTTGTGATTAGTCTAGTTTAATTCGTATAGTTTTAAATTAGGTTTAAGAATATATTAATCTCGCGCCGGAAAGTTAGGGTCCTAGAACAAGCGCAGGAGGAGGGAGCCCCGAGCCCGGTTAGGAGCGTAGAGGAGACAACAACCAAGGAGGTTTTAGCCAGTAGGAGGGCTATGTCGGGCCCGTGGGCCCCACTGCGGTCCCGACGGTCCCGTGCAAGATTTTGCCCCAGGTTACCATAAAAAGGGTTTAAGAATATATTAATCTCGCGCCAGAAAGTTAGCGTCCTAGAACAAGACGCAGGAGGAGGAGGGAACCCCAAGCCCGGTTAGAAGCGAAGAGGAGACAACAACCAAGGAGGTTTTAGCCAGTAGGAGGGCTATGTCGGGCCCGTGGGCCCCACTGCGGTCCCGACGGTCCCGTGCAAGATTTTGCCCCAGGTTACCATAAAAAGGGTTTAAGAATATATTAATCTCGCGCCAGAAAGTTAGCGTCCTAGAACAAGACGCAGGAGGAGGAGGGAACCCCAAGCCCGGTTAGAAGCGAAGAGGAGACAACAACCAAGGAGGTTTTAGCCAGTAGGAGGGCTATGTCGGGCCCGTGGGCCCCACTGCGGTCCCGACGGTCCCGTGCAAGATTTTGCCCCAGGTTACCATAAAAAGGGTTTAAGAATATATTAATCTCGCGCCAGAAAGTTAGCGTCCTAGAACAAGACGCAGGAGGAGGAGGGAACCCCAAGCCCGGTTAGAAGCGAAGAGGAGACAACAACCAAGGAGGTTTTAGCCAGTAGGAGGGCTATGTCGGGCCCGTGGGCCCCACTGCGGTCCCGACGGTCCCGTGCAAGATTTTGCCCCAGGTTACCATAAAAAGGGTTTAAGAATATATTAATCTCGCGCCAGAAAGTTAGCGTCCTAGAACAAGACGCAGGAGGAGGAGGGAACCCCAAGCCCGGTTAGAAGCGAAGAGGAGACAACAACCAAGGAGGTTTTAGCCAGTGGGAGGGCTATGTCGGGCCCGTGGGCCTCACTGCGGTCCCGACGGTCCCGTGCAAGATTTTGCCCCAGGTTACCATAAAAAGGGTTTAAGAATATATTAATCTCGCGCCAGAAAGTTAGCGTCCTAGAACAAGACGCAGGAGGAGGAGGGAACCCCAAGCCCGGTTAGAAGCGAAGAGGAGACAACACCCAAGGAGATTTTAGCCAGTAGGAGGGCTATGTCGGGCCCGTAGGCCTCACTGCGGTCCCGACGATCCCGTGCAAGATTTTGCCTCAGGTTACCATAAAAAGGGTTTAAGAATATATTATTGTATTTTTATTGAATAAAGTGCACCATTTCTACCTTATCAGCGGATGAAGTATGACGAATGAAAGGCAGTGGAGTGTGAGTATGTTCATCCCGAAACCCAAGAAGATGGATCCACAACACCCTAGGTCCTGTAGCCCTATAGGCCTTCTTTCTATCCTCGGAGAGACCCTGCGGCGTATGCTCGTGGGAGGCATTCGCCATCACGTGCTGCCATCTCTTAGTGTGCGGCAGTACGGGTTTCTGCCGCTGACGAGCACGGAAGATGCCCTCTGTGCTCTGATGCGGCAGAGTGATGGCGGATTGGAACAAAAGAGAATCTGCCTTCTCGCCTCACTGGACATCGAAGGCGCCTTCGATAACGCCTGGTGGCCGATCATCCTTGCGCGTCTTTAGAACGCGGGATGCCTGGCCAACCTGTATGCGTTGTTGAAGGCGTATCTTTCGGTCAGGTGGATCGTGGTGGTGGTGGATTGGGGTGGTCCGGCTCTCGAGCCGAGAGACCAACGGACAGAGGTTGTGTGCACGATTCGATCGCGGGGCTCTATGGGACCTGATTGGAAAGGATTTTGCTGCACAAATTTTGTGGTCAAGGGATCTACAGTTAAGCCTTTGCCGGTATTGTCGTCCTTTTTGCTGAGGCCTCTAAGATGCAGGCGGCTGAGAACATTGCTAATTCGGCCCTAGTTCTGGTCAATGAGTGAGGCTTACACAATAAGATGAGGAGAAGAAAGATGCGCTTTTGGGAGCTGGAGCTGATTGAAGATACTGGGAACACCAATGAGGTCCGGTTTACACCGACGGCAAGGCAAGGAGGGCAAGGAGGGAGCGGCATTATTCGTGTGGAGGGGAAGGGCGGAGACGGCTCACAGGACATATTATTTGGAGTCGTACTGCTCCGTCTTCCAGGGGAAGGTGCTGGTGATCCTGAAGGCGGTGGAATTGGCGGGAGATTTCAAAGCTAACAAACTTTCTGAACAAGTTGGCTTTTCTATCAATTAACTAAAAACGACAATTAAGCAAACTACCATACATTACATTTACATGCGTACATGTAACAACAACTATCCATTTTCTCGGTGTTCGCAAAGCGTCAGAATAAACGAGGGTATAAAGGTCGCGCTCGTCTGTCGACGCACCGCGCGGGAGCTCTCGACGCGATCTCGTGAGAGCACTCGCGTTAGAGTGTACAGCCGCTTTAATAACTTATTTAGTATTATTTAATTTTAAGTAGGTTTATGGTTTTAAGTTATACGTTTTTCTTTTTCATTGTATTTTATTGTTTTATTTTTAATAAATATCTTGATAAGATGTAATACAACCCGAGCTCTTCACACAAACCACCGGCGCAGACTTCCTCTGTGACATTAAGCTAACGGAGCCTTTTTTACCATGTTTATATGGTTTTTGTCTCCTGTATGTTATTTTTTCTGTATGTTGTTCATGTTTCTGTATTTTTATTTTGAGGCGATTTAATTGTATTTTATTTAATTTCATTGCATCATCTACAGTTCTCGATTTAAGACGCCAGTTAACGTCACTTTTGTTTTTACATTCCATCGATGAATGTATATGAAACGTTTTTGTGATACGACATCATGTCTTACGAGACATTTGGCTTCTTTAGACGAATGCTGATAAAAAAGATAATTCTAATTTTATTATGTTCTTTATTGTATTTGTTTTTTATATAATTAATTAGTTGAAATGAAATGAAATATAACTTTATTCAAATAGGCCTACTTCCAAGTACTTTTGAATCGTCAAAAAAAAAAGCAAAGTGAATCTACCACCGGTTCGAAAAGCAGAATCTACCGAGAAGAGCCGGCAAGAAACTCTGGTAGTTGCTTCTTTTAACATAGTGAGGTACAATAACAGGTATAATATACAAAAGATCAAATGCTCCGCGAGAAAGATTGCAAATATTAAGACCACGCACTTTTATCATTCAAACAGTCATAGATGGAATAATATCTCTTTTTTAGCAATTTAATTTTAATAGATTTTTTTTTAATTTCAATAGTGGTAGCTCCAAGTTTTCTCTTTGTTATGTTTTTTTTTTTGTGGAAAATTTCCTGACGTGTGTGCCTTTTTTGTGCATTTTATTGATTAAATTTAACTGATTATGTTTCCCTGAAAATATAAAATAAATAAGTTAAAGTTTATTTATCATTAAACTAAAGGAAAATAAACACGCGTAACTTCATATCCCCTTTGAAAGAAACAACAAAGCAAAACAGGAAAGTAATATAAAAGTGAGCTTAACTGCAAATATTCGCGTAAACACGCTTTTGAGCCGACAAAGAGACTATCCTGCAACGCGTACAAAGTACGTGTATGCCTTTGGGGGGGGGGGGTGGTGACAGGAACAATTACATTATCACTTTTAAATAAATAATTCGTGTCGATGAACATGATATTTTTCATTCAGCTTACGGCAATGAAATAAAATATAATTGTATTCGAGTAGGCCTCCTTCCGCGCACTTTTGAACAGTTAAGGAAAATGATCCTACCGCCGCGCCGGTGCGACGCGCTGTTATCTATGACACTTTGAACAATATCTAGAGCTGTATGACAGTACTCTATTATTAACTTCCCCGCTGGCTTCCGTGCGTTGACACAACAAATGGGTGGCTCAGCTGCCACCTAGCATTTGCTGAGCCGACTTCCCTTTGGCACAGCATAGCACAGGGTATTTGATTTTATCGTTTTCAATCTTTATGAACATCCTTCCAAGTTGTGTGTGAAGTTATACGCCAAATAAATTATTTTTCTTTCTTTCTTCGGAAAGAAAAATCTACCGAGAAACAAACTGAACTAAAAATGAAACTGGTAGTTGCCCTTTGTTTAAAACAGTTGTTTGTTAAAAATAATCATTTCCGCTGATTTAGTTTATACTCGACTAAATGGCGCTAAGAGCGAATTACAACACACAATTGTTACGATACACAAAATTATAAATATGTTCTTAATTTTTAATATATCATGGTTCGACGGTACGGTCCTTTATTTGAACATCCATCAACATAGTGCAATGCTCGCGACACCCTTCTCAACATAATAAGTTACAAATATATACACAAAGGAGCGAATGTCCCGTGAGAGAAACTGTATACCTACATTAAGACCACGCATTTTTATGATTTAAACAGTCATTAATAGAATAGCAAATCGCTATTTAGCAATTTAGTTTTGATAGTTTTTTTTTAATTACAACGGTGATATTGTCTTTAGGTATACCAACTTCTATTTCTTATTTTGCCTTCTTAGGGGCAGAATAACAAAATTTCGCTCTTAGCGAGTACCTATGTTGTATTTATTTATTTATTTATTTATTTATTTATGGGCTGTCAACAGCTCCATTACACTTCACATTCACAATCTGGATCACATGCATAAGCTAAATGTCGGTAACGGATACCAATAACAGACAACCACAGCATGGCCCAAAAGCATTATCTAACAATATCAAAACACAAAAAAAAAACAACAGCAGACAATAATATCTCAAATTAAAAGTAAAACACCAAGAACAATGCCAAGCTCAACACACCTGCTCACTGATTTTTCTCTTGAAGGCCGGCAATTCAGTAATAACGAAAATTCGACAAAAATTAAAAGTACACAACATCCTTGATTATATGTTTCTTTTTTTTGCAACTTTGCTGGCTTAAATATGTTCTGTGTATATTTTTTTATTACTTATTTATTGTTGTGTTTTCTTGAAAATATTTAATAACAAATAGCATAATCCCTAAATTTAATAATCATGGGCATAGTTATCAATTGATACCACAATTACTACGAAATACATTTTTTAATATTACTTGTTTTTGTTATTGTGTGTTTATTGTCTTATACTAGTGTCCGACCGAAAGTTCGGTTTCGGTTTCGGTTTCGGCCGAGTTTCGGTCAAAAATCAAGTTTCGGCGGCAGTTTCGGTTTCGGCCAAAATTGGCCGAAACTTTTGCCGAAACCGAAACTGATTTCGGTAGTTGTCGTACAACGCTTTGGCGGACGCTGGCGGCCCTGTTCGGGATTCGTGCGCCGTTCGAATTGCTCTATAGCAACACAACTTAGTCAGTGCGTTATCACCCGACGTAAACATTATTTAGAGGTTATATTTTGATGGAACTGATTACATGTAAGTTTTTGTTTCATTTTTTTACTTGGCCACGTTGACTTTTATACTTGACCATGTGAGTTTCGGTTTCGGTTTCGGCCGAAACTGAAGCCACGGCCGAATATTCGGTTTCGGTTTCGGTTTCGGCCGGAAAACCATTTTCGGTCGGACTCTATCTTTTACTTTGTTCGTTTGTTGTTGTGTGTTGCTTGCCCATAGATTTCCATCAATTTAAAAATACTAATACAAATAAATTATCAAGTTGGGACAGGACTACAGTTATCTTGAGGTGGAGGATGTGTGTGGAGCATACCACCTGCTTGGTGACTAGAGGGGGAATCATTAATAGCCATCCCTTCAAGAGGTGAAACCTTTATAGGCTTTTCGCACACCGGCCCCAAGGAAGAATATAAATCCCAGAACCCGATTAGAAGCGATAAGGAGATGACACCCCGGCGGCTTGAGCCATTCAGAGTCTGACACACCGAGGTCGGGCTCCTGCGGTCCTATACAGGATTTTCTCCCGGGTGACCAAAAAAAGTACAAAAGTTATCGGATCATCTAGTTTATAATAATAATATATCGTCATGCTATATCCTTTTCAGGGTGAGCAGAGATACATTAATGGTTGTATTCAGTTTGCGCTTATATATGTCGTGCCCAACGTGACCACTAGCGCAGCTGACCACCATTGCACACAAAACTAGTACATATGAAAATTCTATTAGATGCCATGCGGGATGCCTTATGATATTTTCCTTCACCAGTGGGCACGTAGTGTCTAAATGCGTAATTAACTAGGAAAAATATAGAGGTACTTGTCGTGATACGAACCTACGACCAATGGCGTTGACGCGCATGAAAAGCGGTCACTTATCTACTAGGCCACCACAGTCGTAATCTAGTTTTTAATATACACAATAAAGTAAAAAAATATATACCTACGTATCTTATAGGCAAAAAGATTGAAGGAAAATTTTACTTAAGCCTCGCAAAGCTAACATATAGTGAAATAGAGAAAATAATTTATTTTCATGTACATGTAGTCAGGAAAACTGCATGGAAAGAATTTAGAGAAAAACGTATTGAAGAAATCCGGAAAATCTTAGTGTGTTTTCGCTTATTCATTTTCCCAGGAGTTAGGGGCATGAAATTCGCTTTCACTAAGTATATATATAAACAAGGAAACACACTAACACGTCTACTTAATCAACTAAATAAGTTAAAGCAACTTTACTATTCATGACGAAATATTATCGTGAGCTAACATAGTTGCGTCCGAACATCTGAGATTCTCAAACTTTTACGCACCTCATGTGCAAATACTGTTTATGGGTTTTTTCTTTTGCTATAGTTTTTGATTCATTTGCGAACTTATGAAATATGCGGCCCCCTCTCTTAAAATCATGGTCAATCAATGAAAATGATCCATTGAGTTGATTTTTCACAAAACCTCTAAAAAAACTTTTTGGTAAAGTAGAGAACAAAGTCGCAGCTCTTCGAATATCCAAAGAGTTTTTTTTAGGACACCTTAGGGTTTAAAACTTATAGCCGGAATTCTTCTTTAAGCCATTATATGCAAAGTTATTCCAAGTTATCCAAATATCCATTTTCTTTTAAAAAAGTAATATTTTATCAAAAAATTGTAATTACATCTTATAGAGAATATTTTGTAGTTTACAAAACTCTACTTGGACTCTCTGTCCAATCATTATTATTAAAGTAATCGATTGGCAAAATCAATAAGAACTTTTTTGCTTTGATCAACAATGACTCAGGATTAAATTAAGAAAAAAGCTCGTGGGTAAATCAAATAAAAGGGAATCAGATTACCTAAAAGAATTTTAAGATAAGACTATTGAATAAAAAAAATTAAAGTCCATGGATCTTTTTAAAGACGAGGAAAATTTTGGATTTTTTTTCATTCTGTATTTTTCTTACGATTTCTCAAAAACCCTACGTGTAAATCACCTAAAAATTGGGGAGTTTTTTAAATTAATGCGTCTAGTGTGGTTGAGTCGTAAATAAATTCGGCAGAAATTTTATGATGTGAGGTGTCTCACTCCGGCGATTTGGGTTTGAGAACCGCTGGCTCAGAAAGTTTTTCCCAGTAGAGCAGGACTCAGGAGCGAGTAGTTAATCCACAAGATACAGTTTAGCTGAGTTAGCGGAACGACAGATGAAAAAACTTTTCCTCGCGGCGGATCAATGGGCCTTGTTTTGTTTCGGAAACTTCCTCTCCTACCGCTTATATTTATAAACATTGAGCTTACTTCGTTATTTAACTTATCAACACTTCACTCCATCATAAGAAGCTGAGTTTTCATTTTGTTTTCGCATACACATTAACTTCCTATATATTTATATAGGAATTTGGTTGAGTATGATGCCAAAAAAAGGCATGTGAATTTTCTTGTAAAAAAAAAAACCATTTCCCTCTCCCAGTTCTTCAGAATGTGACATTCGTAATGCGCGTCAGCCTAAGTTTCTTATGTATGAATATTCGCTGTGGCCTCAACCTTAGGGATCACAAAGTCCTGTTCCGAAAGGCGTTGCGACAAGCTAAGTTCCGTTGAGCTGCGTGTTTGAAAAATAGTGGCGGTGACACACCCCATGTTTTATTGGGAGGTGAATTTAATACGAGAACCCAGTGGTAGGGATGCGGCAGAGAGGACAATCGAGAATCAGCGATTGTCGAATTCTATCGAGGCTGAGAATTGGCATCCTCAACATAGTTAGTGGACAAGAAACATGTTACAAAATAGCCAAGAGTTGTAAATGTAATAATTAGTCGATAAGATGTAAATATAATAAAATAGGATATATGTATATGTAAATAAAGCAAGTAGAAACAATGAAAACTAGATAAAAAGAACATAAATGGAAAAGAAAGATCATGAAAGAGCTACAATATCGTTTCAATAAACAGCAACGGAAAGTAAGAAATAAATAACACCTTAGGGATCATAAGAGACTGTCATATCCGCGACTTAGGCTTGTCGAATAAATATCGATAAATCGATATTTTCAATTCAATATACCGATATTTTTGGGCGGAAATATATTTGTAATGATATATCAATAGAAAATATCCAGTATCGAAAATTGTATCGAAAACGTTCCAACTGCCGACGCAGGACCGCGTCAAACGTCGTCTAATCCGCTTTCGTAGTGTTGTAGATACATGTGTTATGTGGTTGATCGACGGGCATCCCCGCACCCACCTCAAGCCGGTAGGTGATGGGATGGTGGTCCGACAGTGTGCCAAAGCTCTTATCGACCCCCCATCCCGTCACCACACTTAGAAAAGACGAAGTGGATGCGGTGATGTCGACGATGCCTGTGCAGTGTGATCCTCCCCTGTAAACACTGAACGTCGGTGTATACCCAACGTTAAGTATCCCCATGTCAATTCCGGCAAGACAATCAGCCAGCAGCGAGCCTCGTTCATCCTCGCTGTCGTACCCCCACTACTGGCTCTTTGCGTTCACGTCACCTCCCATTAAAACCCTGGACATGCCAGCATCCGTGACGAACCCACTCAACTCGACCAAATCCCGCTCAATGTCGCCGCGCTTATCCATATATGTGCTGATGAGGCACATTAGTTCCCCCCCCCTCATCTGGATCCTAACCGCAACCCGGTCGCGGTGCGTGTATTCCGGACTCGCCACCGCGACGATACAGGGGTCCAGGATAACCACCGCCGCGTGAACTGGGTTCGACGCATCTGCTTGGTCATCCTGGAACACCCAGTACCTTGTCGCAACTGTGATTCATCCGGCAGCTCCAACCGACGGTTCGCTTAAGCGCCTCCTCCAGACACTCCTGCATTGCAGCCCGCCCGCGCCCAAGGTTGTATTGGAGCACCGATAGAGTTTGACCTCTGTCAGTGCCCGCGGCGCTCTCAACAGTGATACTGTACCGCCCTTCAAGCTATCTCGTCTCACCTGCTCCACTCGGGACACTCCGTGCTGAAGGCAAGGTGGCGGCAATCCCTGGGACTCTTCTGTTGCCTTCTGTTGCCCTGACACCTCAGTACAATTTACGCATTTGGGCGTACCCTGCCGGTTCGGGCACTGCCGAGTGTCGTGGGAATCCCCGCAAAAACCGCAGGATTCCCTCTCCGCTCGACAGTCCCCGTTCCGGTGGCCAAATCCAAAGCACCTGTAGCATTGGAGTATTGTGGATTGGTACAGCGCAGGAACTACTTGATAGCCAAGCCTAAGTCGTTGGCCCACCAAGCAGGTCCACATCGCCGGACCAACCTCCAACACCACATTCTGTATTCCTGGGTGCCTGCCTCTAGTCCTTCTCAAGATTCTGAACCAGCGCTGCTCCTCAGGTACCGCCTCCATCAGCTTGCCGTTTTGTTTGGCCAGAGCCTCCCCCAGCCTGGTAACTGTCAGATCAGGGGTGACCCCGACCAACCGAAGTAGCGGCTTCCTAGCCTGAGCGGCGGAGACTGTAAGATTCCCCACTCCTTTAATAGCTTCACTCACTCTGTCCCTCTCTTCTGTAGATGCCAAAGAGATGGTGACCTGGCTGTTTCGGCACTTTCGGATTACTTGCACCCCGATTCCTATCCCTATGACGTCAACCCCCTTCTTGACCGCGTCCAGTACCTGTTCAGCGGAATGCAACGGGTTGATGGACTCGACCAACAGCGTATGTCGTGGCGTGGCCACTACACTGCTGTACGATCTGTCAGGTCGAGCCGTCGAGACCGCCGAATCCGCCACCCTCCGCCCCCAAGGCCTGTTCGCACCTTCTGCGCCCCTCCCGTCACCCCCGAATTCCCCCACTGCTCACGCTCTTCCCCGATCCTGGTGAAGCGACTCGACCGCCGTCCTGATAGGCCCCATGGCTTGGACTACGGTGTCGACCGATGACCGTATATCCTGCCGGATATCCGAGGTACTATCCCTGGCTGCCCGAGCCGCTGCAGTGGCCGAAGACGCCTTCGTCTTTAGCTGCGCTAACTCCTCCCTGACACCGTCTAGCGAGGCAACGATAGCCTGAGTTTAGTCCCCACGTGTCGCGAGCCGCGCGTTCCAACTGTTTGTGGATGGCAATCACCTTTTCACACGTTCGCGTCACATGGGGCCTATACGTTAATTTGTTATCAATAGTGATGCCGAGGACCCTCACCTCGTCAACCACACCAAACGCCGAGGTGCCCAGTCAAGTTGAGGAGCCTCCTCGTCTTCACCATACACTTGGTCTTATCCGGAAATCCGGCGAAGCGGAGCCTATTCTCTAAGCCCCACTGGTACACCATACCCAATGCCAAATTCACTATCTCCTCAGTCGCTCCCATACGGGACGCCTCGATGATAAGGACGACGTCATCGTCGAAAGCCTGACTGTAGATTCCCTGGCCGTATAATTTGTACAGCAGGGGATCACCAGGCATTATCGAAGGCGCCCTCGATATCCAGCGAGACGAGAAGGCAGATTCTCTTGCGCTCTAGGCCGCTATTAATCTGCCGCATCAGACCACAGAAGGCGTCCTCTGTGCTCTTCTGCGGGAGAAAACCGTATTCCCACTCACTAGGAGACGGCAGCACGTGATGACGAATGCCTCCCACGAGCACACGCTCTAGGGTCTCTCCGAGGATGGAAAGAAGACCGATAGACCTGTATGACCTGAAGTGTTGTTAATCCCTCTTGTCTGGTTTAGCGATTATCACCACTTCGGCCCTCTTCCACACCCTCGGAAAGCACCCTGTTCGGAACGCTGCATTCGCGATAGCAAAGAATCATGCCACGTCCTCGCCGATCGATCTCGTACAGATGTCCGCGGTGAGGTGGTCCGGTCCTGGAGCCTTTTTTGGAGAAAACCTACGGACTGACCACTCAGTCCCGACCGCAGTGATAGGAGGGTCAGGGGAAGCCGTAGGCTCCTCCTTCTCCACTCTGCTCGCCACTCGAGTATTAAATCTCGAGTCCTGCCCCCAGTCATCCCTGAAAAAAAGGGTCTCGGCCAAAAGTTCGGCCGATCCCGGAGCCCCCAGCGTCACCCCAAAAGAGTCCAGCAAAAGGGGCTCCGGTCGCTTACCAGCCGTTTTCCTCAGGACCCGGTAGGTACAGTCCGACAAAGACTCGTGCTCGACTGCGGTGCAGATCTCCTTCCAACTACTAGTCTGAGCCTTTCTTGCATCTCTTGATATTCCTTGTTGACATACAGATACGCTTCGATCACGCATGCTCTCCTTCGCGAGGCCGCATTCCTGATCCTCCTTCTCATTCGCCTAACTTCCTTTCTCTTCTTCTCCAATTCCTCGCTCCACCAGGGTGGATCCCTACGGGCCCTCAGGGGTCCAAGGACCAGAATACTCGACTCGCACGCCACCGTGACTGCCTCCGTATAGACGATCGCCGCCCACTCCACTTCATCCTCAAGGACAGTCAAGCCCAAATGCTCGACATCAAGTGACTTTGCTAGTCGGGCTCAGTTTCAGGTTCGAGCGCAAAAGGAGCTAGCGGATACCGAGAAGTGAGAGTACCACGACCAGGCCGAAAAGACCCCTCCAACGTTAGAGATAAGCAGGCAACGTCCATGCGGATCGCCTTCAGCATCTCTGCTAACTAGCTGGAGTGCGAGATCCCCCCCCCCCCCCGCCCCGAATCTCCACTAGTAGCGCCGCATGAGTCCTTTCTATGTTCACCAACTTGCGGGCAGACCTGGCCCTCTCCACCTCCATAAAGACGCCTATTATTTGCCTAAAGGTGCCCGGGAGAATGCTAGATCTTTTACTGGCGAGGCTGCTGATGTCCGACCATCCATCCTCAGAACGAGCGGCAGTGCGACAGAGCCTGGTTTTCTTCAGCATCTCCTCTGGATTAGAAGAGCCCATGATCGGCGACGCAGACTCCACTCTCAGTGAGATGTCGTCGAGATGCCGACCCCCCGCCGGTAAAACAGGAGCAGTAGACGTCCCCAGCTCCAGCATTGGAGAAGCTGCGGACGGCTCTGCCCCCACCTCGACAGAAGCTGGAGTCATTTCTAGCTCCACAGCTGGTTTGATCGCTGGTATGTTAAATTTGATGAGTCTCTTCTGCGTAGGAGCCAACTCCTTGGACTTAATAGCCCCAGAGCTAGCCGACCTCGTCAATCGCGAAGCCATCCCTACAGCTAAAAGTAAGGAAATGGAAAAGCAGGTATAAATATTTGGCGGATTATATTTATTTATTTATCAGAGAACAGCAGGAAGGCAGACTTTGCTTGCGATCACAGTTATATTCGGACCTAAATTACTACAAAGTTATTTAAAAACAGTTAAGCGTCCCGCTTTTTGCTATATTTAAGAGTTGATTGTCCGAGAGACGATAATAAGCTTTGCTTTGTTTGGGTTTTACAAAAAATTAAGAGATAATTTGTGAAGTGAGAAATCGTTATTGGAATACATACCAAAGTGCTTGGTTGTGTCCCTCGGAGGCTGCGTCGCTTGGCTCGCTGTCCATCCCTTGTCCTCGGGAACGTTGGTTTGACTGCTCGTGCGCGCGTGTACATTGCTTTGCTGTCACCGATCATCCCTCGTATGAAGACAACACGAAGGACGCATTTCTGGCGGTCGCTCGAGACCAAATTTGACCAAATTTTCTTAAACAGGAGGACCGTGAGCGAATATTTTTGAAAATTCACAAAACTATAAAATTAGGAAAGATTGTAAAGATACTCACTTGTTTTTTGGAGCAGACGGAGAAAGCCCACCGTGACAAACCTTTCGAGGTATCGCACTTCCCGACATGTTAAATCTGGAAGAAACAGGAGTCATTATTAATACAAAAAATTTTAATACACTTTTTTAAAATACATTTTTATTGACACCCACGCATATGCAAGGGGTGGGCCTCGAAAGAAGAAAATTTTGAGGCGCCTGATTCCTCTCTCCGTCTCATACTTTTTGAGAAAATCGCAAAAAACTGAAAAAGCTAGAGCGCCCACCCGCCCATCATTCTATCTGAGGTATATCGAATTGGATTTTTGTGAAAATATTTTACACAAAAATCGCACGTAGGGCCCTTTGGGAACCTCGAGTGAGCACTTTAGGTACGCTAGGTACGTGAGGTGTGCGTTGCAAGCACTGAATTTGTTGAGTTTTGAAGGGGAAAATTTGTAATTTTTATTGTGATCTGTTTGTGTATGGTTTATCCTAGATTGTAAGTAGTAAGTTTAGTTTTAAGTATATTTAGAAAACAGTGGAGCAAGTGCGCTACGGCACTTTACATTACAACTGGAGTTAAAAATATAGTAATCTCTGTGTGTGTGTGTGTGAACCGATGCTCGTCTGTTGGAACTCACCTTAAGGGTTCATCCAGTGTGAAGAAACTTTTGCGGCGCTTAATTTGGGAATATTTTTTTACGAACGAAATAATTATACAACTTTAAAAATTTCTCCGTATATTAATCCATATTTCAAAACCATGTTTAGATTTTTTCCAGTTAGGAATCTCCATCCATTGCTAAAATAAATATTAACTTTAACGCCCATTTAAAAAAAAAGTAAAAGATAAATGATGTTATTTAAAATAATAATAAAGAATATATATTTAATAGATAAATAATTACAAAGCAGCACATTAAAATCAGCTGACACCCAAACTAGGACAACCTGTATTTTGGATGTCAGCATATTTCACATAATTTGTTACAGTTTACTACCGCTACGTAGCTCCAATCTTAACTCAAAACAATACAACAATAATACTACATACTAAACAAAAGACTATACAACCAAAGTAAATAATAATTTCAAAAGAATGTTAATGTTAAAGCACAAACACATCTATTCCCGCAACAGTTCCTCAGTATCATTATATTTTAGATTCGACAACCAGTCTCTCTGCTTCATCTTACATTCGTATTTAGATAAGTTCAAGACATTTAATTATAAAATTATAAAAATAAAATAAATAAATGGATAATGAGTCTGTTACAAGGCTGCAGCGAAAGGCTGCCTGCATTGTCAATGATCCAGATGTTACTAAAGATCTTAAACCGCTTCAGTTGCGCACAGATGTGACCTCGCTGAGTGTTTTCTACCGTCTGTATCATGGCGAATGTTCTGGGGAGCTGTTTAACCTTGTCCCGCGCGGGTTGCGCACTTTTTGTGCGTGTTTACGGAGTCACAGCTATACGGTATCTCACATCCCGGCTAGCACTAAGGAGTACTCCAACTCTTACAGCAGCCTAGTCCTTGGGCTGTGGAATGGTCTTCCGGCGAGCGAGTTCCCGCCGTCCTATGACATGGGATCCTTTATGATCGCTGTGACTACCGTTGGGTTTTTCTTACCTGTCGATAGTCGTTGGCGTTTTTTGGACTGTACCATGCTTACGATCAAGTGTGATGCAGTCACTGTGTCAAATCAGAATAAAAAAAAAAACTCTTATCTTATAATATAAAAATGAATCGTTAAATGTGTATAAGCGCGAAACTCGAGAACGGCTGAACCGATTTGGCTGATTTCTTTTTTGTTGTGTTTCTTGAAGTCTGGGGAAGGTTATTACGGAGAGAAAAATTAAAAAAAATTGTCTGAAAACGTCTAAAAACAACACTTTTCTATATTCTCATACAAAAAATTCGTTATAAGTGATTTTGAACTTTAACACCATACCATAAAGTTTAAATGTTAGTGGACGGGTTCCGGGAAGGCAAAGCAATCGAGTGACGTATAAATATTAGGTCCTTACATATGAAATTGGCGTTTTTCGTACTAGCCACTTTAATCACAAATTTCTCCTCTTTGGTAAGGAATTCCAAATTCAAATTTGTACAGCTATAGACTCATGTATTTGTGCTTCGATGATCGTCATTCATTTGTTTTTTTCTTCTGTTTTTTTCTGTTTGCGTCACTCATTTTACAAAATGGAAACCTTAAAATATCGCATTATTTACGAGTACGAGTTCCGCCGTGGCACTAGTGCTGCGGAAACAACTCGAAGGGTGAATGATGTGTATGGCGGTCGTGTTGCAAAAGAAAACACAGTTCGATTTTGGTTCCAACGTTTTCGTTCTGGAAATTTCGACCTGCAGAACAAGCCCCGTGGACGGCCTGAGACTCAAGTTGATAATGAAGAGTTGAAGGCTATTGTGGAAGCGGATCCATCGCAAGCCACGTCCGAGTTAGCTGCAGGCTGCGATGTTAGTGATAAAACTGTTTTAATTCACTTGAAGCAAATTGGGAAGATTAAAAAGCTTGAAAGGTGGGTACCTCACGAATTGACTGAAGCAAACCGGCAAACGCGCGTCGACTGCTGCGTTACATTACTAAACCGGCACAATAATGAAGGTATTTTAAACAGAATCATTACCTGTGATGAAAAATGGGTTCTTTACGATAATCGGAAGCGCTCAGCGCAATGGTTGGATCCTGGCCAGCCAGCCAAATCCTGCCCCAAGCGAAAATTAACCCCAAAAAAGTTACTTGTAAGCGTTTGGTGGACTAGTGCCGGTATTGTTCATTACAGTTTTCTCAAATCTGGCCAGACTATTACGGCTGATGTCTATTGTCAGCAATTGCAAACCATGATGGAAAAGCTAGCGGCTAAACAACCTAGGCTGGTCAATCGCTCCACGCCACAGCTGCTTCACGACAACGCTAGACCACACACTGCGCAACAGACGGCTACTAAATTAGAAGAGCTTCAATTGGAAAGTCTAAGACATCCTCCGTACTCCCCGGACCTTGCTCCAACAGATTACCATTTTTTTCGAAATTTGGATAACTTCTTGCAAGGGAAAAAATTCAACTCCGATGAGGCAGTCCAAATCGCCTTCAAAGATTTTATTGATTCCCGTCCGACTGGTTTTTTTAGTAAAGGGATCAATGAACTACCTATGAGATGGCAAAAGTGCATAGAAAATAATGGTTCATACTTTGATTAATTAAATATATTATATTAAAAAATATTCGACTTTTTGTTCCTCCCATACAAAACGCCAATTTCATATGTAAGGACCTAATATTAATGTCAATATTTGTCAATTTTTATACATATAGCATTAAGGCCAGGTTCCTTCAAACAATTTTCAAAAAACAGCCGACAGTCCAATAGCTATTAACATTAAAAAAAACAATGTGACTTTGTTTTAGAGAAATAGGGCAGAACAAGGGCTGCCGGGACAGCTAGTATATAATATATTATAACAAATATTTTATGTATTTCATTATTGTATAGAGGTTGTTAATATATGTTTAAAGTGGTACACATTATATTGCCTTAACAGGTTAATGCATTTATTTTTCTAATTATTTTTGTTAGTTGCTATGGTGGCCCAGTGGATAAAGAACCGACATCCGTGTACGTATGAGAATGATCGTAAATTCGAGTCCCGGCGCGTATATCTTTATTTTTCCAAATTGAATACGAATTTAGACAGCACGTGCTCACCGGTAAAGGAAAACATCGCGAAGAAACCGGCACGGCTTGTAATATTTTTTTTTTTTTTTACACTGGCTCGACATAGTGACTACATAGTACCTGGTGGTAAGTACAGTGTAGTCCAAAAACGAAAGTAACTATCAAAGGATGAAAATCCATTGATAGTCTACATCGTCATGTCGGCTCACATATACCGCGACTGAAGATCTCTAGGTATATGAGCTACTGGATATACACAAGCTGATCCGGAAACGCGACAAGTCGAAACTGGTCACTATGACGGCCTTTACACCCATGTACTGTGGTCGCGATCCAGACGGGCACCGGCGCCCTACCACCTCGCTGCTGCTCGTTTAGCACCACCCAGGAGTCACGTGTAGGGAAACTAGGGTAAAGCCTACGGACGCGAGCAGCTTCGACTCCCGAAAATGTGTACTAATACTGTAAGAACGACGATCAGCTACGCTACTGGTCACGTTGGGTACGACAAATAAGAAAGAAAGAAAGAAATGTTTATTGAGACAAAAGGAACAAGACATAAAATTCATATTTACATTTTTTTTTTGTTAACCCGGTGCAAATCCCTTCAGACCGGCAGGAAAGTGGTGAGGGCCACTCCCCCGGTGTGTCGGACTTACCCGGTGCCAACTCTGTCCTCTCTTGGCCTTCTCCGGGCCTGGGTATCTGTATACTTCCTATGGACCCGGCGAGAACATTTATATAATATAAAGCAATGAAACATTAACACATAATGTCACATCATGTATCCTGTGCGCTGTCACCAATCGTAACCAATGGACGTAAAGTTTTTTTGTAATCATGATTTGGCACAGTAAGCATACAACGCCTGATGGCGAGTACGGTACAGTCCACGACTACCCACAGTAAAGAAATACCCATCGATACTAACAGTGATCACGCCGGTCTGTACAAACATCTTTTCAGACTTTGTTTGCGAGACCCAATATCATAGAGCGGAGGAAACATGCTCGCCGGAAGGTCATTCCGCAGGTCAACGACTCGGCAATAGGAAGAGTAGAAGACCTTGTTAGTCCTAGCCGGGATGTGAATATAGCCATGACTCCCTAAACCAGCACGCGTGGTTCTTTTACAAAAAGGAGGAGTTAAACAAGGAAATTGTCCATAGATTTCAAAACCATGTATGATAAGGACGGATCATGTGAACTACGATTCATTAAATAAGATCTGAAACGAACATACAGTAATTACCCCTCAGAATTCTAATTTCGTTTCGGTCGAGCGACCTAAGCCTGAATTTTTAAGTATAAAAAATGTACTTTTTAAAATAGTTTGCTTTAAACGCAACGGGTTTTGTGCAATCAACAAACTCTGTTGAACAGATACGTTTTATTAGGCACACGACTCGTTGCGTTTACCGCAATCTATCTTAAAAAACAAATCTATCAAAACACACTTGATCATCATGCACACATTCGACACAATGATTGTGAGTTTTAATTTTTCTAGTGGCGCCATCTAGTCCTATTTCACGTAACTAATTTTGGTCGTATATTTCATGATTTATTATTTATTTTATATATTTATATAATGTAGAGAACATAAAGCAACATAAAGTTCATATATAAAGAAGATATACATGTTAACAAACATTAAAAAAAAATTAAGAAAAATATAAGTAAAGATTTGGCGTGGTAGGTATGGTGGTAGTAACCTACCTTACACTATAGCGCAGGATAGAGTGATAGAGATGAGATGATGAAGAATGAAATGAAGAAGTCCAGACAGCAAGTAGATAGACGTTTAATAAAGCACAGTACAAAGTCCAGTAGAAGTAGTGAAGCACAAGTAAGATAGTCCAAGTAGAAGTAAAGTACAGAACACAACAATACGAATAAGAACACGAGAATCACAATAACGTCGAAACTATAAAGAGCGAGCGAGTGGTTTTTTTGAAGCGGACTAACTACTGATTGCCGGGAAAGGCATTTTCAGCTCAACCGGGCTTAGGGGGCGAGCACAGAAGGTGCTCAGCCAGCGAAATTTTGGGTTGGGTGGCAATGCAAGGGCACCCCTGTGGGTACGAACCTCGACTTGGACCGCCAGCCAAATAATGTACTAACCCTACGGGTGATCTACCAGCGTTTCGGAAGTGACTACCTTGAGAAGAAACGCCGAAAGAAACTCAAGGCTGCGTCGGAGTAGAACTGCGCCTCCGTGCGTAAACGCACCGGTTGGCAGCAGTTGACTGAACTATCCTTCTTCGGCGCCGCCGGCGACGCCGGTGTCTTGGAATAAAACTAGTGTGTGTGTGTACCTCACTGTTTGATCGATCGGTAGCGAGCGAGTGGTGCGTAGTGGCGCGTCTAATGTCTTAGTCAGACTAGTTTACCGGGTGCGCGGGCGGTTAAGCGCTCGCGTCGCTTGCACATCTACAATCCCCCCGCGCGCCCCGGTATCCCGCGGCTCTCTATCTTAGTGCCGTTTCCACCGCACGACACGATATAGTAATTAAATATCAAGTGTGTTAGTATGAAATGTGTTGATAAAAGTACTTAGATAAATAAGTGAAGATATAATAATGTTATTTAAAATAGTTGTTAGTGATAGGTTAGTATAGTGAAAAGTATTAGAAAATAGATAATGTTAAAGACAGAAATAAATAAATGAATAGTGAGTATGCCACATCACTCCCCTCCAGAGACCGTCACTACGGGCGATAAACATCAGGAAATCGAACCTTACGACCCGAACGTGTCCTTCTAATGTCATCCTGAGCTGAGAGTTTCTGTGTTGGAACAGGATCGGAATGAGGGCTAGGGTGGGAAGAAGAAGGGGTGGTTGTGGGAGTAGTGGTAGAAGGAAGGGAAACGGGATTAGGATCGACCAGTGTATAAGCCGGCTTTAAGCGGTCTATGGTCACTGTTACGCTTTTCCCTTTGACCTGTATTTTGAATATCTTGTCACCGCGCTCAAGTACTAGGTAGGGACCGGTGTAGGGGGCTGTAAAGCGCCGCGTAATGAGTCGTCCCTTAAGGAAACGTGACTTGATGAAGACAGGTCTTTATCGACAAAAATACGTCCCGTATGCTTTCTCCACCCTGTGAATCCACTTCGTTATTCCCCTCTACACCTAGGACGCTCTCTCCATTCACACTGGACACTTTAGTACTGTTACGACTTGTTAATCCATCCTGTCCATTCCCCTCACTATCAATCGACTAAGGGAGGCATGCGCCGCGCGCATCCCTAGCGCCGGTGCATTAAAATTTAAACCTGGAACAGCGAAGGCACACTAGCCGAAAAAACACGAGAAAAAAACCTCATCACCACCAAATCCCAGTGAGTACCTGACCCTTTCATTAAAGTCGTTAACACCCAACAAGAAAGAAATCTAATTAATAAAAACAGATCAGTTCAATTTGTAACATAAATTATGGTGTTAACTTGAGCGCGAATACCTATGAAAAATAATCTATTTGCTTATAAAATTAATATCAGTCTGTATTTATTCAGTCAACTTTAAAAATTAAATATCTTTACGAAATAATCAGTAATAAAACATCAATATAAATATTTTTAACATTTCTTTGTTAAAACAATCTTATTCTAGGCATAGATCGGTGTGTGAATTTATCAATTTTTATATTTGTAAGCTTTATATGCAATCCATAACAAAAAATATAATCAAATATTATTATTTCATTACATTATCGAACAATCCAGACCAAGTTCAAAGTACAAGCTCCTTTAACAAGCGCATTCTTACAGTTGTGTTACACCTACCCTGTGTCGAAAAATATCAATGCACGATCTCGCGGCGCTCGGCGTATCTGCACGGAGCTGTAATTAGTTCGGGGTAGGCAGAATTCGCTTGTGAGAGACTATCTTACTGAATTTGTATTTTTGAATCTTTTTATATTATTGCAACTTAACTTAATTTTGATCGATTTATATCTTATTTTATTTAAAAAATGGAAAACAATAAACTAAAACTACTAACGTCACAACGTGCACACATCTTTAGGGACATGCAAATCTTGTATGATCTTTCAAAACAAATAGCCCAGGATCGTGGCAAGATAATTTTAAATCACGGTTTTCGAGAATGGAAGTTTTGAGACAAGAATTCGTGGATACCAATCAACAGGTACAATCCTTAAAATTAACATTAAATCCTAAGGAAGATGTCGACTTCCAACAACTAAGCGCGTTCGACGAGTTGTAATACGCCGTGACTGAGGTGGCCAGCAGAGAACTTGTAAACACTTCTGCCGAGCTATCACAAGCAAATACTGAGTCAGGCGGCAACTGTACCTTACAACCTCGATTACCAAAACTTCACTTGCTAAAGTTTGACAACAATGTTGAACAGTGGTCTACCTTCTACGATAGCTTCGTGACGCTAGTGCATAGTAACCCACACATTTCACCGGTTGACAAATTTAATTACCTTATCTCGTGTCTTTCTGGCCCAGCTCTGAATTGCAAAAGGATTGCCACTAAACGCGAATAATTATTTACCAGTTTTTGACGCATTAATCGAAAGATTTCAAAACAAACGTATACTGGTAACAAAATATCTTGATAAAATTCATCACTTTCCACAAATCAGTGCGATCCTTCCACGATCTACAACATTTAACAAACACCTTATATGAATCGCATAGTGCACTCAAAGCTCTAGACATCGAAAACCTCGGTGATTACATTTTATTCTACTTGGCTTCACGCGCGCTCGACTTTGACACGCGGCAGCGCTTCGAAAGTCAAAAGAAATCGAAAATTCCCACATTTCAAGATCTTCTCACGTTTCTCCAAGAATACGTCAAAACCTTAGAAGACATCCACTACTCGTATTCAGCGTCGGACGCAGATATTCACTCGACTAGCCCAGCGCCAGGCAGGAACGTCACCAGGTATCCTCACCACCGGCCACATAGTAGCTTTCAGAAACGCTCATTTATAACTATTGAACACGCTAATCCGAAACGTTCAATGTCTTTAGAGTGCAGCTGTTGTGGTTTAGCACACCATATTTACAAGTGCCCTACATTTAAAGCTCTTGATTCTCTCAGTAGAATTAATTTAGTTGAGAACAAAGCTTTATGCGCAAACTGCCTAAGATCAAATCACACCAAAACAAATGCTTTTCTGAAATAAACTGTCTTATATGCCACTCGCGACATCACACTCTTCTCCACATCGCTGACCAATCTCCAGCCCCCAACTCCATTACAGTGACTCACACTGGCACTAGTACACACATAGGGCACAGCAGCACCAGTACGCGTGTTCTATTAGGCACTTGCGTCGTAAGCGCTTTAGATGCACGGGGCAAGCCTCAGCGAGTACGTGCATTGATTGATAGCGGAGCTCAAGACTGCTTCATCACGGCTGAGTGTGCGAAACGACTAGGGATACCACGCCAGCGCTGTAACGTTTCTATAGCAGGCCTTGGGAAAACCGCGGTATGTCGAGTCCAAGGAAAAATGCGATGCACTTTACAGCCACAAGACTGTCCCGAGCCACGGTTTACAATCGAGCCTCTCATTTTAGAGAACATAACATCACACATGCCTACATTTGAAGTTCCTACATCCATTCGAAAGCATTACAAGCACTTGACTTTAGCCGATCGTGACTTCGATAAATCCTCAAAGATCGATTTGTTGCTTGGTGCAGAAATCTTTGATGCGATATATGACGGACAACGCGTAAAGCCAGGGAACGGCTTACCAGCCGCCCTGCACAGCGTGTTCGGTTGGGTCTTGACTGGCACACTCGAGGTCCCTATTCAGCAGCCACATGAGTCCAACCCTTCCTTGTTCGCTTCCACAATTTTTTCCAACAACTTGGTCAAGTGGGTTCCAGAAGTTGATAAGCTGACCTTAGCTGGTAATATCGTCCAGGATCAGTCGCAAGCCGTATCTCGCAGTCTTATAACAACGAACTCAAACAGTAGACGTAAAGAAACCTCACTTCGAAAATACTATAACAATGTAAACCTTGTTCCAACATAAAACCTTTAAAAAAACATACACTTTATAACCTTAACTCAACTGATATAAAATCAACCTTATTATCAAACCTTACCTTCTAACGCCGTCAGTTCTTAACTTGTCGGTTACTGTATCTCTTCAAGAACAAATCAAAAGCTGTACCTATCTCATAAATTTAGCAGATAGTTGCACACAATCTCACCAATTATCTTTCAAATCACAATCTCTTATTATCTAGCTGTTAATAGACTAATGGTTGCTAGCATCTGTCTTAACACACAGGTCCACCTTGCTTGTCAACGAACTCATCATCACGCAGCATGAGCCCAAGCAGGCGGTGACCAAACCCAATCTCTATAAACCTTCTATCAATTCTAACACTTTATTTATATACAAATCAATTTGACTCTTCCCACTTTTGAACACCGAAGGGTCTTTTGCGAGTGGGGGGACAATTAATTAATGCTATCTTAGCTGATTAAATTCGTATAACCAAGATTTTTTATCGTCTTGTGCGTGATTCATATCACAGAATCCACCAAGACCGCGAAACAACGCGAAATTTTGAACTTTTCTCGTAAGCTTTGTACAACTTCGGCCGTAGTCCAGGGTCTCACCGCCGGTAATCTCAGACGCTCGTTAACAGCTCCTTTACATCTGGTGTGAAAAATCCACATCAGACGAGTCGGTATAGAAACGGTAAACACGTCCAGCGGTTATTGATCTTGTCACGGTCCTGGAACGGTTCCTACCTCCCTATCGAATGGCAGCTTACACGTGTCATTTGAGTTCCTCTTAGCGAGGGAAGGACGGTGCGTGTTGTGATACTTAGAACAAGACTAGCTATGATGATCAGACTTGTCATGAGGTCTGTCCGCTACCTAATATAACTCATTGATTTAATCTAATTAGCTTTAAGTAAAGCGATCAACTTTTACTTTGGTATTAAAATAAACTCATTGTAATTATTTAGTCTTTAAAAATTTTGGAGGATCTGTTCACACCTCTATCTATCCTAGCTGCGCTCAAGTCCTATCACGGGATGACATAAGCATATGTTCTTCCTGTGAAATCTTGACGATTTCAAGTGGTGGGATATGTTACGACTTGTTAATCCATCCTATCCATTCCCCTCACTATCAATCGACTAAGGGAGGCATGCGCCGCGCGCATCCCTAGCGCCGGTGCATTAAAATTTAAACCTGGAACAGCGAAGGCACACTAGCCGAAAAAACACGAGAAAAAACCTCATCACCCCCAAATCCCAGTGAGTACCTGACCCTTTCATTAAAGTCGTTAACACCCAACAAGAAAGAAATCTAATTAATAAAAACAGATCAGTTCAATTCGTAACAAGTACCATCTCCGATCTTAACGCTCTCTCCAATCATTATGCAACCTTCAGTGCTCAATTCGACCTTTACGTTTGTCCCACTCCATACGGACTCTTCGATATCCTCTTCGACCTTTACGTTTGTCCTACTCCATACGGACTCTCCGATATCATCTTCGACCTTTACGTTTGTCCTACTCCATACGGACTCTTCGATATCCTCTTCGACCTTTACGATCTCTGCACTCAGTTTTGATTCTGCGACTGGGCCTTCTACGTATCGTACGCCCTCTCCATTCCGTATTGAACCAGCGACTACGCCCTCTAAGTCTTGTACGTTATCTCCAGTTAATATTGACCCTGCGTCGTCGCCTTGTTCATACAGCGTGTCGTCTCCAGCCAGTATTGACTCTGCGATGTCGTTTACAACCCTTATACCTAACACGGCCACTTCATCCAATATGCACTTTCCAACTTCATCGTTTTATTTTCCATTAGCTTCGGATTTATTTACGGACAATATGGTTTTTTCACCCTCAGTATCCTGTTCATCCTTTACTCACTCTTCGCCTCCTAATTCGTTTAAATCACCAATACCCCCTTTATATTTTTTGGATCCTTCGCCTCCTACGCTAGTTTTGTCCCCAACATTTACATCTATTCCGACTTCTCTGACTCCTGAGCCTTTTGTATCCCCAATGCCCTCTACATCCTCTTCGGACTCTTCGTCTATTACGCCCCCTACGATTTCAGAACAAGCCAAGCGATCGACCAAGTGATTCAAGACACCAAATGAAAGTTCCTGGGTAAACAGTTTTTGAACAAAAAATATTATCAGTTAGGTCCGCCTTGATCAATATACTTATTAAGCATACAAATATAGTCCAATACAATTGAATGTTAGTATCTAAATAAAAAAAGAAAATAGATAATGTTAAAGACAAAAATAAATAAATGAATAGTAAGTATGCCACAAAGATAAGAGGAATAAAACACAAATGGAGGACCTATAAAGATATTCAAAGTATAATACGAAACTTTCTGGTGTATTTATTATAATAATATATCATACCGCCGTATCGCTTTCGGAGTGAGCAGAGATACATTAATGGCTGTGTCCACTTTGCGCTTATATCTCGTGCTCAACGTGACCAGTAGCGCAGCTGATCGCCGTTCTCACAGCACTAGTACACATGACATTTCTATTACATGCCGTGCGGAATTCCTCAGGATGTTTTCCATCACCGATAAGCGTGTTGTGCGTAAATCCATATGTGGCCATATGTGGCCGTACGCTGGGTGAATCCTACATTATTCACTGAGTCACCACTGCCATAAAAAAAGAACACTAAAATGTGTCACAATTACCGAACGCCTAAGATCAATTTTATCTCCAAAATATCAAAGTAAATAGTAATTTTAATGGGATTTGTATCACAATTTTCTCTTTGCTACTCTGAAAAGTGGCAATTTTACAAATCTCACCTTATGAAACTCTTGTCGAGATCATCATATCAACCGTAGGATGTCCACACCTGGACACAGGCCTCCCTTGATATATTCTAGAGCGACGGGCCGGAAGCGACCTGCATCCAGCACGCCCTGCAATCTGAATCAGGTCATTTGTCTTCCTTGTAGGGGGAAGTCCCACACTGCGCTAGCCAGCGCGTGGTCTCTATTCGAGATCTTTCCTGCTCTATCAGCCATTCTCTCTATGAGCTGAGCCCTGCCCACTGCCACTTCGACTTGCTAATCTACTGGCTAGCATCGGTGACATTCGTTCGTCAAGGATTTCTTCATTTTTGATTCGATTATGAACAACAAACAAACACCAAGCGTAGTCTTCCTCATGGCTCGCTGCGTGAAAGTGAGCTTTCTAATGAGATGTAATAAGACACCACGTTGCTGCACCATACGCAGAATATCTTCAAGAGCTACACTCTCTAATCCCACCAGCCCCAATTCATCTTAAAGCTACTAGACACCGTGCTCGATACCATCCGAATGTGGTGGACGTTTCTTATATTCCCACAAAAACATTTGTTTTTACATTCATCACGCGAACAGTGAATGAGCGACCATATTCATGTTCCTATGACTTGGGAGCCTTAAAGAGAAGAGGCATTTGTTGGGAGGAAGCGGGCCATCGTCAAACTTAGTCTTACCTTCCACCAGGTGTGATTCATTTCAATAAATACCTCTAAATTATAAATATATTCCTGATCACACATATTGTTCGAAAACTTTAGTTCTTAAAATTTCAAGATACAATCATTTAAAAAAAACGAATCCATGTAAAGTTAGCCAGGGTCTGCTTTTTAAATGACTTACGAACTTACATTCCCGTTCAGCGCTAAGCCAGTGATTAAACTTGCCAAGCAGGACGGACGAGCGTGTATTTAATCCACTATTTTAATGAAACTCGCGCATGACAACTGATCTCTCATAACTCCTCTTAATCCCCGAATTGTGTAAAATTTTAAAATGAAATTTAAAGTATTTTATATAAAGTAATTTTCTGTATGCAGTAGCTTGTACCATTGTTCTTCGTGTGTACCACAAGGGAGCGGCCAGGGCGTTGCAGGAAGAAGAGAGATGTTCTAAACGCTCAGGACTGGGTGCTTCCTGAAGTTGTGAAAGAGAGCCGAGATTGTGGTATTGCTTAAACCAAATAAACACGATCTTCGATATCCTAGGTTCTATAGTGTAACGTGGAATCATTATTACAACAGTCCCAATAAATTAGTAACTGAATTCTAGTTACTATCGACTGTTTAGTCTGATTAAATTATATCTATACTAATATTATAAAGCTGAAGAGTTTGTTTGTTTGTTTGTTTGTTTGTTTGTTTGTTTGTTTGTTTGTTTGTTTGAACGCGCTAATCTCTGGAACTACTGGTTCGAATTGAAAAATTCTTTTTGATTTGAATAGACCATTTATCGAGGAAGGCTATAGGCTATAACATCACGGTGCAATTATTAGAAGCGAAGAAATAATGGAAAATGTGAAAAAAACGGGCAAAATGTTTCATCCTTGAGGGCTTCCATTGCGTGCGCTGCAAAAACGGTTCAAGATACCAAAAATATATGTAAGAAAGAATTATTCCTCTTGAGATAATCTAAAAAAATGTCCGTGACAGTATATGTTTAACTTTTAAGATTAAGTCACTAGAACCGTTTTTATGGTAAACAAATTTGGTCGAAATTAATGCATTATTTGTTAAGAGTTGTATCAACGTAATAATATTAATCTTTATCCAAATAAATGTTTTGTTGATTAAGAGTATTTAATTATGAACAAAATTGTCTTTGACATCACTTAATTTCAACGAACATCATAGAAGATATTACAATAACTTATATAGCAAAACAACGTTTGCCGGATCAGCTATGTCTTGATAAGCGCGAAACTCAACAGAAAGAACAGATTTGACTGATTTCTTTTTTGTTGTGTTTGTAGAAGTCTGGGGAAGGTTATAACAGAGAGAATATTTTAAAAAATTATCTGAAAAAGTCTAAAAACAACACTTTTCTATATTCTCATACAAAAGATTTGTTATAAGTCAATTTGAAGTTTAACACCATACCATAAAGTTTAAATGTTAGTGGACGGGCTCCGGGAAGGCAAAACAATTATTGAGTGACGTATAAATATTAATGTCAATATTTGTCAATTTTTATACATATAGCATTAAGGCCAGGTTCCTTCAAACAATTTTAAAAAAACAGCCGACAGGTCAATAGCTATTAACATTAAAAAAAACAATGTGACTTTGTTTTAGAGAAATAGGGCAGAACAAGGTCTGCCGGGACAGCTAGTAAACAATAATTTGGTTGAACAGTTGATTGCATTTGTGGCTGTTTGCCATTTCTCGCGCGGCAACATTGTCGTTCGGGTTCGATAGATAAAAGAAGTAAGCGACAGACGTTGATTTTAAATTGATCGTGTAACGGCAAACGTCTGATTGATTCTACCCATACATTAAACAAAGGAACAGTGAACTGGGTGCGACATTATTATTGTTGCATTGTAAGTGTTCATTATGGATATAATGTGAGTTCCTTAAATGTGTGCGCTAATCAATCTATAATTACCATCGTAGTTTTTTGTGTAAATTTAAATTCCAATTATCATATTGCTAATTAATTACCCATTAATATACGTTAGAAGTATATTAATTTAATAAGCAGCTATATAACCTGCACCTGGGTGGACACGATCCATCATCGGACTCATCTTTAACTTCCTTCCACCAGATGTGATTGTAGTCAAGCGTCCGATTATAATTCATTAAAAATAATATATTTTTATTTTTTTTTTTTTTTTTATTTTTACACTGGCTCGACATAATGACTACAGAGTACCTGATGGTAAGTACAGTGTAGTCCAAAAACGAAAGCGACTATCAAAGGATGAAAATCCATTGATAGTCTACATCGTCATGTCGGCCCACATATACCACGACTGAAGGTCTCTAGGTATATGAGCTACTGGATATACACAAGCTGATCCCGAAACGCGACAAGCCGAAACTAGTCACTATGACGGGCTTTACACCCATGTACTGCGGTCGCGATCCAGACGGGCACCGACGCCCTACCACCTCGCTGCTGCTCGTTTAGCACCACCCAGGAGTCACGTGTAGGAAAACTAGGGTAAAGCCTACGGACGCGAGCAGCTTCGACTCCCAAAAATATATATGTATATGCTACTAGCTGACCCGGCGCACTTCGCACCGTCCTGAATGTCGTATGAACTATATAGCTAAATGTATGCCCTTTCTCCCTGTCCCCCCTCCCTTCCATCATCAGTTGCCTATTAACATTCAATCCTCTTTTCTGAATGTGAATAAAATAATCTGTTTTTTTTTTATACATTATTATAAGACTTGTAATTGCAACTCAAATTAAGATTAATAAAGTAATATATATGGTAGATACATGTGAATACGCATTTATTGTAGTAACGACCTCTACAGTAGGTTTAACATAGCGCCATGTAACGTATGATTACTCAATCCAGTCAACAGATACTGCTATCTGGTAGAATCGTTTGGAGCTAACTGAAAATTGTGACTGCCAAATAATAAACAAATAAGTTGTAATAAAATAATATTGCGACTATGAATTGAGATAAAAACTATTATATCTTTTAAGTTAGATCAAACTGAACGTGTTGTGTAAATTTTATTAAAATCGGTTAAGTAGTTTAGGTGTCCTTCGCGGACAAACAACGTGACACGTAATTTATATATACTAAGATATCGATGGATGACGCAAAAACATGAAAAAACTTTCGAACAGTTTTTAAGCTTACCGATACTGTTAATAAATTGTGTAGACCTAAATTATAAAATTAACGCTAGCTATAATAATTGTAGAAACTTATCTATTATATTTAATTTTGTTATGGTAGCTGCCCCGATGCGAATGCCACTTTTTAGCGCTGTACTAGCACATCATCTCACTACTTATGCCAAATTGTAATATACCGATCGATGACTGTGAGCTGATAAGGCTGCGTGCAGAGCTGAAGGCTGGACACCCCCTCACGTGGATACCTATCGGTTCCAGGTTCCAACCTAGGGCTGAGGAAAAAATGAGCTCCCACCCTAGAGCTGAGGAATAACTACGATCACACCTTGGACTGAGGGATAAATAAAATACCATGTGACAGCTGCTACATATTTATCAACACTGGCCTGCCACACGCCTTCTCCAGCACGATGCGAGTAAATTATCTGCGGCGACCGACATCCCAGGGGCGTGCGGTAACATGGACAGTCATTGGAAACACTTAGCCTGGTTCCTAAAGGCTCCACCTGCCACTATTTACCTGTAATTCTAGCAGCTTTTTACTCTATTCCTATATTTTACTTAGCAAATAGTTACCTAACCATTATTGTTATTTTTACTATTGCTATTTTAAAAAACCTATAAAATCACATTATATGTGTAAATAGGGGAAAAATCCGTGACTACCGATGGGTTTTTTCTTACCTGTCGATAGTCGTTGGCGTTTTTTTGGACTGCATCATGCTTACCATCAGGTTTGGTGCAGTCACTGCCGTGTCAGTGTAAAAAAAAAATTAAATATAAGAGTCGGAGGAGATTAAATACTTAATAATAAAAATATATATTTGTAATTTAATTGTTTGAAAACTGGCAAAGAGTGTACAAATAAAGATTGCAAGTACGGATTCAATGTTGTTGAACTGAATGGTATTGATTATTATTATGCATGACGAGGCTCTGCAGTCTCATTCAACCCGTAACACTGATACTCATAATATCTATTGTGATCGCCGCCTAACATATATTCTGTATGTAATAAGAAAGAAAAATCGGGAAATGTGGACGCAGTGCTTCAATGAGTGATCAGTTAGTCGAGTTGGTTCTCGGTGGATAAGGTATAAAGTCAGGTAAGGGGCGCCATAACTATACGCCTTGCTTGGTAATACCTGGGCCGAGCTACGTTTGCTAATGCTGTCGGGCTTTGTTCCGGACATAATTCACTAAATAACTTTGCATTTTTAATGAAACACGTTTCGTCCTGTGTGACAATCGTAGAAGGTAAATAATCGTAGGAATGAGAGGGATAAACTTTTTTTATTCGAAATTATTAATGGTCTCATAGACTCATATTATTAACTAAGCCAAACATGTTTCAGGTATCCGCATTCCAATGCAAGAAAGAATATTTTTTGTTTTATTTTTAAATATAAAATTCTTCTTCTTTTTCTTTCTAAAGAAAAATGGCAACGCGCAAGCACAATTCTGCCAATGTCATGTAAGTATTCGTTCTGTGTCCCTTAGTTTGACATTTTCTTTTTTTTGTGGAAACTTTGCTGGGTTATGTATATATGTTTTGTAATTTTTATTGTTTATATATTACTGTATTTTTCTTTGAAAATATAATATCAAAAACAAAATAAATCAATGGAATGTGTCCGGAACGAAGAGCAATGTATATTATGTAAAAAATAATTGACGGTTCGCTGCGGGATGCGGGAGCACGTAGCAGCTTCTTGCCTCTCCCTTCTTCAAGCAGGAAAGAATTTTTTACAGAACTGTACAGCCAACTGTTGAAACACTAAGACTGCAGTGTACGTTGATTTGCCATTGGTGTATGCAATTTATTAAAGTAATATGGTCAAAATGACCAAAACCTCGTAAATAAAAAAAATTGAGTAGATAGAAATTACATTCACAAAATAAACAAATTCATAGAAACATACTCATAGCCTCGGTTTTGGCTTTGCTAAAGTTAAAACGACAATAGGTGGGTACAGGCGCCACACTGCATTCATACACATATCATATATAGCTTTCTTACACTCACCTTGTCACAACAAACACACACACGCACACACGCACGCACGCACACACATCTATTTCTAATTGTTGTGAGTCTACTGTTATTTCATTGTCCTTTTCTTTGTTAGTTTTTAAATACAATATTATCATTGTGTAATTGGCACAGCTTGTCAACTGTACCGTGTGTAAAATGTTTATATGTTCTATTCAATGATAGTGAATAAATAAATAAATACAATGAAATTTGGAAGCGAAAATTCCGAGATGAGCGTGCGCGTGTCCACAGTATCAAAGGCATATTTTGAATGAACTGTCCGCCCAGCGGTGATGCGGGACTGTGAGAAAGGTATTTATGTACCTTTATATTATGCAGGCACAAACAGTGCGCGCCGTGTATACAGAAACATGACACTACAATTATTACGTCGCCAAAGTCGCTAACAATAGAATAAATGCCTAAAATCCTCTGAAAGCAACATACTAAGCATTAAAGAATAAATTGCCTAACCATGAGATAAAAGTAAAGACAGATAGCTGCTGTTTTTGAGGTTCATTAGATATTAGAGTTTATTTAGCGGCACGATTGCCGTAAATCTAGATTATTGTAGTATTAGGAGGAGCTCCGGTTGTAGCAGCCGAGGCTTAACAAGTTCCACGAGAAGTATTTCTTGTTGGCGCGCATGGCCCGGCCTCATTTGCGCCATACACCTAGCTAATTGTAACTGACAACATGTACCTACGCTCCATACACAGACACTGTGTGTTTGACACAGTCGATAACCTAACAGTGCTATGAATTATATTTTTTTTTAAATATTACCAATATATATCTGTAATGGCATTGGGAGCAACTTAGGGTCACGTAAATGTAAAGTTTGTATGTTAACATTTGTGCTATTATGTTGATTTTACTGTAGTTATATTGTTATTCTTGTAGTTTTAGTTATGGCATGCGTATATTCTGTCCCTTCTTTCTTTTTACCATTGATTTGTAAATTCTTTGGTTTTTGATGAAAATTTTGTTTTCTTCTATTATTATTGTACACACCATTATAAAGTGTATACATATATGTTTCTGCAAGCCTTCCACTAGATGGCGTTATTCAGTGGCAAGCATGACACACTCGTTCGGAAGCCGCCATCGCATGTGCACTGGATTCTTATCTGAAGACCTGTTGTCTTTAAAGTAGCGGCTACGGATTGCCTTATGGTTTTTTTTTGTGCTTTCGGTGACTTCTACGTGTGGGACAATATATTTAGCACGGAATTGGCCTCACATTCTACATTCCATACATTTCAGAGATACATTCTAGATCGCTCACGTAACGCTCATTTCCTCTCTTCAATCGACATTAACATTAACAAGGCCTTTTGTCAGATCCCAATCGCAGAGAGTGATCGCCCAAAGACCGCTTTATATATCCCCGGTCGCGGACTTTTCCAATTTAAGGTAACGGCTTTTGGTTTAGGAAACTCACCAGCTACTCAACGAAACTCGTGGACGCATTGTTCGACCCCGAGTTTGAGAATAAGGTATTCTGTTATTTCGACGATATCGTCATTATCAGTCAAACATTCCAGGACCACATTACGTTATTGAAAAATTGAAGAACGGAAACTTAACTATAAATTTTGATAAAAGGAGCTTGTCTTGAGACAGCATAAAATATTAGGCTACGTTGTTGACGAGGACGGACTTCGTACCGATATTGAAAAAGTGGAGGCGATTGCGCGTTTCCCTACGCCTACTTCTAGAAAAGACGTAAAACGATTTTTGGGAACCGCGTTATGGTATCGTCAGTTCAATCCAAACTTTTCTTCAAAAGCAGACCTAGACGTCTTAATGCTTCATCAAGTTTTTCCAATTTTTCAGGTGGTCAACAATCGACTTTTTAGAAAGAACAAGACCCAACATCATCTCCATGGCGAGTTCGAGTGGAAGGAGGTCGTCCCTCATCGTTTACCAAGGAGACGCCCTCGCTAGAGTACACTCGGAATCCACCGGCTGACATATGGATATTTTCCAGACACAAAAACGATTGTCCTACACTTACTTAGGGTACTACTTAGGTATTGTTTTATTTAGAGTTTTATATGGATTCACAATTACGGTTTGAAAGTCATATAGCTATATCTGTGTAGAGTTGTTTTTACCGTCTTAAAGTTTTATACAAGATGAGAACTTATTTAGGGAGGAATTGCGAGTGCAGCTTGTCGAGCCTGTAGCTGTATCAAAACTCAATTATGCCGATGTAATGTAGGAGCTAGTCTCCTCGCGAGAACATTGCGTCTTATTCAGAGGGTGCAAAACCTGTGCGCGTGTCTGCTTTGAAATCTCAATAACAAGTCACGTTACATATTTCATTAATATGCACTACATTCTGGAAATTAAATCATGGCGGCAATGACATCTAGCCTGTCTCTTGTTTATGTAATTAAATCACAGACTCCGCGATATCTCTGTAATAAACTCGGAGAGATCTGAATAGCTAGTGGCCTGTGGAGTACAAACGGAGCTCCCAGGAGCTCATAATTCCTGGTTACACTACACCGGCTTCTAGAGGTAGTATCCGGTATTCTGCATTCAAATGCTGGAACAACATATCGCCTCCAATTAGGTTGTCTTGAAGTTTAAACATCTTTAAAAAGAACATTGAGACCTTCCTGTTGAATGAGCGGAATACTGTGCAAAAACTGGGTTTCTCTTATATTTAGTTGCTTAAATTTGCTTTTTTATTCTATATGAATTTACTTCTGTATCTTTATGTTATTAATAAAAATTTATATGGTATGTGTGTGTAATATATTTATGTAAGTGAAGGCGTAGTGTGTGTTCTTGCGTATGTTATGTTGTATGCCAAATAAATACTTTCTATTTCTTTTAAAATGTAGTTTTTGTTTGTATGCGTATCACGCTGATATTGCTGAACCGATCTTTACCAGAATTTCCTAATATTAATACATATTTTCCAATGTAAAACGTAAATGATGTGTGGACATCATTTTATATCACTTTTCTTCGGTAATTTTTCTCACAGGATATTTATTTCTTTTCGTATAATATATTTATACCTCATTAAGTCCAGAGCAACTAGCAGAGTTTTTTGTCGTCTCTTCTCGGACGAATCTGCTTCTTCATTCACATATTTGGAAGTGTAGGCTTATTTGTATAAAGTTATGTACAATTTCATCTCATTAATCTAAGATAATTATGACCAAATATTAAATATTAATAAATGTACCTCAGATTTTAGTAAGAGCATTATCACTTGTTAGTGTGTTCCATTATATACACTTACGAGTGAATCAAAAGGCAGTTTTATCGTGACTCTAGCTCTGTACAAAGTTAACCTACTGAAGATAATGCACTGTGTCGTTAAGCACTTGCTTATTACACATAATGAGGTCACGTTTGGCTCCCGACCGGGATATTGCGCCCATCAAAATATTTAACTCAGCCTGTATTCCCAAGTACACGCTACAGAGTAACGGGACCCGAGTCAGGCGTGGCATTGCCAAATATTCATAATTTTCAGTCTTACTTTTTGTTTTTATGAACAATCTATGAATTTGGTATTTTTGTTCATTATATTTACAATTGAAAACAAATAGACTTTAATGTTAATATAAAAACGTGTTGACCTACGGGAGCGAGGCGAGGGAGGGAGGGAGGTCCAAGCCACCGGTAGTTAGGAGCTCAGAGTGAGGAACCTGCTAACAATGCGCGCCGCATTAAATAATACTATCTTTTTTTTATTCTGACTGTATCTGGCCTTTTGTTCAACAACCAAGCGAGAGCCTCTGAAGATCGTGGCTCTTTGCGATCAGCCCATTAGTCAACACGACTATCGGAACATAAATCGCTGAATCCACATCCCACATGCGGGTAATAAACATGTGACTCTGGTGGCCAAGTGGATAAGCGACTAATATCCATGCGAGTCAACGCTAATGATCACAGGTTCGACTTCTGGCACGTACCTTCGGGATTTTCCAAATTATGAACGGATTTAGGCAGCACAACAGTGAAGACAAATATCGTGAGAAAACTCGGATGCCATCTAATAGAACTGTCATGTGTACTAGTGCTGTGAGAACGGCGATCAGCTGCGCTACTGGTCACGTTGGGCACGGCATACAAGCGCAAACTGAAAACAGCTGCACACGGTGAAGATATATCACTTTTCACCCCGAAAGGCATATAGCGTGTTGGAATATTATTATTATTTATCAAATGGGCTGACATTTTATCTAGCGTGAAAGTTAAATCATCTCACAAGGACACTCGAGTAATTACATAGAAGATATTTCACGAAGTCCTGTAAACGCTACGCCGTTTCTAAAACTCCGCTCCGTAAATAAAACTTATAATAAGGTGCCGGCAGTGAGTTGACACCCCAGTGATGCAAGCTTAAAGGAATTACCGTAAATCTAGGTGTTTCAAACGTGAAAGGAGGGACTTTATGGATTTTTGTTTAATGTTACCATTCGGATTATGACAGTCGCTGCTCGGCGGCATCGACCCAGTAACGGTCATTAGAGACGGGTCGGATTAGATTAAACTCGTGCCTAATACACCTAATACTAATATTTTAGAATACCTGTTCCTAATACTGATTAACCCACTTGCATGATTGCTTTAAATCCCCAGTCTTACTCAAATATCCGCAGCCAAACGTGGACGATATCAGCGCGCGCAAGGAAGACTTTTAGTATTTATTCTCATTACAAATAGTGTTACAAGGTTATTCAAATTATTGTATATTCCTCGTAGTTCAACAAAAATATATTTAATTCAACAATTGTAAAGTTTTTAAAAGAAAATTACACTAAAAATATTGAATCATGAAATTTTGAAAAAACATTATTGTGTGCGGATTTATCCGCTCCCGATGATAGTGGCCAGCTTTTGTTTAAGGATTAATCCGTCAAATGATGGAAATGGGTTAAGTAATATATAGACGGCGCTCCGGGTACCGTTATTATGTATTTTTTGTTGATTAGGTAGAAAATATTCGCCATTGATGTTTTGTTTTAGTCAGGTGGGTTTATATTCGTCTTGTTAATGGCTCTAATAAGTAAAGGGAAATCAGAAACTAGAATATATGTCAATTAAAATACATAAAATCTTAACGCTATATCTTTTCTGTCTACTGAAATACGATTTAATATAGGCAACGGCCAACTAAACAGGGTTATTATTTGTATTTAGTTGCATAATTAACTATAAGCAAATTATATTCATATTTTGTATATATTAGGTGTTCCCTTCTGCATCTGACGTTATCTCGCATGTACAAAGACATAGACAATCTAATATATAAATATCTGATGCGACCTAATATTTTATACATATATATCCAATAATTTAGGTAATCCCCTTTTACAATTAGCGTCATCTCGCATATAAGACAGAGATTTGCCAAATATTAAATAATTGTAATTTTTTGTTTCAAGATTATGTAATTCAATACTTGTAAAAACACCCAATCCACGCACCTATTGCAATATTTATGCTTCACCACTAGGGGCTGCAAGGGCGCAATATACCAGTCTGTATGTGAACGACCATGCAGCGCCGGTCACGCTGTGTGTTGAACTCATGAATGTGACAAGTTTATAATCACTATTTCGTTTTATGCGTACCTACTTTATGGTTTTTGGGTTGTCATTTTTGTAGGGTGAAATTTTGGATAAGGTTAGCAACACCAAAACACCCCTCACCCCCTTCGCATCCCCCCGCGAGTGTAGAGCGAACTGTAACGATGTTATTGGAGCTGTTGGTCACACGCGTCGTCCAACTAAGCACTTGTTTTACTCTATTTTTCTATTTCACTCCACAAACGCTTCTTTGTCGATACACACGGCCGTAGCGGGTGGCAAACAATGCTATCGAACACGATAGGCTTTTGACTAAACATACGACTATGATGACAGTTGATTACGGATCGATGTTCATGCGTGATTCAATGCGTAGATTCAATTCACGTACGTTTGGATTTTCCCAAATTAAGTATGAATTTGGACTCACACACACCGTGTTCACCGGTGAAGAATAACATGACATGACAAGCCCGCATGGCGTCTAATAGAAATGTCTTGTCGAAGAGCGCTAAGAACAGCGATACGTATTGCGGCACGTAGCCGGGAGACGAACCTACGGCCATAGATAATTGATTAATGATATAATTCCTTAATTTATTCATTCTAATTTTTTTTATCATGACTGCCAAGTCCTATCTATATTAATCATTAGTTTAGCGACCACCCGTTCCGGTCAGTGGACCTGCCAGTTAAAAAATTCTTGAACTTGTTTCTTTTCTGTATTTTTTTTTTTACACTGGCTCGACATAGTGACTACAGAGTACCTGATGGTAAGTACAGTGTAGTCCAAAAACGAAAGCGATTATCAAAGGATGAAAATCCATTACCATACATATACCACGACTGAAGGTCTCTAGGTATATGAGCTACTGGATATTCACAAGCTGATCCTGAAACGCGACAAGCCGAAACTGGTCACTATGACGGGCTTTACACCCGTGCACTGTGGTCGCGATCCAGACGGGCACCGGCGCCCTACCACCTCGCTGCTGCTCGTTTAGCACCACCCAGGAGTCACGTGTAGGGAAACTAGGGTAAAGCCTACGGATGCGAGCAGCTTCGACATCCACAAATGTATGTTGTATATATGTTTGTATTTTGAGGCGAAATAAATTATTTTCATTTTATTTCATACGTGGCTTGCTGACTGGGCAGTCTATAGTGGCACAGCTTGATAATACCGGAGAGCTATATCGAAAACTTAAATTCTCTATCGGATAACCTCATTTCGGAATTTATTCTAACATTTAGCCAAAGACTTCGAATTAGAATATTCTCAAAATGAATATCAATAAGTATTGACTAACCGCCTTTCGGTTTTCGGTTTTCTATTTGGTAGACTTTGCTCTGGAGAATGTGCATCTGAGATGTAAAATTTAATTCCTCTTTACCCCTTTTAACATAAATCGACAAAACGTCGGTCAAGTTTGAACACTTATGTGGTGGTCACTCCAGCTCGCGTGAGGCCATTGCCTTCTCTTTTTTTTGCTGCGAACTACCAAGGAGTGGAATACACTTCCTGCGTCTGTTTTCCAGGTTCTTAAAACATGGGAATCTTCAAACGACGAATGAATCGGTATTTATTGGGTGAGCGTGCTCGATAATCGGCCTCATCGTTACTTTCCATCAGGTGAGAATGAGGTCAAGGGGAAGCTTGTCTGTAATATAATTAAAAAAAAAAGACCACATATTTATATCGGCCTTGAAAACTACATTTTTTACAATTTAAGTACAGTTTTTATTCGTAAAGCTATACATTATTCCGGGAATTGCGAGACTATGCCAATAGCAATAAACAGTATAAAAAGTAATGTCACTGGGAATACACAGACTGTGTTTTAAATTCAACCAATAAAAATAAAATGAACGGCTTCGGACCAATGTGGGTTCATTGTGGAACACTAAAAGCCTGTCCAAAGCGGTTGTGAGAAATGTTACACCACGCCGCAGCTGTGGCCATTACACTCACTTTAATCTATTGATGTAGACAATAGATATTTCTCGTCTTTTGTATGGTTGAACAAATTAAATAGCGTAGCTCGATTGGTCATACCACCTCTTAGCTCAATTGGTATCAACAAAATTTGCATCAGTATGGACTGACGAGTGGACTTTTTTCATTCTGACTTGTCACACTAACTGCACCGTATCTGATACAGTACAGTGCAATCGAAAAACCGAGTACGCCGGTCGAGAAAAACCTACACAAATATCTCTTCTCGCTTCGCATAAAGAACCCAATATCGTAAGACGAAGGGAACACGCTCGCCGGAAGTCCGGTCCACAATTTTTCTCAACACACACTTTTTTTTTACATTTTTTTTTTCATATATATATATATATATTTATTTATTTATTTAGAATCGGTAAAAAACGCTGATTCCAAAAATATATATTACTATACCACCAAAAAATGTCGCTTAAACCAAATAGCCCTTCACCCGACGATATATTTACAGGATCATCTATTTGATTTCAAACTATATGAAGTAAATGTAAAGAATATCACAATATTCTGGAATATAAAAAAAAAAAACAAAAAAGTTATACAATTATATGTGGAGATCAACAGGTTTTGAGATATTTAACGAAAATGTTTATAAATAAAAAAAAGAATGTTATTCGAGAGAATTGTTGAATACATTTTTTTGCTTTTTTATATTTATTTCTTTTTCCAAATTAGACTAGTATATTTCTTTTTGTGTTGCTCGTATTTTTATTTTTTTTTTCTTCTGGATATGTAGCCTACACTTTTAAATACAGTCGCATTTGTAATGTATCCTGTTCATGTCTTATATAGTTTTATGTGTTAATGTAGACTGTGTAATCTATAATATAAAAATGAATCGCAAAATGTCTTGATAAGCGCGAAACTCGAGAACGGCTGAACCGATTTGGCTGATTTTTTTTTTTTTTTTGTTATATTTGATGAAGTCTGACGAAGGTTATTACGGAGAGAAAAAATTTAAAAATTCCCTGCAACAGTACAAAAATAACACTTTTCTGTATTCTCATACAAAAAATTCGTTATAAGTCATTTTGAACTTTAATACCATACCATAAAGTTCAAGTGTTAGTGGACGGGTTCCGGGAAGGCAAAACAATTGAGTGACGTATAAATATTAATGTCAATATTTGTCAATTTTTATGCATATAACATTAAGGCCAGGTTCCTCCAAACAATTTTAAAGAAACCGGAAATTTTATTTCCCATACATTGCTAGGAATTATATACAATTAGTCCCGAACGTAAGCGCGACCGAGAAGTAGGTAGAGAAAAAGGATGACGGTGCGCGCCCAAGATCTTTTACAACCAATTTATGAATAATTAACTGACGAAAAATTGCTCGAGAGATTTTTAGGGGTTTATACTCAAAACAATAACGAATGTTATAATTCGTGTGTCTGGAACATAGCTCCTAAACACAAGTTTGTTGTAAAACAAACACTTGAAATTGCTGCTCTTAGTGCTGCTTGCGTTTTTAATAAAGGGTTTTTATCGATATTAAAAGTAATGGGAGTTATGGGTGTCAAAAAAGGCCCGCAAGCAAGGCAGCTCGCTGATAAGGCCAACGACAAGCGTGTTGATCGAATCGAGCTTGAAGCCACTGAAGCATGTAAAGAAAATCGTACTGCCATTAGAAATACAAGAATACTTGAAAATGATGCCTACGGAGATCAAGAAGGAATTGTGTACGAAGCTGGAATGGATATGTGAGTAAAATTCACCTTTTTTCACGATTTTTCACGAATAAAAACTTTAATCGGGGTTTTCTCGAAACCACAATTTTTCAACGAAGTGTCAATCGTATTTCAAGTATTACACTTATCATGAAACAAACGGCATTTTACTCTTTAAATGTATCTCTATAGTCTGTACAACACCCAAAAATATTCATTGTTATTTAAAAAAGTTATAAACAATTGAAAGTGCAAAAAAGGGTCAAAAATTAAAAAGTCCGCCATTTTGTTCTTTTCTCGGTGGAAATGTTTCATTGTAGTACCAACCAGAGCCAATTCTATACAGAATATGACACTATTTTGTTTTTTGTTTTTAGATAATTCGTTTCTAAGAAAGGATGACACTTACCAACAAATCGGACGAGTTTAAGCAGCTGTTTTCAGGGCCGCCATAATAAAAAAATAAAATAAATGTTTTTAAGTAGTTTAATATATGTACTTTTATCTGTAAAAAGTTTAATTGTGAAATAATTTAGAAACAATAAAAGGAATTATTTAAAAAAAAAAACGTTTTTTGGAGAAACCTGGCCTTAAAGGAGAAGACGTTTTGATACACCGCATCCCAATGATTCGGACTGACGTACCATTCGAGTTTAAACGACAACAGTTTCCAGAACGGCTTGCTTTCGCAATGACTATAAAAAAAATCCCAGGGACAGTCATTAAGTGTTTGTGGTATTAATCTAGAAAACTCTCGCATGGTCGCCTGTTCCCGTGTTGGAAAACCATCAGCTCTGTTTGTTTACGCGCCAGGTAATAAAACAAAAAATAAGAGAGCGGTTCGATAAGTCTTTAGCCTACAAAAGAAAAACGAAAATTTTGGAAAAGTGGCGATTTATTTCTCTACATAGTTTCCTTTTAGCTCGATACACTTGATCCAGCGATGCTCCTACTTTTTTAACCTGTCTGAAAAAAAAGTTTTCGGAAGCCTGCAAAATAAGCTTCCGTGGCGGCGATGGCCTCCTAATTTGATCAAAATATCTACTCTGCGAATGATTTTTTCAAATTTGTAAACAAAAAAAGTCACACGGGGCCAAATCCGGGGAATATGGTGGATGGGGCAGCAGTTCGTAGCCTAATACGACCAATTTGGCAGTGGCGACGGCGGAGGTGTGAGCCGGTGCGTTATCATTGTGGAAGAACCTTTTTTCTTCGCCAAATGGCGCCGTTTTTTCTTCAGCTTGACATTGAATCGACCCAATAATTCAGTATAGTAGAGCCCTGTGATCGTTTTGCCCTTCTCCAGGTAGTCGGTGTAGATCACACCTTGTGAATCCCAGAAAACGGTGGCCATTACCTTTCCGGCCGATTGGACAGTCTTTGCCTTCTTCGGAGCACGTTTTGACTGTTCCTTGGTCTCTGACGTGTACTAGTGGATCCATATTTTGTCTAGGGTTATGAAATGACGCAAAAACTCCTTCGGATTGCGCTTAAACAGCACCAAACATTGTTTTGAAGTGATTTCACGATTTCGCTTGTTGTTCGGAGTGAGCGAACGCGGCACCCATCGTACCGACAGCTTTCTCATGCCCAAAATTTCATGCAGGACATGACCCACCCAGTTTTTTGAGATGCCTACAGTCTCAGCTATTTCGCGTACTTTCAATCGGCGGTCTGCCAATATGAGATTGTGGATTTTTGTCACGTTATCCTCCGTGGTAGCCGTTTTTGTGGCACCTGGACGTGGCTCATCAAAAACCGACGTGCGACCACATTGAAACTTGTAAACCAATTTTTGATGGTCGCCATCGAAGGAGAAGAGTCACCGTACGGCATCTAAGCGCTCTTTGATTTCGCTGCGCAATTTTCCTTCCAAAAACAAGAATTTTAACATGGACCGATACTGCTCTTTCTCCATTTTTTTTAATTCGCCAAAACGCTTGCTTCTACACGGAGTCAAATCTAAACTACGAGCCTCAAGTGGCTGAAATTTTGTCAGCAGCGGTCTAAAATAATGTATTACACGATGGTAAATTTCCCTTGCGATAGTGGCGCCATAAGGCGGTGAGGCTAAGTACTTATCGAACCGCCCTCGTATCGTGTACCATAAAGTACTACAATAAAAATGTGACCTAATTTAGAAATGGACAATTAAAATTAAACTTAATAAGTAGGTATTATAATAAGAAATCTGAAATTGTATTTTTTAAGGCCTTAAGGATTTTTAGTGACTATTAAAAATAAGTTTAAGTGTTTTTTTTATAATTTTTATTTTTTGACACAGTGTAATTGTTGAATTATCAACTTTCTTTTTTCTTTTTTTTATCTCACTGGGTGTCCCGAATAACAGAGTAAGTATAAAAAAAGAATCTACTGTTAGGCGGTACGAAGTTCGCCGGGTCAGCTAGTTGTACTTATAATTAAATAAATAAATATAATAAAACTCTTGCCATTTACAGGAATAAAACGATGATCGGTTGTTTTAAATTAAGATATAGTGGCAAAGAATAAGCCCATCAGTTTAACGACTGACAAGCGTTTGGAAACAAATAACAGTTGTCTCAACGTCAGCCTCGCTCGATACTCAATATACCGAGGAAGACGGGAAATCGAAATATCAACAAAATTTCAATTGTACTTGATAACACGTAATCGCAATGATGAACTTAAAAAACTACGGAACTATAACTGCCTCAGATTTATAAAAATTACAACCTTATTACTAAGAAAGAAAATTTTGAATAGAGCGACTAGCTAAATTTCATACCCGCGTTTTTCTCTAGATGCAACTTTGTGAATCGAAGGTTGTTTCATTTTATTGTGATTCAAAAGTGATTATTGCTTTGTGAGTTTGAGTTTAAATGAATTGCATGAAAACATCTAAAATATCTATAAATCAAAATCAGTTCTATTTTAACGCCATCAAACTAAATATAAGGTTAAAGCGACCCTTACAATAAAGTAACTTTTCCTAACACGACCAATGCTCTTTTTCTCTCAAAATTAGCAAGTTGTTAGACGTCGGAAAACATGCGGGCGGAGAGTTTTCTCCGATTTTCCTTCGCAATTTGCAACAGATAGCAGCTGAAAGATATCTCTGAATCTCAGATATCGGAGTAACAAGTCATAAAAATAGATCGGAGCGTATTGAATATCGAGGATATGTCTACAATATGCAGATCTAGTGTACTCCGTATCGCGATCTCTAAATTTAATTCCGTATCGACTTCGCAGACAACCTACACAAGCATAAAAATCAAATGCAGACAAAGTTAGTCCATCTTAGACAGTATCTTCTGTTATAGTAAAATTGAGAGGAGATATATTTTAAATGTTGTATAATTTTTGCGTTTATATGTAGTGTCCAATGTTAAAGCAGCTGATCGCTATTGGCAGACAACTACATGGGGCATTTTCATTAGATGCCAACTAAATTTCAACACGATGATTACGTGACCGATCAGCCTGTGGTGCATAAATCCATTGATGTGTGAAATTTGGTATTTCTTAATAAGGATTTCAACTTTGATAACTTCAAACTGTAAATCTTGAGAGACAGTCTAATAGAAGTTAATGAGATGAATATAACAAGTCTCTTCACTCTATTTGGTAAACTAAGCATCCCGTCGCACACAGAAAAGAAAAAATATATATTGAAGCCAAAATAAATTAAATCAAGGTATTCTATGAAAAGATGGAAATTATGGTAATTTCCTTGATTATTGATTCTACATCGTTGTTAGCAACAGTGACAAGTATCACAAATCGTTTGATACTTTGACTGCCACCAATAAGCATGTTGTTTCTAAATCCATTAAATGGAAAACATTTCCACCACTTGATATGGACTTTAAGCACGATAACTTTAAACTAGAAAACCTATGAGACAGTCTTATAGCAGGTAATGGGATCAATGAAACAAATCTTTTCTACCTAATTGAAAAAGAGGGCATTCTAATGCGTGCAAGAGAAAGCAGAAAAAATCGAAATCAAAATAGACGAGATCAAGGTAATTCATGGAAGGTTAGAATTTAAAGAAAAATCATCGAATGTTGATTTTGTAACGTCTGTTAACGAAACTGGTGAGAACTCTAAATCCTGTGATGATTTGACTTCCTTTTCGCACACTAAAAGCACTTGACTAAATCTAAAAAGTCACGGAGAAAGAAAAAGTAAATTTAAATGTGTCCAAACATGGTTTCTAAAATGGTCAATGTTGTCTCTAGATTCGTTGGATAAGTGAACTTAATATTTGGATGTGTAATTAATTCTTTCAGTAAATAACTGACGGTGCTTTTTAGAGCCACCAACAAAATATCTTCTAAGGACCTAATAAATGAATCCTTAACTATAATACCATCGATACAAAGAGGAAGAATACTTCCATAGCTTAATAGAAACAGCTCTGTATGCAACTGTTCCGAATCGTTGTGGAAATAACACAGAATTTGAAGCAGGCATGCGTATATTGGAAGTGTTCATAGAATTCAGAGCTTTTATTTCGATTACAATGTTCGGTCATAAGGAAAGAAAAAATAATAAATGAAGTGTCATTTATAATTATGATTCTAACGGATAACAAGACTTTGAAACTAAACGATGGATTCTAGGATAGTTTTTTAAACACGAAATTCCTAGTTTTAATAAAAATAAGTGCCTGTGTTTGTGCCATAACCATAATCTAAAGAATTCAGATAATCTTTTTCTCGAGTAGACAAACCTATCTCAGTGTAGCACGTCATCCTGCGGCAAATAGTTTGATGATATTTGGAAATAACTATGTAAAATATGTAAACCCTGTAAGCAATATGAGTAATTACATTGTTTCAATAGACTTGAGAGCTGGTAATGCGACGTTCGATACTTGATCATGTTATTGATTAAGTTAAGCAAGTAACAATGGAGTTGCAGACTTGCCGACTCTCTGCGCTGTTGGGCGGTGACGAAGTCGCGCAACTTAAATCTTATTAGGTGTGCTTTATAACTAAGTTATTGCTTATATAAGTGCTTAGACCTGAATAGACTCTGTTAGTATACCAACTTTTTGAAATTAATTGGCTCCTTTAAGAAATCGATGAGACAACAATTTTCAGTTTAAGCTTTTTATTATTGTTGGTTTACTGTATGTATTTTATGTCCCTTAGGTGGAGTTTTATTGTCTTTACCAATTTTTGGAAAAACTTTACTGTCCTGTGTCTTCTTTATGTATTATTTTATTTTATTGTTGTATACTTCTGTAATTAATTAAACAAACGTTTCTTGCTATTGTCTACTAGGATATAAGTTTCTCAACATTTGTTAACTCATTAGTTGTATGTTCAATGCCAAATCAGCACATCTAGTGTATTACACTTGAGCCAATACGAAAAGGCAGGGGCACGTCATGCCGCCCGCCCGCATCGCAATAATGACACGAAAGAGATTCCTTTGTGAATATCAAACGACGAACTCGTCTGCTCCGGTGGCTGACGTACTAATGATGTCACATAATAAGGTAATTTATTGCGGCGCGGCGCAGGGACACGGCACCGAGTTCGCCATATTAATATATGAATTCATCTACTAATATCATAAAATTGAGGGACGAATTCTGTTATTTTGATATCTTAGAAAAAAAAGTCACTCATTTAAATGGAATATTATATTTATTAGGAAGAAATAAATTAATTTAATTCCATCACATAAACATCCTGTTAAGAAATAGTCTTTAAATTAATATATATCTATATATATATGTGTTAAATGGATAATGGTTATAGTTTGTTTTTTTTTGTTTGTTTTTTCAAAAGATGGCATTGTCAGGGAATTCACACACGATATCGTTTTTCACACACAATCGTATACAACTCTGCCAAAATATTAATAAATGAGTAGCGACAGAGCAACTGTTTGTTTTATTGAATCACATCCCGAGGCGCCAGTGGTGACCCCTGTACTCCTTGTTGTGGCCGCGTAACAATACTTAGTTAATTTATTCATACAACAATATTTAATCGTTTAGTATAAGGTAGTTTATGGTGGATTTCTACATATTAGTATTTCGCATTGACATTGGCCAGTCAAAGAATAAGGTGTGAGGGTAGTAGTACAGATCTTTCGCTGCCAACACTACCGTTTCGTCGTTGTTTCGTGCCACAATATTATTTTGGGCTACTATTGTGCTGTGGAGTGCTAGGATCATTGAAGCGAGATCATCAAGCAAGCCGCTGGCCAGCGTGCATATCCCACATTGCGGCAGTAGAGGTAAGTGGAAGTTTTGTTGAACCCCCCACACCAACCAGCGACCGCATTACTTTTCACTTCGGACCGGGAACAAACACTACTTTTTTTCAATGTATATATGTATATACATTGATTGTATGATTGATTGTATATATATATTATTGTATACACATACAATCATAAAATAATGTTGTGTGCGAAAGCTTATTGCTAGCCAACTCTTTAGTAGATACTTTTTCTAGTTGGAGGATGAATATCTTCAATATTTATTTAAATGGCAGTCGAAGTTTTTTGGTTATGTTCGAGAGCATTTTCCTTTGAATTGCAAAGATTTTTTCTTAACCTCTAGCTTTCAGTAATAATCTATCAGCAGTGTCAGAGTTATTTGTTGAGACCACACGAATTGTCAAGAATAAAAGCGGGTAAGAGAAAGCAACATTCCGCCCCGATGAAAACTCCGCGGCTGTTCAGTCTACGCTTAACCGTGACCTGTGCAGCCGAGACAAAGCGTCGAGCTATAAATAAAAGTTAATCCGCGCATAAGACTTTATAATAAATACAAATATTGCTCATAAGATGATGTTTTTACATCATTTTATTCATTCACTAGTGCCGATTTTAATATCAGTCTACAATTTTGAAATACAATAATAATATATCCACACGCTATATTCCTTACGAGGTGAACAAAGTACATGTGTTACGCATGACAATTCTATAAGATGTCATGCGGGTTTTCTCACGATATTTTCCTTCACCGGTGAACATGTGCTGTCTAAATCCATACCTAACTTGCAAAAACCCAGATTTACGTGCCCGGATTTGAACCTACGAGCATGGAAACTGATAATTTTCCACTAGACCTCCACAGCCACAAATTTTGTAATATCATCTAAAATAGACGAAGTAATAAACTAGATACGCTTGACCTTTTCATCCTGCGCGGAAAGCAAAAAGAGAACAATCTCTCAGCGGGTAAAAAGAAAACAAACAGTGCAGACGCTCACGTGCCCGCTAATGACGATAAAAACGACCGACGGACCGACAGACGCGTACAAACTGCCCTCGATTAGGGCAACATGCCCACTCCGCGCCAACTGTACAGGCATTCCCCTTTTTGTTCATCTCTATACGCACACATGAATATTATTTCTCCATTATTAAAACAGCGGGAAATTTTCTAAGTATTTGCTACTACTGAAGACTTTATTCGTGTATCCGCATAAAATATTTATATTATTTTTATCCTTTCCATAACAATCAATAACAATAACCAATAACAATCTTTCAAAATATCTTCATTCGAATAGACTTTTGAATTGTCAAAAGAAAATGTATTGCATATGCGCTGGTTCGGAAAGTAGAATCTGCCGAGAACTTACGTTGCTAGTTGGTATTAGCAACACAATAGAATGAATTAATCAAATAAATTAAAAATAAACAATAAAGAGGAATGGTGATAATTCTAAGAGGTCTTTGGGTGTTGTATCGTCCAACGTAAGTCCCATGTAAGAACCATGATTTTTTTAAGCCGATAATTAGATAACACCAATTTGTGTTTATTTCTAGTATTAACATTATGAACATCACTACTCGCCATAAATATATGCAGCCGTGAATGATGATGATGTCCTAGCCGGTTTCGGTCACGGCGACTGTTTCAACACCGATTAAGAAATTCGAGGTCCAGTTTTCGGAAACAGTCAACTGCGCAGGAGATATTTAAGTGCATAACTGGACGTGCTGCCAGAAAAACACTCTCTCGTCCGAGATCCCTCTGGCCCGATGGAAAGGAGAACCAGTACGATCGGGAGGGAGCGAGATGCAGGTTTGGTCGAGATTTCCCTTCTCTAAGCACCTGGTTGAATTGCGGTGTTCAAGAGATACCTTAGTCGCCTTTTACGACACCTCAGCAAGAAGAGGGGGGTGCTATTCTATTCTGCCGGCAGCCACCATGGCCTAAAATATATAGGTATATATAGGCAGCCGTGAATATATTGCGACGGAACTGTTGAAACGTCGAAATAATTAAAATTCATTGTTGTTACTGGTCTCTGTCTTTAAAATTGATACGTATCATACATTCTGCCCAACCAATCAAGATTAAGTATAAAATCTCATGTTTTAAACTGAAACTTAGATATCAAAAAAGTGAAAGTCCCATCAAAATCGATTCAATCATTTATAAACGTAATAATTAAATATTAGGTAATTAGTCATGCCAAAAGGCGCAACCCCAGAACATGAAAAACAATAATGTAAACGCACCTAATCCCAAACGCCATCTGGCGTACATCATTCACTTCTTCTTAACCGTTCTCGCTTTCAAAACTACAAACATTGCATCGCATCCTTTTTCCCTCTCAATCGCATCTAATCCTTCAAACTCGCAACACAAATTCTCAAACACCATAATCCACACACGCGTTCCAATACATACACAGTGAGTGATTTGTAAAGTGCCTGAATACCGCTGCCTACCGGTAAGTACTTTTCTAATTTGTCTCAAATATCGCAATCTTTATTTATAAAAATCATTCCGCCTACGAGGCTGCATTTGTGCAATGGCATAAGCACAATACTTGTCCTGGCCCGCGCAGTAATAAAGCATCATCAGTGTTGTACCATAAAACATTAATAGGATCTCGGAAGGAATAATTGAAGCCCAACACTAAAGCAGAGAATTAACACTAAATATTTGATAGGCTCGTTTTATGGGAACCGGCGCGGTTTGTGGCTCCTTACCTTTCCGACTTTGGAGAATTATTTACTCAAAATTAATAAAATAGAATTGTAAGCGCTGAGAAGAATTCAGGGTAACTTTGCTTTCCATATATCAAATCATTTATTCAATTTATAAAACATAATAATGTAAGTTGTTGATTGACTTAATAAATAAATAAAGTTTTTTTATTAATATTCACAAATGAACGTTTGACCTCAATCACACCTGGTAGAAGGTGAAAATAAGTCCAATGATGTACCTCGTCCGCCCAACAAATGCCTATTCACTTTTTTCTTAAAGGCTTCCAAGTCATAAGATCGTGGAAGTATGCTCGCTGGAAGTATATTCCACTCCCTAGCTGTTCGCATGATGAATATAGAAATGAATCACTTCGTTCGGATATGAGGAATGTCCTCCACATACGGATTGCACCCGACACGGCGTCTAGTGGTTTTATGTTGAAATGGGGCTAGCGGAATTAGCGACTGTGGCTCCCGAGGACACTGTCCATTGTGCAAAAGGCTGCGAGACAAGCAACTTTCCGTCGATGTTCGATATTCTGCGTTTTAGACTTTAGTATCAGCCAAAGTCTATTCACATTCCTACACACAAAAGCTCCCTATTTTAAAGTAATGAAAAAAAAAACATATTGGACATGCATGTTAATAATAACTCAAGTTCCCAGTTGAGATAAAATTAAACATTCACTTACACATACAGAAAATGAGCCGGAGAATACGGACCCAGAGGGCGCTGGAGCTGTGCCACAGTGTAATGAGATTACAATGTTCCCAGTAGAGACTATGAAATCATAACGTCGCAAAGGGTCCCAGCACTCTGGAAGCATCTGAACTGTGCAATAAGCTAACAGTCTATTTGTTATATTGTTAATTGTGATGTTTGTACCAAATTACTTAAGCTAGATGTTATTTCCATTTATTGTTTTTTTTTATTGCTTATAGATATTTCTAATTAGATGTAACACGACCGGGGCCCTTCAAGAAATCAGCGCTGCAGGCTTCCTCTGTGGCTTTAAGCTGATGAATTTATTTGTAAATTCATTATTATGTATAATATATAGCACGTAAGATTTGTCTATCCCCTGGCATATTTTGTGTGAGTTGTTGCCGGGATTAAGTTACATATGTATTGATTTTAAGTTAGTTTCTAAGTTAAAATGTATATTATTTTTTTTTTTTTAAATTAAATACACTTATATTGACTGACCACTAACTTTTCTCAGTGGATAGATGAATCCGTGATGTATCAAAGGTTGATTGAAAGGCAGTGGAATGTCTGGCGACTGAAATTGTAGTATATGTACATAGAATATTATCTTAGATATAAACTTATATCCGTTATCCAGGAGGTAGTGCTACTCTAGTGGCTACTCTAGTTTGCAAATAGCAAAAACGAAGTGAAAGAATTACCTAAAAATATTTTTATAAATATTGTATTAAAACATAGATAACCTTAGTATTAGGCTTGTCGAATAAATACCAATACATCGATATTTTCAATTCATAATAACGATATTTTTGGGAGATATATTTTGAAATGATATATCGGTAGAAAATATCCAGTATCGAAAATTGTATCGAAAACGATATTTTTTTTAATTTTATGGCACTGTAGTCGCGGAAATCTGAAATTGTAGAAGATAGAAACAAAGGAAAAAAGAAGAACTATATTGTCTAAGACTGTTGAGTATTATGTTTTGTTACGTTGTGTGCACTTACATCTGAATTTGATGCGTGTATATTATTTGCCGCCATTTTGCGAGTATTGTCAGTGTCAGTACTTTAACCTCAATTCAATCTCGTGAATTGTTTACTTTTTTATTTTATTTTAATGTCAGAATTAGAGTCAATGCGGTCTCGCCACGAAAAGCTTCAAGTTGCTGTAGCCAGCAACAAGGCAGCTAATGTGGACCCTCGAAGCAACGGAATGCCGAACGAGTTGAAACAGTTCCTCGATGGTCCAGATCTATCCCGTAAAGAAAATCCTATAAAATTTTGGATTGAAACAAGACATTTTACCCCAGTTCTTTCAAATTTAGCACTTAAATACTTAGTACCTACGGTTTCCTCTGTACCTTCAGAGAAAGTAGCTTCTGCCGTAAATCTGGCGGTTCCTAACAATAGAAGCCGGCTGATAGCGGAGCATGTAAAAAGCAGAGTTTATCTACTTTCACTGCCGGACAAATACTGGTTTGTCTGATTTATTTACTTATTTTTGTTTGATATCTTAAATAGGTCTTAAAGTTAGAAGATAAACTTTTAGTTCTTGATATTTTTGTAATTTCGTCTAATAAAAAGGAATACTGGTAAAATACTTTGTGTTTATTGAGATTTAATCGATATATCGATGTTTTTCCATTGATGCATCGACGGCGATATTGATATTTGAATAAATATCGATATAACGGTTTTTTTTTTCATTTTCGACTTCCCTACTGGTAGTAGGCGATATATATCGATATTTCAAAAAATATCGATACATGTATATGATTACTGTTTCAATCCGAAATTATCAAAACTTCTAGTATTGACTATAATATAGATATATTTCATCGGATATACCAAATATCGTGTCACAAACAATTTTTATTCTTTATATCTACTTATTCCTTTAAATCTGCAATGTTGTCAATTTGAGTAAAAATTGTACAAAAAAACCCCGGATTATTGAAAACTAGCCTTTGCAATAACTAAACGCAGACACGAGATCTACGCGAGGATAGCACAAGTAGCAAACTTTTATAATCTATGGTGGTGACAGTATTAGGACTACCCAAACGCCACCTTTTCTATTTTTCTTACAATAAAAAAAAAATCTTTGGTATCTATATGGTTACTTGTTTTGGCTAGCTCAGTTCCATCTGAACGACTTTTCTCAAAGCCGCACAGGTTCTTACGCAGCAGAGAAGCAGATTGCAAGCCAAAAGGTTTAATATAATTTTGTTTTTTCAAAGGATTAGAGAAAAAGTACCGGGATTTATGAATCTTTCATATTGGTATGGTAGAAAAGACAAAGCTGCAATTCTTTACGCATAGATGCTAATCATGGCTTTTGAGTCGTATGGCCTTAGATTCATTTTCGTATGATTTATAAATAATTTGTTTCTTCTTTCTAAAGTGTTTTACTCATAATTAACCTGATCCCTATTTAATATTATAGACTAGTTAAATACAAGTATTTACTTACGATATTTTAAAAATATCGATATATTTATTCTATATATCGCAAAGTATCGATATAGCATTACGATATATTATACCGAAAATAATATCAATATTTTTTTACATGAACATGCCTAATCCCTACTTAGTATTCACTCCCTTTTTTTATATTAATTTCAATTGGCTGTGACAGACCTTTACAACTCAATCGAGCTTAGGGGGCAAGAACAAAGGGTACTTAGCCAACGAACAAGGAATTCGCCTTCAAGCGTTTGTACTGTTAAAGTGAATATAACGAGACGCAGCACTTGCGAGTTATATTTCCACAGCGCTGCCATCTATTAGCTTCGTTTGTAATCTTATCTCAATAAATAATTCTTTTATATCTTTAATTGTATTATTTATAATGAATTATGACAATAACAATTATTTAACGCATTTATTGTTTTAGTAACTAATTATAGTGAGTATACCTAGTGGTTCCTTCTAATTAATATATGTAAAAATCTTGTTGAAAATAAGTTAATCCACCGTTACGTCGTTTCACTACGACGAGGGAGGGCGGTTTAGCATGTAACGCCGGCCATATGGGGCCCAGTCGGCATCGCCTACTATGTGTATGTAAATTGCGCATTGTGCCTTGTTCACAACTTGAATATTGGTCTTGAAGCTTCTACTAAGGCATTTTGTAACAATACAGTGTTATATTTACACCAGCTAAGTCAAATCATGGGTGTGTACTAGACTTATTTATTCCCGATTATCATCACATCTCGCGTCACCTTGTCGAATCACCAACAGTGCTGTGGAGCCGAGGGTCCAGGAGAGATGACATTCACCAATCCGCCGGCCAGCATGCACACGCAGTATTACGATGGAAGGGGTATTTCGATAGATTTTTATAAACCCTCCACAGCAACCAGCGACGATTGTACAAGGAGCATATACAATTCTAGCTATTATTTCAAAGTGGCGTAGAACAATGTCTTATTCAAAGGTCAAGAGAATCGGCATTTGCTGGGTTAATAGCGCCACCATCGGCTTCATCATTATTTTTCAAAAGGTGTAATTAAAATCCACAATCCCTCTGTAAATAAAAAAAACTGCGAAAATTATAAATTTATAATTACATTACAAAAACAATCAGTGGTTGTGGTGGACGAGTGGATAAGGGACTGGTTTCCATGCGCGGCGACGCGAATAGTCGCAGGTTCGAATCCCAGCACGTACTTCTGGGTTTTTCTAGGTTAAGTACGGGTTTAAGCAGTGCGTACACACCGCTGAAGGAAAACATCGTGAGGAAACCCCCATGGCATCTAATAGAAATGTCATTTATAAGTGTCCCGAGAAAAGATATTTAAACGCAAAGTGGATACAGCCACTAATGTATCTATTCTCACCCCGAAAGAAATATAGCGAGACAATGATGATGTCCTAGCCGGTTTCGGCCACGGCGACTGTTTCAACACCGGTTAAGAAATTCGAGGTCCAGTTTTCGGAAACAGTCAATTGCGCAGGAGATATTTAAGTGCATAGCTGGACGCGCAGCCAGAAAAGCACTCTCTCGTCCGAGCTCCCTCAGGCCCGATGGAAAGGAAAACCAGTACGATCGGGAGGGAGCGGGATGCAGGTTTGGTCGAGTTTTCCTTCTCTGAACACCTGGTTGAATTGCGGTGTTAAAGAGATGCCTTAGTCGCCTTTTAAGACACCTCGGCAAGAAGAGGGGGGTGCTATTCTATTCTGCCGGCAGCCACCACGGCTGAGCGAGACAATACACTGTGCATTATAATTTATCGTAATAGTTTTATTTTTATTTTAATAATAATAGCATTAAAATATCATTATATGTGTATATATATTGTATAGGCGAATACCGAGCTCCATGAACTTCTTTATGTGAGTTCATTCTAGACATTTAAATTCTAACCCCAGAGGAGTAGAACCTCCACATTAACATAAAACGCTAGTCCTAGCTGCGCAAACAACAAATTCCCTCCTCCGCAATCGAACCTCCGACCCGCAAACGTCTCCCGAGGGTTTCGTCCTGGACAAATAACGCCTGTGCCGCCCATTTCGGACTTAGTCAGATATTTCTCACTATATGCAAATTAAGTATTCACAGCAATACTTAACTATCCATCTATGTATCATGCAGAGAGAGTAGGCAGAGAGAATGAAACGTCACTTCTCTCTATTCTGGCAAACTTCTTTAGCTTCCTTAACATAAATTAGTTTCTTCATTGACTCTCGCCGATTGCGCGTACTTTTGAGACTACTCGCCATCAGAGTTCTTTTTGTTCGACCTGTGCAGGTAAGTGCGTCACAACGCATCGTGTGCGCTAGCTCTAACGCACGTCAATAGTGGAAGCAAGACTCGATATAAATCTATCATCGATATCGATGTCTGTCGTTGCATAAATGTCAGTGTAAACTTTTTATACTTGGATTTATTTTGTTGATAATCTATTATTCCAGGTTTTTTATTCGTCTTTAAATTATTGAAGTTAGAAAGAGAAAATTTGAACATTTAGTACTTTTTATGACATAAACAACTAATAAGTGCGGATTTTTTTATTTTCTACCCCTAAGAAGGTAAGATAAGGGGTGAAAATTTGTATGCGTACCTAAAAATAGCACGTTTGAAATTTAAAGAACTATTAAAATTAAATTAATAAATAAGAGTGATATTATTGCATCAATGATTCCTTAAATGATAAAAGCTCGTGGTCATGTATACAATTTTGCTCACGGCACATTTATTCTTTCGCGTATTACATCTTTATATCAAAATATGTTGTGCAGAGCAATTTCTACCAGAAAGATCTTTCTACAGAAAGCTACCAGTTTCATGACGGCTCTTCTCGATAGATTCTTCTCTTCGAAACGACAGTAGATTTTCTTGATTTTTGACGGTTCAATAGTGGTTAACTGGAATAAAATTACATTTTATTTCAGTATTGTATGGAATTTCACCAGTATTGTGAATGTTTGCTTTTGGATTTCATAATATTAAGATTTTAAGCTGCTGCAGAGATTTAAAACAGTATTATTGTCTTGCTTTTTGCCTTTTTTAGTAAATATTGCATTCAGGGAACGATATCGCTTTGCAAATACATTGCAAAAGTAGTATGGTAAAATAGTACGTGCGAAAATGTGCTTGTTCTTCCCCGGAGGAAGGGGTCGTCCGCTGCCCCCCCAACGGTGGAGCCGGGACCGTCTACTACTCCTGCTTTGGCACCGGACTGTCAGCACCTTGATGACATCTCGTTGAGAGTGGAGTCTACGTCGCCGATCAGCGGCTCGTCCAATCCGGAGGAGAACCGGGAAGAAGCCAGGCTTCCGAGGACGGATGATCGGACCTCAGTAGCCTGGCCAGCAAAAGATCGAGTGTTCTCCCGGGCACCTACAGGCAGAAAATAGGTGTCCTCATGGACATCGCGTTCCCCAAAGCCAATGAATTGCTCCTTGAGGGCAAGGAGGTCTTGGAGAATGTGGGGAATATGAAAAGGGAGAATAAAGCAACTGCTATTGCTGCCTTCCAGGAGATGTATGAAATTGTCCTGGCCATCTCCTACTCCAGATTTCGACATAAGCTCCGCCTGGAGGCGGAGAGGGCCAGGGCTGCCCGTGAGTTGGTGAACATAGAAAGGGCTCATGTGACGGAACTGGCAGGGATTCTTTGCCAGCAAGCGCGAACACAGGAGCTCCAGGATTCATCAAAGGATATCGAGAAGGCCGTCAAGAGTGTTCGCGATTGGTTCGGTTACGAGCTAGCCGAGCCAATCGAGAGCATTTTAAGGGTCGGGAAGGATGTGGGGTGATTGGCGGGGGAAGCAGGTAGTGGTGGGGGGATCTGAGTGCGCTGGAGGAGGCAGTGTCGCTGCTTACCTCGCGCTTCAGCGAATTAGCAGAGATGCTGAAGGCGATTCGTACAGATGTTGCCTGCCTCTCCCTGACGCTGGAGGGATCTCTTCGGCCCGGCCGTGATACTCTCACGTCAGTCCGAGGTCCACTTGCACCTCTGGCACTCGAACCTGAAACTGAGGCGATACTGCTTTAAATCAGGGACAGGAACGAGTCTGTGTATACAGTACTTTCTGTGAAGCATGGTTTTTATGAGCCAAAAATGGGTTGAAATGAGAGCATATCAAATCAGGTCGGAAGCGAAATCTTTGTTCATATAACAGGCGATTTATAAAAATCCATTAGGGTATTGATACATTAAACGGTCCCATTCGAGAGCAATGGTCGGTCGAGACGACGGTAAAAATATACGTCATGCATTATGCAGCGGACGGTGCGGCTGTGTCGACCGGCAGCGGCCCTCGCTCACACCGACGAAACGCGTCATTTTAAACAATATTATTTAAGCGAAAACTTCTAAAGCACATCGGCCGCTTTTGGATTAGGAAAAAGCATTGAACTCACGCTGCCCCGCTATAAAAACTCCTTTAGGTCTTCACTTAATTTGTAGAACTTTATTTTCAAATAATCTTTTTATTATTGTGATTCGGCACAGTAGTCAAATTCTAACTGATGGAAAGTCCATTGTAATCCTAAACTCAAGTACGACTATCAAGAAACAACCATAGTTGCGCCAAAAGGCACAACCCAAGAACATACAATAAAAAAATAAACGTACTCAAACGCAAACGCCATCTGGCGGACACACACTCACAATTTCTTATTTAATGTTCTCGCTTTTAACACAAACATTGCATCGCATTCTTTTAAAACGTACAAACATCGCACCGCATCCTTTTTCCCTCACAATCGTATCTAATAATTATTTTAACCTCGTTAATATATATCATAAATCCTCACACCATACTCCACATCATACACATTCAAAATACATACAAAGAGAGTGATTTTGTGAAGTGCCTGAATACCGCTGCCGACCGGTAAGTGCTTTTGAAATGTCTCAAATATCGCAATCTTTATTTATAAAAATCATCCCGCCTACGAGGCTGCATTTGTGCAACGGCATAAGCACAATACTTGTCCCGGCCCGCATACAAGTAGTGCTTGCGCGATTGCTGAAGCTACCCTTGCTGAAAGTAGAATGTAAGGAAAATGGAGCAAGGGGCTCGTGAAGTATTAGACAAAATTGATTAACTGTGGCAGTAGAGTAGAGTTAGTAAATTTTAATAGAAATAGAAATAAGTAATTGTAAATAGAGATAGAAACCACAAAATAGAAAGAACAACAATAAAAGAGCAATGTCGTTGCATTAAAACACAGCAACGGGTAATAAGGAAAAAAAATCACTTGCCAATAGTCGCCACGATTACGCAGTTGGCAACTCAACATTACAATTTTTTGTATTGTTTGTTGTAACACTAAATAAGTCTCTCTTCTGTTTCATCGCCATTGCGAACAAATTGCTTGTGTTATTTTTAAAATTCCAGCTACCTATAAATTCCTTCATACAGTCCGCTATACATACATATTCCGCTATACATTTCCAGCCTTTATCATATGCTTCGCTTAGGGAACCCACTATCGTAGAACGTTCCACAATCCGATAATCAATGAGTCGACATAGGTAAGTATGAGTTAGCGAACTTCTTAGTTCTAGTTGAAATAGAAGTCACTATAAAACTGTGACTCCGCAATCCAGCGCGCGTGGTTCCGTAATGAAACGGAGAGGATTTAATGAGTTTATACAACCTTCAGGACACTCGTCATGATAAAAAAGATAGTTTAAGGAAGTACTGTGCGGAACCATCCCAGGGATGCGAACAATATTCCATGCATGGTATAACCAAAGCCTTTACAAAAATCAACATAACATCATCAAAAATAATATCTAGAGGTACGGGGGCGAGCCCTTCGGAGATCAGAGTGAGAAACCTTCTAACAAAGCTTGCCATATCGAGTAATTTTACCTTCTGTATCTGGCTCTTGATCCAAAAACCAGGCTAGAGGCTCTTCGCGATTAGCTCATTAGTCGATATGACTATCTGAACAATACTCGTTGGAACCACACCCCACACGCTGTTAATGTCGTCTAAGACGTTTATATATTTTAAAGATTTCACTTATTCCGCTTTCACTCGATTCCTATCATGTGGTATAGTGATATCAATAAATATAGTGATAAAAAATGACCTTTCAGTAATAAAAGATGAAATCAGGACCATTTTCATGAACTAACTGAAGTAAATACTGATGATATATATGGTACTTCAGAGTCCATAAGACCATATGAAAGAGCAAGTTGCTCATCCTGGCTACTTGACTACATTTTTGCAAGTCGAGTTGCGTGACGAAGCTGGTCCAGCCTTTCCCTCAGCACTTAGCAGACGAGAGGAGAATATCCCGATGGTTTTAATCGGTCAGAGTCAGCTGCCTTGACGGTCCTTGAGGATTTCCACCGGGTCAAAAAGTACCCGCAGATGTTATTATTCGTATTATAAAAATTGGCAACAGTGACGATACGGTGTGACAGAGATACCGTGACCGTAGTTCGCTCTAATGAAATTGTCCATAAATCCGTAATATTGGAGAGGCGACTGCTTAACTGGGGCGCTCCGCCCTCGTTAGCGCTGCACTGCGACCCCGCGGCTGCGGGCGGCGGAACGAGCAGTTGTTATTCCGTGAAACATCTCAATGACACTTATTAGTGATCCCGACTTGTTACTGTCAACTACAAGTGTATAATCGCCTTGAGAGCTTGATATTTTTTGTAGTCGCCAGTCGTGTTTTGTTTTTTATACCTCAATATTTTTAAGCTGGCTCGACTAGTCACTGCGCTGTCTCTGAGGCAAGGCATAATGTAGTCCAAGGATGGCAATGAACACCGAGAGGCGAGAACTCATTGCCAGCCGCCATCGCTATGCCGGCCCGCATATATCACGATGGATGGTCGCTAGACGAATGAACAATTGAATATACACAAATTGATCCCGAAACGCGATAGGCTGAAACGCGTCACTGTGACGGTTTTTACATTCGTGTACTGTGGGCACAATCTACTTTGGGCAATCGCCTTAATACCTTAAAAATCATTCAATTTATTATGGTTTTTCTTGAAAGCTATTTAACTATTATGCTTGTTAATTATTTATTTATCAAACGTCAATAGAACTTAAGAGTAAGTAAAAAATTGATACCAAAGTTATTAACAAAGACACACCACCAAAGTAAAATAAAACGGGATATACAAAATGGTGAATAATCTGCCACTATATACGATTCAGCATGAACAGAGGTTGGATGTAAATGAGAAGAAGATGCTGCGGTAATAAGCAGGAATGACGAGGGTTGATACAATACTCTAAAACTACATCAGCAGCTCCTTTCAAGTTGTCACAACTTCAGAAGAAATGGTAGATTTCCGTTTGGGATGACTGTAGGATGTGATGAGGTGGGACAAAGCAAATTTTGTTAGAAAAGCTTTCGCAATTTCAGAGAAGATTAAGGAAAGGGAGTGGTCAATGGCCGAATGATACGAGACAGGCAAAGTTAATAATAAAAATGCAATAAACTCACATCCCGTTTAGGACTAAAAAGTTCTCTAAGTCCTATTTTTCCGAGTCATTGAGTTGTAGAATGGTCTACCGGCACGCGTGTTCCCACCGACCTATGATATTGGATTTTTAAATGAAGCGTGAAAAAATATTGGCGCAGGCCGGCATGATAACTGCAACTATCAATTGTTTTCTTTACTGTTGACAGTCGTAATCTTTTTTGGACGACACCATGCTTCCGATCAGGAGTGCTGTAGTCACTGAGCCGAGTCAAAAAAAAAAAAGTTGTTCGCTGTGAATTCATTTCATCGCTGATCTGTTTGGCAAACTGCAAAAATTCCAATTTAAAAGTGGGTAGACCTTTCACGACGTCGTTTTGGGTGCCGGTCGAACGCGCCGCCCCTGCGTCACGCCGCCGGGCCCGGCGCGTCACGGCGCGTCACGGCGACTTCGGCACGCTCCGGTGGGCGGATTGAGCCAGTCACGTGTGACACAGGGCTGTCACTTGTTATTTCAATAAAAATAAAAGAGACGATAACTCGTTTTAATATTTCGTGTTTTGTACTAATTGTAAATAATTTTGCGTAAAACGCGTTGCGAATTCACTTACTTTCAATTATGTCTCGACGTTTCTACAGGTGAATTAAAAAAGTAACCATTTTAACATTAGCGTCACAATGTATTTATGAAAATATATTGTATGTTAAGAAAAACATCGATTTGTTTTTTAAAAACTGATGACAGTCAAGGCACAAGAATCCAAAAATATACTCAACCTACCACACTGCAAGCTAAGCATGCATTCTGGCAGTCTCTACGCAATGGCAATAAAGATATACAATAAACTGCCAAAAATATTATAGATGATCCACAAAAAACATTATCGTTAAACAAATTATAGCGGATGTTTATTGATAGATGTTATACTGTAAATGACTATCTGAATGATACATTTTAAATTATATTGCGTGCGTGAATATAAAGGAAAAACATTAAAGTATATATATAAAAGGGATATGATACCCTACTTATACTAATATTGAAGCCCTCTTGCCTACATAACATAACTGTATACACTGTGCAGTGCAATAAATGATTTGATTTGATCTGGATAAACTTGCTACTCTAGTTTCTTTTTTTACACTGGCTCGACATAGTGACTACAGTGCACCTGATGGTAAGTACAATGTAGTCCAAAAACTACTATCCAAAACGACTATCAAAGGATGAAAATCAATCTAGCCTCAGTCGTCATGTCGGTCCACACATAACACGACTGAAGATATCTAAGTATATGAGTTACTGGATATAAGCAAGCCGATCACGAAACGCGACAGGTCAAGGCGACTCACTATGACGGTTTTAACTCTCGTGTACTGTGCTCATAATCCAGTTCGGGCAATCGCATAGAAAAAACCTAGACATACGTGTCGGGATTTAAACCTACGATCTTTCGCGTTGCCGCACATGCCTACCGGCCCATAGGCCACTAGGCCGCCACAGTCGAAACTAAATCTATACTAATATTATAAAGCTGAAGAGTTTGTTTGTTTGTTTGAACGCGCTAATCTCAGGAACTACTGGTTCGAATTGAAAAATTATTTGAGTTGAATAGACCATTTATCGAGGAAGGCTTTAAGATATATAACATCACGATGCAATTATTAGGAGCGAAGAAATAATGGAAAATGTGAAAAAAACGGGCAAAATTATTCATCCTTGAGGGCTTCCATTGCGTGCGCTGCAAAAACGGTTCAAGATACCAAAAATATATGTATGAAAGAATTATTCCCCTTGAAATGATCTAAAAAATCTATAAGTATATAAATATATAAATATCTTTTAAGATTAAGTCAGTAGAACCGTTTTTATGGTAAATAAATTTGGTCGAAATGAATGCATTATTTGTTAAGAGTTGTATCAACGTAATAATATTAATCTTTATCCAAATAAATGTGTTGTTGATTAAGAGTATTTAATTGTGAACAAAATTGTCTTCGACATCACTTAATTTCAATGAACATCCTAGAAGATATTACAAAACCTTATATAGCAAAACAACGTTTGCCGGATCAGCTAGTTATAAAATAAATGTAGCAAGAGGTGCCACCCCTCACGGCATGGCTGTAGATGGAAGGTGATCCCTCACACGGCGCGTTCATCTGTGCCCTAGAATGCGCTCTGTGCACCATAAGCTACCCTGACGACTGCTAACTCTTTCAATCTCTAGCAGCCATTCAATTTAAGCTCACTGTCTGTTATATCCAATAACTTTCGACGGAATCTCCCTGGAGATTTATTCTGAAATCTGACATCTAAATCAGAGTGCCTATCTTTAGTGGTAGACTTGTACTGAGCTCCAAGTCGGTTCCCAACAATGGTAATCCGCCTGTTTGTTGAAACTCTGGAATTTTTATTATTGGCGCTCTAAACATCGTCTTTAATAGGTATTCTTGCAATATTTTTTGCCCTAACTACACTATAACTATATTCCTACTAATACATTGAATTCTAATAGTGTTTTGACTATGTTCCAACTATTGTACCTGATTTTATGATACTTCAAATTCAGAAAAACACTGACCTTATAAATATGTTTTTTTTAAATTACGAGATAACTTTGAAAATGGGTTATTTTTTTTTTAAATAATTTCGGGAAGCAGAATTTCCGCCCACTAATTTCATATAAGAATCTCTCCATAATTCGCACACTAAATAATATAAACCACGATAATTCGAAATAAATTAACAGACACAATTTAAGTCGATGAAAAACTAAACATAACACGACCACAAGCGTATACTTTTAACTGTTTATAATGTTGACTACGAAAATCGGATATAATTTTTTTTTTTCAAAATTGAATATTTGTCACTAAAATCAGAATATATGTGTAATAAATCATATGACTTATTTGTAATTAGTATTCATTTGTATAAAACTACAGAACACTATAATTGGAAAGTAATTATCAGAGATAATTTAATAATATAGCAAATACGTGCCACTATACGATAGTGTTTTCACTTTCGATTTTGGTTTTCCCTAGTTTATTTTCCCGAATTCACCCGATAGAATTTTAGAAATTCGTAGATTTAGGGAGCATAATTAAAATAAAGTACAACAAATCATTTGACATATTTCAAGCTTAATATCTTATTCTAATAAATTTTAGGTGGCATTTTTTTTAAATTACTTACATTACAAACAGGCTTGAGTGCTACCTTAATATCACCTGATGGAAAGTCACGATGAGGTTGATGATGTTCCTAAGCTATACATATTATTAGTCATTTTTCCCTAAAAAAGTCACTAAAAGTGGAAACATTGAAACCAATACACAATATGGCGAACTGTCATAACAGTCCGACTACGGAATTGTAATTGAATGCTTATTTTTTCCAAATTTAATATACGAAATCAAAATCAGAATGTAATGGTTAAAAAATCGAAAAACTTATATTTAACTAGTATTAATTTATCTAAAACATTATAAAACTACTTTTTTTTGTTCAAAAGCATGCATGTCTTGGCCTTATAAACCCGCTAGGTACCTAGCAGTTTTGAGAGTACGTACCTACACATTTTGTATGGCGAAAAAAGCAAAGGTTAGTTTTGCTTTTCGCGCGGGCCTGAGTTCGCGTCTTTTCGCCATGTTTGTTTTGAATGATTTTTATAAGTTCCTCAATCGGTCGATAGATGGCGTAAAAATAAGTTTTTTTAGAAAATGCAAATTTTTGTTTATTTATTATAATATTCATAATATTAGAATTAATTATGCGTAGAGCGTAGGACAAGCATTGCTTTTATGCTTGATGAGATGCACGCCACTGGCAGCCACTCGGGGTCAATTGATATCCAGTCACAATCCTGTAAGTTTCTTACATTGCCGTAATACCTTATGAGAAATATTAAGAATATAGAATTTTTGACGTAACCTGTAATAGATTCTTGTCGCTTGGCTACAACTAGGTGTTTTGTATAACATTACATATACCATCTTTTTCATCCCAATCATTTCATTAACTTAATTCAGTCAATAATATTGGACCAATTACGTAATGCTCTGTTATATCAGGTTGACCTATTTTTATCTAATCAATGTATAAACTACATTTGTCGTGTCAAAATTTCCTCAGAGATTTCAGTTTTACAATATCTTCAATGAACACATTCTGTCCCATTTATAATAACACAGACAGACAGCACCTTATTACCCAATTCAAGGTCTGCCAATACGTCGGATCCGTAACTCGTCGGATCGTTTTCATTTATTTTGCAATATTTCAGTGGTAGCGGAATACCTTGTCGCGTATTCCAGTCCAATGAATCTTCCCCAATCTAACCGGAAATTACATCACGAAATTATGCCACAGAAGGAAACATCAATGTTGTTTATACGATGGCACATTTATGTCACTGTTTGCGGCGACCGCGGCTGGCGTTGGGCCAAACGTTTAGGGGAGTGAGTAGAATTTATTATTTTTCGATACCCTCATTATCTGAAGTTGTCCTTATATCAGATAGTGCGATGTGATTTACAATGCGTTGCGCTGCGTCTTACACGTCGCTTTTTATACCTTTTGACAAATTGATTGTTTTGTTTTCCCCGATGTGCTGATATTTCTATGTACAAACACCTTTGACAGTTGAAACGTTTCGAATACGTGTAATAGCCTAGGAATAAACCCCTTGTTTGACGAATATTGCCTCTACGTAATATGCGTATAATATTTTACAAATGATTAAAGATTCACTCGATATAAAAGAGATTACGTAAGTAAAACGAATGTTTTCATTTGAGCCTTGAATATTTAAAAGACTTTTTTATATTAAACTAACTGTATAACTTTTATTTGTTGGTCAAAACTAAGTATTCAGCTTTTATGGACGCAGTAAAGGCTTTATTATCAGATATAACAACCTTTGTAGTTTATTCTGTATGCTCAGATGGGCACTAACTTATGCTAATCTTATTCTCAGCATAAATGAAAATCACCAGCTCAGAAGTGAGATGTATATCAAAATATATCTATAGTACAGAAGTTTATAAGTTTTATATTAATATACTCATGTAGAAAAAATAGCAGAAATAATAATTTTGGAATATAACTCCATTGCATCTTCACTAAGTAATGGATTTGAACAATGGATTTTATTTCCTTTAAGTTATTATACAACATTTAAATTTAACTCGATAGTAATGGTAAGCAAAAATTAACCATTATTTACAAGTAGCAAGTAGTTATTTATACGAATATGATACATTCTAATGGCCGCTGCAATCTTTTATCCAGAAATCGGTTTTTCGAAGTTAATTTACTAAGAATTAATTGAAAGTGGTTCGGACGTCGAGCCTACCTCCCCAGTGCGATGATTAACGACTTGTTTCGTCCCTGTCCCACGGGAGTTACTGTTTAATCCCGAAACAGCGTGCGGGACAATCGATGGGACTTTTCCTAAAACTTTCACGGTAGGTATAAACTTTAGAGATGTATTGAATGAAGAAATATATTTATATACATGTATAATGATAATATACACCTATTTTGTATCTATCTTCCAGATCAGTCCGTGTATGTCGAGTTTCATAGAAATGGAAAATCAGGCTGCTCACAGGTATCAATACAACTCGTTTAGTTTATTGTAGTTATTTTCACGGCATTGTCTTATGGTATTTTACTGTAATGCTGCTGATTTGAATATTATTTTCATTTTGCAAAAGAGGACTGTTTGTGCTGTTTATAGTTTAATCATTAGAGTTTCTTGGTGATAGATTATTATCCCTTTTTGGCAATTCAAAAGTGATATATGAAGTTGTGCAATTATAGTGTCTCTACGTTGCTTTCATTGAGCTCCATAAGTCTTAAAAAGTTTAGGGTCTATAACACAAAAGGTCTCCCACCAACAAGGACATCATCGCTTCCGTTTGGTGCCAGAAACTGGGGGTAGTCGAGGGTCTCAACTCCGAAAAAAGGATGGCGCTAGTGCGGCTCCACAGGCCTCCGCGCTACTGCTTAGAGGAGTACGTTGACGTTTGACCGATGTCAAACTGGAAGACGCTCAGGTCAGGCAGCTGTTCAGGGACGTCCCAAAGGAACAGCGAAAGGTTATAGTGGTAAGAAGAAACAGAGGCAGGCACTCGGGGTTACAAACGTGGTATTGGAGGTTTGTCCAGCGTCATCGAACTGCTTTGACGGCGGAGACTACGGCTTTATTTCTAGGTGGTCCCGATGCTGGACTAGTCTCCAGTGCTTCAATGCTACCAGTACCTGGGATATGTGTATAGGATTGGTAAATTCTGGGAACAGCAGGAAGCCTGCAGAGAGTCCCACGACAACGGATATTGCACCAGCAGGCAGAGTACTCTCAAGTATGTTAACGGTTTACAGGCTGGAGAACTTGAAAAGAATCCCAGGGACTGCCGCTACCCTGCGTACCGCTCGGATTATCCCAAATGGCGCAAGTAGGACGGCATAGCTAGGTTGGCGGTGAATTACTTTTACTGAGCGCGACCACAAGAGATGTCGGCCGCGGACGTTCGGGTACTCAGCTGTGCCTAGAGGAGGCGCTCACGTAGTGTCCTTCCTACTCCTAAAAGAGCCACACGAGGGAAGCGCGGGCCGCGTCACTGTGGCGTCACTGTGGCGTCCTACTACCGAGTTTCCCGGCCGATCAGACTCACGCGTCAAGCCCAGTTCGGGCGGGAATTGTCGTCTTCGACTCGAACGCTGTAGCCGTGGCGAACCCGACATATTTGTATAGGGACCACGTAGCGATTACGGTCACTGTGACGAGTGAGTGCGCTTCGTGAGAGTGTACCTGTGCAAACAGAATGATTTGGTTGGCGACTTAGTCGATGTAAATAGATTCGTCACAGAGTGTCTGTGCGCAGGATAGCGCAGGGAGACCGAAGTTATTAAAAAGTTTATGTAGCCGCCGGAGAGCGTCGCTGGTCTGGATTTCCACGTAGAGAATTAGGGAACAAAGAGTTCGTTCAGGCACAGTGACAATGAAATATTCAAAAGGCAGTTACCTGGAAACTGGATGATGAGGACAGGCTACTGCAGCTCCGCACCGTTCACCGTATACAATTAATTAGATGTTCCGCCGTATTGTCCAAAGCAACTGACTATTCCGTAGTGTGACCGAGTTCGCCGCCGATGGTAAGTGTAGCGATACCGCCGTGCGTACACATGTATCACCGTTAAGGACCGAGCGTGGAATGGTAATGTAGGGAGACGAAAGGGAATCTCAAGTACCTTTTTTATACCCATGCCCTGTGCCCAAACACAGAGGATGGCACAACCCTTTATGGGAGGTGACGTCAACGCAAGAAGCCAGTGGTGGGGTTGTGACACTGAGAATGACCGGGGCTTATTGCTAGTCGAACTCTTTTCAGTACAACATGATGATAACATTTAATGTTTAGTAAATGAAATGAAATGAACAATGAAACGAAAATGTGTTTATTTCGCCACAAATCAACAAAAAAGCAGAAATTTAAATGCAGCAATACAAACAACACACAAAAACAAAAGAAAATACAAAACATATAAACATGGCGAAAATGGGACCTTCATCAGCCTAAAGCCACAGAGGAAGTCTGCAGCGCTGATTTCCGTGACGGGCCCCGGTCGTGTTACATCTTATAAGAATTATCAATAAACAATAAAAATACATATAGCTTAAATAACAAATTCCAACTAAATACGAGTGATACTAAAATAAATTATTACATACAATAAATAAACCAACTACCAAATGTATTAGTGATAGATACTATATTAAAAATTTATGTATACCTAGAAAAAGAGCTAAAGTATAAGTAAAAATGAATGAAATAAACTACTTGTAACTAATAGATTGTACTAGGTTAATAGACAATAGCCCCATTCCATCAGAAGGGTATCGGCATTTTGTATTAAAAAATCTTCCCTAAGGCGTCTCAAAACCTAATGCTACATCAAAATGGGAGATCGTCTGCCCAGTTTGCAATAATTTCTGGCAATACATTATCCAAAAACGTGAAAATGTTCTTTCCAAAGCAATTTATTAATATAAAGCATGAATAATGTGTTTCGTAACAAATTCCATATAAAACCACGCGGCGACGAATGTTCGCTGTAGGGATGATACTGATATCCGCGGTTATCCGAAAATTTAAAAACCAATCAATTTATTTATTTTGATCATTTTGGCTTTTCAAAGTGACTTTAGGGAAATTAAACTATGTTAATAATATTTTTATTTTTCATGCCTCTGATATGCATAAAAAAGGTTTTTTTTTTTAATAGAGACATATCGTCTTATACATTCAGCTCCTTTAGAAGAATGGTGAGAAAAAATAATGACAGTTTAAATTTTACTTCTTCTCTGTTCTTTTTTATGTAATTAGTTAGTTTTCTTTTATTATTTTTATATTCCTATATGTTTCCTAGCTAGGAAAGGAGCCAAGGAAACCTAGGAAAGGAGCATGTTGGGCCTAAGATTAATAGATAAGAGAAAAGCAACAAAAATTAGGAACATTATAAAAAGAGCAGATGTTAGAATAAAAACACCTACACTGAAGTGGAAATGAACAGGTCAAATGATGAGATCACATCATAAATAATCGAAAAGTGGACAAAATAGTTACAGAATGGTATCTAGTCACGCCAAACGGCGTAACCCCAGAGCATTAAAATTAAAAATGTAAACGCACCTAATCCCCAACGCCATCTGGCGTACATTCATTACCTTTCTGAAGGCCGTCGCATTTTTTTAAAACTACACATCACGTCGCATCCCTTTTTCTACATTACAATCGCATTTAATAATTCTTTCAAACTCGCAATACACACAAATCCTTCTCAAAACCATACTCCAAATTCGCATACAAACACATACAAAGTGAGTAATTTTGTGAAGTACCCGAATACCCCTGCCTACGGTAAGTACCTCTTCTAATTGTCTCAAATTATCGCAATTTTTATTTATTATAAATCATCCCGCGTACGAGGGTGCATTTTTTGCAACGGCATAAGTCCAAGACTTATCCCGGCCCCCGTAGTATCCAAAGGATGGAAAAAGACGTAGAGGAAGACAAATTGAAAGGTGCGAAGACAATCTGCCCAAACGCTGAAGGCACATTACACAAGATCGACATATGTGGAGAGAACTTGGGGAGGCCTGTGTCGCAAGGCAACCTGACCTGGCTGCTGATTATTAAAACGATCATATTCATATCCGAAATGTCATATGCAGTAAACCCTAGTTCTATTCATCGCTGAAACTTTTTAAACGATCGTACATTTTAAAATTCGTTCCCTAACTAAGCTGTATAGGGAAAAGCTACCAGCATCGATCAAGTCAGCGGTTGCCACGTGTTGATTAGATTTGAAGAAACATTAATTACAATCAAACTCAGTTGGAATATCGGGCAGGGGGCCCCGGGCCGGGCGCAGGCTTGAGTGTGTTCGCTGCCCGGAAGAGAGGGAGGCGGCGTGCAGTTTCCGGCGTGTCGCCTGTGAGAAAGGTTTCGAGGAGTTGTCGCTTTACACCCACCCCTTCCAGAGAGAAAGCCCGAACAGGTTATTTGCTCCCCGGGCATTTGCGCGAATCTGATTCCTCAGGCTAGGGTGGAGTGATAAGGACACCCCGGGGGATGTTTAGTCAGTAGAAGTCTAACACACCGGCGTCACTGCCGTCTCAGCGGCTTTGATAGTCCTATGCAGGATGTTCCCCCGGATTACCTAAAAAGAGCTCCACGAGTCTCAAATAAGCCTTGAAATTCGTCGATTTTAAAGCAAGTAGTATGACTGGTATTACACTTTTTGTTTAAGAATAAAGAAGCACGTGTTTCAATGTTTTTAGAAATTAAACCCTCCAAAGGGAATATAAACAATTACGAAAATGTGTTTTACAACCAGTGTTTAAAATAGTTATAAGTTAAACTTAATAATTTCCGCTCAGTTAGTATATGTGTACTCAACTAGATGACGCTCAGATAGAATTAGAACACTCAATTGTTTTGTATCGTAAATTTGCAAACATATTGAGAATGTTATTATATCATAGTTCGATAGTACGGTCTTTTATTTGAACATCCAGCAACATAGCGCAGTGCTCGCGACAACCAGTATGTAAGTTCGGTAGGCGGTGACGGTGTACCGGTCAACTGAATAGGTTAAATAACTGCGCCGGGAACATTTTTTTATCTTAACCCAGCCTAGTGACCACATCTCTCTTGCTTGTAAGCTTGGTGTAGTGCTAAAAGTGACTACAACTATCAACAGTAAAGAACGGCAATAGATAGTTGCAGTGATCATGCCGGCCTGCACAAATTTATCTTCACGCTTCAATTACCGGACCCAATATCATAGGATAGCAAAAACAAGCTCGCCGGAAGACCATTCCACAGCGCAAAGACTAAAAGTTGCAGAATTTCTTAGAAAATAAATAATAAGAGAATCTAAATAAATAGAGTGTTGGGTAATGGTAGCGAAGACGAAGGGATTTGGAGAGATGAAATTAGAAATGGAAGTAGATTCAGCTATAAGTTCAGATGCAAGAAGGCATTGACTGCTAGGCGATATGAAGTATATCCAACAGGTTAGTGAAGAAATTAATTGCTAATGCGGACGAACACGCGAAATTAACCGTAAGTTATTTTGTGATAGTACTAACGATGAAGAAAAGTATTCATTTCTCGAAACAAAATCTCATCTGCGCAAAAAGCACATCGAGACAGCGCGGCGACGCCATTACCGAGCCCTCGGATGTATTTCCCGCGGGACTGCCTCTTCCCGGGATAAATTAAAAACTTCCCAACTTACGTAACGAATTCTTTTTAATTAATAACGCTTTTAAACCCTCCAAGTCGTTCATCTATTAATTGGACGATTTTTTTTATTCTGCGCTATGAGATTACTGCGCTCGGTTTTAAATACACTGTATACTAAACGCGCCATTCAGTCGGACGCGACAGAAGGTACCACTAAAGAGTATATTAGTATTAATTAGCAAGGCTACGTCCGTGCAATCAGTTCCATTGAGCGACGGCTAAGGATCAGCGCTGGTCGGCGCATACATCGTCACCCAGTGCTGAACAAAGTGCTCTTTGAGACTGGTGACAGCACGCAGATACAGGACGTGGTATTATGTATTACTCTTTCATTGTTTTATATAAACCTGAAAGTGTTTTGTTCCTTTTTCTCAATAAACGTTTCTTTAATTCTTTCTATTAATTTGTGTGCGGTTGATGCTAACACATTCTTGCAACTACTGTTCGCATCTCTGGAACGCTTCTGCCTTGAATGGGTTGCAGCAAGGGGCTGTGCGCATTGCGAATGATCCAGACGTCACTAAGGAGCTTGAACCGCTCCAGATGCGCAGAAATATTGCCTCACTAAGCGTATACTACCGTTCGTATCACAGCGTATGGGTTGAAGAATGTTATAACCTCGTTCAACCCTCTCACTTTCCTGACAATATTAATTGCGGGTTTAGAGATTCGCGGTTATACGGTAACTCATTTCCCTGTCAAGACTAAGAAGTTGTCTCTTACTGCAGCCGAGTAGTTGCAGTTGTATTTGTGGGATGTTCTTCCAGCGAGCGTGTTCCCACCGTCTTATATGATATTGGGGCTTTTAAATATATTTTTTTATTTTTTTTTATAATTTATAGAAGAACGCTTGACCTCAATCACACCTGGTGGAAGGCGAAGATGAGTTCGATGATGAAACGCGATCGCCTAGCAAATGCCTATTCACTCTTCTCTTAAAGACTCCCCAGGTCATAAGATCGCGGAAATATGGCCGCTGGAAGCATATTCCACTCCTTAGCCGTTCGCATGATAAATGTAGAAGCAAATCTTTTCGTGCGAATATAAGGAACATCCACTACATATGGATGGTATCCGACACAATGTCTAGTGGTTTTGTGGTGGAATGGGGCTGGTGGAATCAAAGAATGTAGTTCCTGAGAACACTCTCCACCGTGCAACCGGTAAAAGACCAAGAGGCAGGCAACTCTACGTCGATGCTCGATGCTCTGCATTCTAATTTTTGTCAAAGAGTCGTCACCAATAAGTCTACGAGCTCTACGATCAATCGGGTCCAAAGCCGCCAACTGATATTTAGCGGATCCGTCCCAAAGATGACAACAGTACTCGACACCCGACCGCACCTGTGCCTGATACAGGTTAAATGAAGCTGAAAGAGATATTTGTGCACGCCGACATGACGCTGCGATTATCGCTTAGGTTTTATCTTTATTGTTGATAGTTGTACTAATTTTTTGGACGACACAATGCGTACCACAAGATGATGTGTGATCAGCACTTAACGGTGAGCTGGTGAGCACTTAAAGTGGTCAGCCAGTGAGTCATGGCCCTGGTGGCAACGCTGGTGGGTACGATCCTCGACTTGGGCGCTAGTGAAGGAACCTAATAGTGATGTACCAACGTTTCGAAAGTGACCACTTCGTGAAGAAACGCCAAAAGAAACATAAGGTTTCTTCGGATTGATTTTTTTTATGATTTACACGCTTGACCTCAATCACACCTGATGGTAGAGGAAGATGAATCCGATGAAGGACAGCATCCAACCAACTAATGTTTCTTCTCTTAAAAGCTTCTAAGTCATAAGACCGTGGAAATGTGCTTGTTGCAAGCATATTTCTCTTCTTACCTGTTTGCATGATGACTGTAGAAGCAGATATAAGGAACGTCTACCACACACGGATGGTATCCGATACGGTGTCTAGTGGTTTTATGATAGAATGAAGCTGGTGGAATTGTAGAAACTGTAGCTCCTGAGAACACTCTCCATTGTGCAGCCGGTAAAAGACTGAGAGACAGGCGACTTCACGTCGATTCTTGATGATCTGCATTTTAATCTCATTGAAAGAGTCACCACCAACAAGTCTAGGAGCTCTACGATTAATCGAGTCCTGAGCTGCTATCTGGTATTTCTCAGTTCGAAGATAAAAAAACAAAGATAGTAAGTATATATTACAGAACAATAAATCTAAATATCAGTAACAATATATAAAAGAAAACGTTTTAATCTTAACAATTGGTCGTAAAAATGGAAGACAAAAACATCCCCATTCCAATAACTTCCACACTTCCGATATTCAGTAAATATAGCAAACATTCTCCGCTGACTGACCGTATATCAAATATGCTGTCAAATCACAGCGTGTGTCGTGACTAGGCACGGGATGTCACAGGAAGCACCTGTTATATAACTGTGACAAAATAAAATCACGCGTCACACCAGTTATTTGTTTATTTATAGGAAAACAGGCAATTATGGTAACACATTGAGAGAACACAAATGATATGTCTTAATCTAGTGGTGCTCAGGGTTGAACACTGGTGATTAAGTTCAAGATTGTTCGACTACAAGCGAGGCTTATGTCCAGCCAAAAGACTATCATAATGACTTGCTTCAAACTGTCGCATTTCGGGATCAGTTTGTGTATATCCAGTTGTTCATAGAGACCTTCCGTCGACGCATATGTGGGCCGAGATGACGGTCACTTTGAAGGGATTTTCGTCCTTAGGCGTTCGTTACCATTCTTGGAATATCTGTACTTCCTGTCAGGTGCAATATAGTTATTTTGTCAAGCCAGTAAACACATTCGAACAACTATAAAGAGAATATACTCATTGTTGGGAGAAAACAACAAAAAATACTCCCACTCCGATGCAGCTTTGAGTTTCTTTCGGCATTTCTTCTCAAGGCAGTCGCTTCCGAAATGCTAGTAGATCACCCGTAGGGTTCGTATTCTTTAGCTGGCGGTCCAAGTCGAGGTCCGTACCCACAGGGGTGCCCTTGCATTGCCACCCAACCCATAAACTCGCTGGCTGAGCACCTCCTGTGTTCGCCCCCTAAGCCCGGTTGAACTGTAATGCCTTTCCCGGCACTCAGTAGATATTCCATGCCAAAAAAACGTATCCGCGCTCATTTGGCTTTGTGAGCTCATACAGAACGAATATCTGTTACTCTGCCTAATTTTACTAATTTAGGTTTTTTGTTGTTCATGTTTTCTATTTTAAAATTTTTGGAGTTTTACAAAAATATTATGAGTAAAAATGAATCGTATTTTTAAAACAATTAGAATTTGTTTTATTTGCTATTATTTATAACACGATTTTATAATCGTGTGCTGTTATCAGCGCAATGGTAGTGGCTCTATTTGCAACGGTAAAGATCCTGGATTCGAGTTCTTGTAGCGTCGAACTTTTCAATGATAACTAAGTTAATTTGTCGCTAGTCATGGATGTGTCTGTGTGTTTAAATATCTTTGACTAGTGCTCATAATACAGGTACAATATTAATTAAGTACGAGGCTTATTTGTGTAATTGTTTACAAATATTATTATAATAAACAACTAGATTTTTTTTTTACACTGACACGGCTCAGTGACTGCACTAAACATGATGGTAAGCATGGTGTAGTCCTAAAAACGCCAACGACTACCGAACGGTAAGAAAAAACCCATCGGTAGTCGCAGCGATCATGCCGAAAGATTAATAACTGTCAAATGTAAAAGACTTTCATTGACATGATTTACCATCAGTGACATAAAAATAACTTCACGGCGTTATCGTTCCAAAAATAGTAAAAACTCCCATGACTGGCCGTAAACAAATAGTTGAGCGTCACGTTCGCCCCCCCCCCCCCCATTTCCCCAAACTCCAGCAAATAAATCAGAGCTGTGTCTCAACGCATACGAAGTGGCTGGCATTCGTTCCGGGCTGCGAAAACGGTCGGAAAACACTTGCGGGCGCCCGCCTTGAATGCAGATGTAGATGGGTACACACGGTATTGGCTCACGGACGCTTTGAAAATGCTTGCATTGCCGCAAGCAATATTTTACAGCATATAAATAAAAAAAATATATCCGTGTTTACGCCGTTTATTATATATATTACATTTATATTATTTATTATTTTGTATTATTTAATATACTCGTATATTCTTTATATTATATATATTTTACACCAGCAACACTCATGCAACATTTTTATCCCTCTACCTTCCTCATCCGTTTTCCTTTCTCTGGGTTCGAACGCTTCGTAAGCTTGAAACACGCTCGCTTCAAAAATATCTAAAACGCTACAACGCTGTGTAATACATTTGTAAAAAAAAACTCGAACGCTGTGCTAACCCATCAACGCGTGACAATGTGGTGTGGACGCCTGAACCAGCGCCGTGGACCGGGATCTATACAAGTAAGTTCGTTCCCGGAATTCCTTCTATTTTTCCGCGCCAACTCACACGCACCAATCCGGTTTAATATTTTTACTGTGGATGAGGCTGAAAAACTTGCAAAAATATGTGAGTATAACTATAATTCTCGGGGCATCATGATAGATTGAATTTTTATAAAATAAAAACCTTAGCTAATCGTAAAAACACATCTTATTTGATATTATTTTATAAAATATCAAGGGACTTCTGGCTTGCGCGGAAGTTCTTAGTAATTTATAAATTAATGCTCCATCACTTTGGCCCCGACAAACGCCGTTCCATTTTTTTATACTTTTCTTTAAAACGAATTTTGAACAATGTTCAACCATGCCGAGGACCTGTAGGCAGTACAACGTATTCTCGCAATGTGATGACATGGATCTGACTGTTTCTCTATCGGCATTTAGAACAGTATGTGGAAAGTGACTGTATTTCTTTTTTTAGTGCTTACTTTGAAATCATTTACAAAATTTCGTTTATAGTTATCAGTTATGTATTACGCAATATTCTGCTGTGTTGTATGTTATGTTGTATGCCAAATAAATTCTTTATTTAATAATAATAGTAATTATTATTATTACAAATGCTTACGAAGAAGACACTTGAGAGACCAACAACATTTATTTTTTATTCAGAATGATTGATACATTATAAGAAAAAATATTGTGTCTTATGGAAAGTTTATTTCGATGAAAGAGAGAAAGTGATTTGGTACAAAACTTTACTGAATGAGCTTCTTATGCCGTGGAGTACTTGTGATTCCAGCATATTTCATTTAACAAAATAAAACATCTTATTTCCATTGGAGGAAATTTGCAGCATCGATGATGGAACACATTCGCACTGAACCCGTCTTGACAAATTTTATTATTCTCGATCAACAGGAAGTGTACTTTAGTTTTGATTCCCTTGAGAAAACATACAATGCCTCTTACACAGCCGTGTCTTTAAATGTCATCGACTTAGACATTTTCCAGCCGTACAAGTGATTCCAAACCCCTCTTTTTGATGTGAATATTGACTTACATCTGCCGATTCCTGAGAAAAAGGGCCTTGATGCCAGACAAATGGACAACGTAAAGAGAATTCTTTATTAGTTAAGGATCACAAAAAACGCAGCGATTATGTGTCGAATACATCTACGTGTGTCTCATAAAACTATTCTTGTTCAAGTCGCAGAGTCACGGAGGCCTGAATTTGTGAATGGTTGATGATGTAATAAGAAAAATCAACTGTTTGATCGTTTTTCAGCCACCGATTGTTTGAGGAATCGATTCCAATACATTTAGAGTTGATACTGCTCGAGTAAGTAGATCTTATTTTCAGTACATCAGACGAGACCTTTGAAGTATAACACAACAATAAGATAGTATCGCGTCTTTTTATCATTTCTTTTACGCTCCGCGAGAGTGGGCTGTGCGTCTTCCAGTGGGACGCCCTTCACCACGACCGGCTGGGCCTCGCTGATTGTATCGGTGATGACGAGAGAGACGGCACAATCAGACTTTCTTGTCGATTTAAAATTCACCAAGAAAAATATCTTGCATCGGACACGATGGCGTCATGAGTGCAACGCTGAGGATGTGTCAGACTCCTACCAGCTAGAAAACTCCTAGATACTCTTTCCGTCATGATTATCATCTACTGCGGGTGAGAGCGATCATTCTACTCAGATACGATAAACAGATACCTGCTAGGGCTTGTCAAAGCCTGAGTTGGGGAGTAGTTCCGCCTCGCAGTACCTTGCTAGTGGGTGGTGTGCGGGAGGACGCACACAACTCGGTCTTTGACGCATATTGACGTACGTCATGAGTGGTAGAATCTCTCCTGTCCTTTTTGACTCCTTTCTTCGCCTTTGTGACCTAATCGTAAAAATTTAACATAACAGCCGAACAAATAGAAAAGTGGGTTAAGAAGACACAGACGATATTCGTTTTCAAGGAATAATTACTATAAAAAGACCAAGAAAACATAGATGATATATATATTTAGCAGTTTCCAGTGAGATCATGTAAACCGAATATCCAGCATGTGGAGTTTTGGATGAGATGATGAATGCGCTTGGCCAAACCGAAGAGCCTAGCTCTGCTATGGCTAAAGGGGTAGGCCAGTAACTTGGCGTATCCAGTCCCTCGCCATAGGTATGATGGTGTAGACTCCGGGCTGGGCTTTCACTGCACATCCCACGCCAAATGACACCAGACCCACGAGCTTGCTGTTGGCCACTGCCGGTCCCCCAGAGTCACCCTGGTGATGTATTAAAAAAATCAGTTACTAAATGGGGATAGATTCTGGTACTGTTAGACACATAGGTTTCTGAATAAGGTATATTAAAAAAATCTCTTTAGATTCGGATATGGATTTTTTTAAGGCAGTATGTCGAAGCCAGAAATAGTGACCAGTGTTTTTTACAAAGGGTCGACAAAGTGACTATAGTTCACCTGATAGTAAGTATAGTGTAGTCCAAAAAGGACTATCAAAGGACGAAAATCTATTGAGGCTCTGTTAATTATGTCTGCCCGCATATACCACGATTGAATATCTCTAGGAATATGAATTTCTGGGCATAACCTAGCGGATCCCAAAATGCGACAGGCCAAAGCCAGTATTCTTCGACGAATAACCGTGTAACATCGGACACGAAAAGAGCCTTTTTTTCTGGTAAATCGGTGGGAAATTCTACAAAGGACCATCAAGTACGCTGTGTGGGCAGCGACCGTGGTGTGTCAGACTTATTTATATTGACTAAAAACCCCTTGGTTGTCCTTCTAATTGCTCCACCCAAGCACAAGAATCGAAATTTATCCAGACGGCTAGGGAGTGAAAAGCCTGGTTGAGGCTACCTCTCTAGGAGAGGTGGATGTAAAAAACCTATGCTCGGAGCCCTTCCGCGGCCCAACACGGTCCTTCCTATTACAAACTGCGGCTGAATAATCCTAGGGACGTGGGATGTAGATCATCTCCCCCCGCGCCAAGAGGTGACTTACGAAACCCTGCCTCTTGCACGAGGTAGGTGGGTGGGTTGCATTGTATTGCAGGAGCATTTGTTAAACAGACGCGTTCCAGCAGCGGCCTCATCTTCACCTCCCACTGCTTAGTTATAAAAGAAATAAAAATTAAGAATAAATGTTGGGAACGTGTTAACTGACGCCTTCACAAACAGAAGTAGAACGTACTTGACAGGAATCTTTAGCGCCGTCCAGATACCCAGCGCAGAACATTCTAGGCGTTATAGTCTTGTAGTTGTCGAGAGGAAGGGACCTGCATTCTACGTCTGACATTATGGGCACGTAAACTCGATGCACGATGTCTTGCATTGACCTTTGCTGCTCAAATTGGAAATAATAATATGCTTATTACATTATTTTTTTTTACATAATAGGGTACCCAACATGGGTAACATTAGACAAGAAAACAAAAGGATCATGGTACTTAAATAGAACACATAAATGCCCCCACAATTATAGGGCACCACAGCATGCACAGTGATTAATATATAAAGCTAGTTTACATTAAAGAATAATAATAAAATTCCAACAAAAATAAAAAACATATACATACATATATAGACACAACACAAAAGGATAATATTGTAGAATGTATAAGTAACAACTTTAAACGAAACTGTGACTTCGAACTTTAAACGAACTGTGATTCCAAGTAACACAAAAAGTAACACAAAAAAAAAGAAAAAATAAATACAGTCACTCTCTACACGCTGTTCTAAATGTTGAAAGAGAAACAGTCAGGTCCAAGTCACCGAGTCGCGAGAGTGCGTTATACTGCCTGCAGATCCTTGGCATGGTATTCAATTATTAGAGATTCTAGATTACTCAGGTAGCTCAAATGTACTACAATGTAAATCAAATCAGTCAAACATATGACTATATTATATGTATATAAGTATGTATGTGTAGCTGTGTTGTTACTTAAAACTAAGAGTATTTTGCCTATTATGTTATAGAAATACATTAATAATTAATTAACAATATTCTAAGGGTAATTGCCTGTAAGTAATGGCCAGCAATCTTTAAGACATGGTTACGTAGAAAGTTTCACTGTGACCTATTGCTTTCTAAATGATGGTTGTATAATGTGATGACAATACAAAAGGATGTAGTTATGCATCCCCCTCGCCCAGACATATTGGCCTGAGGCAGGGGCTCATTAAGCAGATACGAAGAGGGCTGAGTAAGGTCCTGTTTACCAAAAACCAACCTATAAGTGAGAGTGCAGCGCTCCACGCCACGGAATGGTATCGGGAGCAGCCATTAGAATAGGAGCCTCCATATCGGCTCAAGTTAAAGTTAAGTTAGTTTTAAGTTGTACTGCCTAAAAATCGGCCATTATAAACTTTTAATAATAAATTGTGTATTTTTAAAAAACCAAAGTCTCGCTCTCAAAATTTGACAACGTCTTTTTTTTAGACTGGCTCGACATAGTGACTACAGAGTACCTGATGGTAAGTACAGTGTAGTCCAAAAACGAAAGCGACTATCAAAGGATGAAAATCCATTGATAGTCTACATCGTCATGTCGGCCCACATATACCACGACTGAAGGTCTCTAGGTATATGAGCTACTGGATGGATATACACAAGCTGATCCCGAAACGCGACAAGCCGAAACTGGTCACTATGACGGCCTTTACACCCATGTACTGTGGTCGCAATCCAGACGGGCACCGACGCCCTACCACCTCTCTGCTGCTCGTTTAGCACCACCCAGGAGTCACGTGTAGCGAAACTAGGGTAAAGCCTACGGACGCGAGCAGCTTCGACTCCCTGTCTATATTTGGCGGGCTGATATTTGTTTCACAAGCCGCCGTGCGACGAAGTCTCCAGTTAGCAACGCGTTCTGAGTCCTCGACGAATCTTCACTGAGCTTGTTCAAGTGACGTACTCCCAAAATTCCTTCCAGCGGCAATATTTCCGCGATCTTATTGAGTCTTTAAGAGAAGAGTGAATAGGCATTTGCTGAGCGGACGCGGTTCATCATCGAACTCATCTTCACCTTCCACCAGGTGTAATTGAGGTCAAGCGTTCGTCAATAAATAATTTAAAAAAAAATACTGACGCGGTTTAGGTTGCTATCCCAACTAACAAGCGCTATTGTGTATGCTTGTTTGAGTATATTACAAAATAGTTTATAATCTTGTAACCAGAGCTAGGTCTCCGAGCGAGTCACTTAGTAACTAGTACGGGGTTTTTTCGTAGCTTGAGATCCGCAGAAATAACAGTATTTTTTAAATACTGAGAATAAAATAAACCAATATGGTGACCATTGCAAATGAAAGTTATTTTAGTGGTCTGCGGATTATGGCAAGAAATTCGCCAGGGGTCCGCTCTTGTTAATGGATGGAAAAGGCTGACCTTTTTCTTTGTAAGCCAGGAGAGATGCTAAATTTATGATTTCAACGACGCCGCTAAGGGCCCACAGTGTACCAAACTCTTACTGGTTAAAAATTCCCGGGTTGATTCCCATCTCGCTACAAGCCGGACCTGGGAGTCCGAATTCCTCCGACGACCCGGCGAGCAAGCGGTTCTTCTAAGCTAACTGCTCTCTCTTTTACTAACAGAACATGAAGTATTTACTTAGAACCGAGGCTATATGTAACCTTAACTATATTGTTGTTTGACGGCCTGATAGCGCAGTTTGTAGCGACCCTACTTACGATGCTAAGGTCCTGGGTTCGAGTCCCGGTAGTGGTGAACTTTTCTGTAATGAGCAGTCATGATTGTATTGTATATGTATTTAAGTATGTAACATATATCTTTGTCTAGCATCCATATAACAAATGCAAGCTTAATTTGAGACAAGGTCAATGTATGTAATTGTTAGTAAATATTATAATATTATTATTATTAGTGTTTTTTTTGCCCTTAAACTAACATCAACTTGAACACATGTAAACGAAGCGTGTGACACTTCATTTAAATAAAGTTTATTTAACGCGTATGATCTATGAACGTATCCGAACTCACTTTACTTTATGGAACTGTTGGCGACATTGATTCGATGACATTAAGTTTGGAGGTTACGTTAACACATAGTAAACAAAACAGTTACAAAACATAATAAACAATTTCAATATAAAATTATCCATAATCCGTAATATTAGCTTTAAATGTTGTTTCTCTCTCTACAGGTAAGTTTGTAATAGACGTATTTGTTAAAATTGTAATATAAATTTGATTAATTAATAAATTTCTCTCTCTACAGAGCAACTCATTTAAGCTAGTTTCTTTATAAAATATCGAAGAATCATTACAAAACAACATTTCTACAGCTAGTTTCCAAGAATAATGGACAAAATAAAATTCGAATTCATGGTCAAAGCCAGTGATGACGTGAAAACAAATATTATTTGTATAACGACAATCACGGATTTAGACGGTAGAACCTTTGCGATTCCAGATAAATTACAACATGTAAGACTACATGAGGCAATATTACAGACTCAAATATTTCAGAAAATAAAAACTACATTACAAAGACGTCATGAAAAACGACAGGTATGGATATCCATGAACCCGGAGATGAAAGCGGTTTATTGCGATGAAGATGGAAATAAACAATTTATGGGATACATATTGGAGGAAAAAACAGAACCACAAACTTCTTCAACAGGAATTTCAGAAGAGTCTCTAGCAAGAATCATGGAAAACTTTGCAGAAATGAAGAAAGATTCGTCAAAACCTGTTAATATAAGGGGAATAGCAGAAAAAGTTGTTATAGAAAAATTCAATAGCAAGATTACTAATGTGTCACAGTGGATGACTATTTTTGAAGCAGAATGTGCACGTATTGGAATAATAGAAGATGTCACAAAAATTGAAATCTTTAGATTATTCATAGAAGATTCTTGTTTAGACTGGTATAGTTCCATGCTTATAAAACACACAATAAATTCAGATTGGGCAATGTGGAAAAAAAAATTTTGTGAAACATATGCGGATAAGGGTTGGTCACCGATCAGGTATGCAATGTTATTTAAATACAGACAGGGCTCATTATTGGAATATGCGTTAAAGAAAGAGAGACTACTATTAGAAATAAATAAGTCTATAGATAAACAAACTCTCATTGATTTGATCGCCACCGGATTACCCAATTTTATTGCAGATAAGATTGATAGAGATAGGTTAAAAGATACTGAAGAATTATTTAATAATATAAGAAGTTTAGAACAAATGGTAAAAAAAAGAACATTTGATAAGAAGATAGTAGCTTCCGAAATTAATATTAAAGAAAAACATGTGAAGCCTTTGGTTAGTCCGTGTAAAATTTGTGAAAAAGAGAATAAAGGTATACGGTACCACCCAGAATCCCAATGTTGGTTTAAAATTAAAAGTAATGATAGGCCAAAAAGAGATCAAATAAGGAGCGTTAACAATTCAGAATTAGAAACAGAACTAAATGAAATTGACCCAAAAAACTAATAGTGCCGCCATTAATAAAAATCAAATTACTAATAAATGACACATTGGAAACATCAGGAATTTACGATTCAGGATCTAATGTGTCCTTAATAAACTCAAGGTTATTATCTTTAAAAAATAATAATACTTACAATAAAAAGGCAGGCTTAAAAACAATTAATGGCGTTAAAAAATCAATAGGAATGGTAACCCTGAAACTAAAAATTTTTGAAATTGAAAAACATGTTAATATTTTTGTTATAGAGGAAGACAATTTCGACTATGATTTCCTAGTTGGGTTAGACTGTATACAAAAATTTCATTTAATTCAAAATGAAAATTTAAATATCACCCAAAATATCATCAGAAATAATAATATAGACTACAAAAAAAAAATAAAGAAGAAATTATCGTTAATGAGTATAAAATAAACTTTAATGAAAATATGATAGTCGATAATTTAGATATTTTAGTAAATAATTTAGATCAACAACAAAAAATCGTTATTGATCAATTGATATGCAAATATAATTCAATTTTCGCTAAAGACAAATATGATATAGGCACTGTAAAAGGTTATGAAGCCCATATTGATTTGTTGATAGATAAATATTGTAGTAAGAGACCGTATAGGTGCTCTATTGAGGATATGAAAGAAATTGAACATCAGATATCAAAATTACTAGAAAAAAATTTAATAGAGGAGTCATATAGCCCCTTTGCAGCTCCGGTAACACTAGCATTTAAAAAAGAAGAAGGAAGGCGATCAAGACTTTGTATAGATTTTCGCGAACTAAATAAAATAGTAGTACCTCAATCGCAACCTTTTCCGCTTATCGAGGATTTAATGGTTAAAACAAGGAAATGTAAATTTTTTTCAACATTCGACATAAACTCGGCGTTCTGGTCCATACCCCTTAAAATTGAAGATAGACAGAAAACTGCATTTGTTACTCAAGAAGCACACTTTCAATGGACTTGTTTACCTTTTGGCTTAAAAACTTCGCCCGCTATTTTCCAGAGAATACTGAGTAGCATTATAAGAAAACATAAACTATCGGATTTTACCGTCAATTACATAGATGATATTTTGGTATTTTCAGAAACGTTCGAAAAACATATTGAGCATTTATCTTTGTTATTGGAAGCAATCTTAAAAGAAGGATTTAAGTTAAAATTCACAAAATGTAATTTTGCACAGGACTCAGTAAAATATCTAGGGCACATAATAAAAGAAAACACAGTCACACCATTAAAGGATAATTTGATTGCTATAAAAGAATTTCCAATTCCAAAAACGCAAAAAAACGTCCGACAATTTTTAGGAAAAATTAATTTCTACGGAAAATATGTGCCAAACATTTCAATTATACTGGATCCTTTACATAATTTATTAAGAAAAGGAGAAAAATTCGTTTGGTCCGATAAATGTCAAGAATCATTTGAAACTATAAAAAAACTACTGTGCTCAAAACCAATTCTAGCTATCTTTGATCCGGACCTGCCAATACAGGTTTATACAGACGCCAGCATACAAGGTATAGGTGCGATTTTAAAACAGATTCAACCCAACGGCGATGAAAAGCCTTGCGCATATTTTTCCAAAAAATTAAACAACTCTCAGAAAAAGAAAAAAGCCATATATCTTGAGTGTTTGGCAATAAAAGAGGCGGTGAAATACTGGCAACACTGGCTTATAGGAAAAACATTCACGGTATTTACAGATCACAAACCTTTAGAAAAAATGAATATTAAAGCCAGAACGGATGAAGAACTGGGTGATTTAACGTATTATTTATCACAATTCAATTTTAAAATAATATATTCTCCTGGTAAATATAATATAGAAGCTGATACTTTAAGCAGAAACCCTGTGTTGGGATCGTATGAAAATCAAGATAATAGTTTAAAAGTAGTGAATTTGGTTAAATTAAAAGACATACAAAATGATCAAGATAAAAATGAAGATATCAAAAAAAATTTAAATAAACTAATTTACAAGCATAATATATATTATAAAAAGATAGGAAAAAAAGAAAAAATCGTACTAACTGAGGAGCTAAGTAAAAATATTATCAAACATGTACATTACTACTACTGTCACATAGGAAGACAACAAATGGAAAACAAGATCAAGCCCTTTTATCAGGCAAAAAATTTATTGATTAATATAAAAAAGATTTGCGACAACTGTGATGTCTGTATAAAAAATAAATCTAGAGGTAAATACAAATTTGGACTAATGTCCCACTTAGGTCCTGCTACCCGTCCATTCGAAATAGTATCTATAGATACCATAGGTGGATTTGGTGGTTCTCGTTCAACAAAAACATATTTACATCTTCTAGTAGATCACTTCACTCGATACGCTCATATTTTGACATCCAAAACCCAGAATGCGAATGATTTTATAAAACTTGTTGAAAAAGTAACACAAGATTATAAAATAAACTTGATTCTATCAGACCAATATCCAGGCATAAATTCAAAGGATTTCAAACTATTTTTAGAAGAAAAAGATATACCAATAGTTTTCACTGCAGTAAATGCACCATTTTCGAATGGATTGAACGAAAGGTTGAACCAAACGTTGGTTAATAAAATTCGTTGTAAGATTAATGAAAGAAGGGATAAAATTGCTTGGACAACTATTGCTCACGAATGCACAGAAAAATATAATGAAACTGAACATAGTGTAACAGGTTTTGCTCCAAAATATTTATTAGAAGGAAAAAATGTTGACATTCTACCAGAAGAACTAAAACAAAGTATAACACAGAATCATTTATTACAAGACCGAAAAATTGCTTTTGAAAATAGTATAAAATCACACAATTATAATAAACAAAGATATGATAAAACCAGGAAACACTATGAACTAAAAGCCGGAGATTCAGTATATGTGGAAAACGGAAATCGGTTAAACCGGAGAAAACTAGATGAATTGAAAATAGGACCCAGATAGTAGAAAAAATATCCAATTCAATTTACAAAGTAAACACGGGTCATAAAAAATTAGAATCAAACCTCTTCCATATTACAAAACTTATTCCAGTAGTAGAGTGAAACAGTAAATTTTGAAATTTAACATAAAAAGGGGGGGAGGGGAGATGTAAACGAAGCGTGTGACACTTCATTTAAATAAAGTTTATTTAACGCGTATGATCTATGAACGTATCCGAACTCACTTTACTTTATGGAACTGTTGGCGACATTGATTCGATGACATTAAGTTTGGAGGTTACGTTAACACATAGTAAACAAAACAGTTACAAAACATAATAAACAATTTCAATATAAAATTATCCATAATCCGTAATATTAGCTTTAAATGTTGTTTCTCTCTCTACAGGTAAGTTTGTAATAGACGTATTTGTTAAAATTGTAATATAAATTTGATTAATTAATAAATTTCTCTCTCTACAGAGCAACTCATTTAAGCTAGTTTCTTTATAAAATATCGAAGAATCATTACACACATATTAAATTTATTTGAATTGGGTACAACAGAGCACGTAATGTTTTTTTATCAAATTGCAAGATGTGCCTAATTTTCCAATCTTATATCATGGCAAAATTCAAAACATTGGAGATATAATAACAGCCCTTACGTGTAATTGATCTGGACACCCACTAGACCAGGTATATAGCAAATAGAAACATGAAATTTTTTTTAGTACCCTTTTTTTTACTTGGGGAAAATCCTCATGGGACCGTCTCGGTCGCACTGGGGGGTTGCGCGAAACCGAGGTTTGTCGGACTTGTACCGACTAAAAACCCCAAGGTCACTTCTTCTGCGCATTGACGGGGATCGCGGGACCTGTAATCAATTCGCCACAGCCCCGTCGCGCCGCGCCCGCTGGGCACAAGCTCGGAGGAAGATATCTTCCCCGACACTGCTCATTGTATTTAGGCAGAGCACGTCACAATGCTCTGCCTACTTCTCGAGGGTCGCTAACCAGTCGCTCAGGGCCCACACCCTGAGCGGCCGCGACCCCAAAGGCATCAGCGTACCGGTCGTGGATCGACCGATCGGCTGGTACTGATGTGCCGGGGCGGTTGCCGGCACCCCGGTGTCTTCTTCGAGCAGCCTTCTGTCGCTCTCGCTCTGCGGCAAATAGAAACATGAACTTAATCCATGACAACCTAAATTGGGTACACAATGCGTGGTCAACGTTGCATACTGTAATCGGATGAACTCATTACAGGATCAAGAATGGGGATGTTGCTGTCAAGGAGGCCAATATCCACCGGTGTGCATGATGGCGCTGTAAGTAATGCTGATAATGGTTCAATAAGCAAGTGTTTTAAAATTGATCACTTTAACATAATTATAAATTTATAGTTTCTGTATAAAGGATCTCTTGTTTTCTATCGCTGTGCCACTGGCAATTTTTTCACTAGAATTTCACTTTGTTTGTATGGAAATTTACTTTGTTGTGTATGTTGCGCTATTATGTAATTGGAGAGGTGCGCTGTAGATGTGTATGGCATGTTATTTTTTTTAAAGCCTATTAAAATACAATAAAACTACAATCGAATCCATAGCCCGACCTTGTACTGCGTGTGTCCCCAACCGCTGACCGCAACCATTTGTCCTGGCCGCACGTCCTCCAGACTGCCGATAGCGATTGGCCTGGTTTCCAGATTCACGGGGACCGCCTTCTCTAGCAGCAGCAGTTGGTAGTCGAAATCGTGGGAGTGTGTGGTGTTGTCGACGCCCCACAGAGGATGGACGAAATGCGCACAGACTGCATACCTCTTGGCCTTGCTCCGATAAGTCGAGCCGGCTAAGATGAAATCATCTTTTTGCCTGAAAACAAATTAGAAAATCTAAGAGAACTTTTTTTGTTTAACAGACTAACTCTTTATTTCAATCACAGCAGATGGAATGTGAAGACGAAGCTCATGTTACTATCAGGTTCAGACGGCGTTGAACAAAATCTTCATACAATCTGAATGTACGTAACTAAAGAAACAGTATGCCTGTTATAAAAGCTAAAGTTAGTCTTCCCGCTTGCTTCGCGATGCAGTATCGTCCCTGGATATATATTAGGTGAATCATTACAGAAATTTACAGGAAAGGCATCGGAAGCATTGAGATTTTTACTAAAAATTATTTATCAGGTTTGTTTAGGTTGATACAGTTCTTAATATTATCTACTAGCTGATCCGGCAAACGTAGTTTTGCTATATAAGGTTTTGTAATATCTTCTAAGATGTTCATTGAAATTAAGTGATTTCAAAGACAATTTTGTTCACAATTACATACTCTTAATCAACAACAACCCTGTAAAAGTAAATAAATAAGTAAATAAATAAACACATTTATTTGGATAAAGATTAATATTATTACGTTGATACAACTCTTAACAAATAATGCATTAATTTCGACCAAATTTGTTTACCATAAAAACGCTTCTAGTGACTTAATATTAAAAGATAGACATATACTGTCATATACATTTTTTTAGATCATTTCAAGAGAAATAATTCTTTCTTACATATATTTTTGGTATCTTTAACCGTTTTTGCAGCGCACGCAATGGAAGCCCTCAAGGATGAATCATTTTCCCGTTTTTTTCACATTTTCTATTATTTCTTCGCTCCTAATAATTGCATCGTGATGTTATATAGCCTAAAGCCTTCCTCGATAAATGGTCTATTCAACTCAAAAAGAATTTTTCAATTCGAACCAGTAGTTCCTGAGATTAGCGCGTTCAAACAAACAAACAAACAAACAAACTCTTCAGCTTTATAATATTAGTATAGATTTATTTATTTATTTAATAAACCAACGATATATACAAGAAATAATAAAAAAAACATATATAGGTTTCCAGTTTTTTATATTGTATTTGCATATTTATTACTAAACTCTTTTTGGCAATTATTTTTTTCTAACTTTTGTATAATTAGTCAATGTTTTTAACTAATACTGTAGCTATCTGTAAATAGTATCTATTGTTAATGCACAACTAGTGCATATGATTATATTGTTCCAATATTAATCAATGACCTCAGACTAATTATTGTTGTAAATAATAACATAAGCGATAGTTAATAGAATATTGCTTGTGGCGTCATCTATGTTAGATATACCATACTTTATGTTTTTAAGAAAGACTTGTAAATTACAAACATTAATTAAAATATTTTGTTATTTTATTTAAGTTATATTTCCGAAATTATTTAATAGTATTTCCATTTATTATTACAATATTTTAATCAGAAATGTCATGACGCAACTTGTAAGGCGCGAATCGCCGTACTGAAACTATTCTCTTTGATTGTGTCGTGTTTTTGACTAGTTTTTGTGTTTTTATAACAAACAAAGTGTGAATTCCTCGTTAACTGTGTGTTTTATTGAGATCTGTACATAGAAACTCGGCATAGAGCTGACATATACAATGATACTATTAAATAAATAAATAAATAGAAAAAATAATCTTAAAAACTAGATATATTAGATAAATGATTACTTTTCTAGTAAATATTTATAGTTGATCTGATACTCACTTACAATGAGCAGCCGTGATGACCCAGTCTGGGGCTATGAGAGTTCCGCCGCAGTACAGCCCGTATAGGACCTGGTAAGGAACTTGCTTGATGGATACCTGCTTACCCCCCACTATACGAAACTGTACCTATAAATATTGATAATATTATCAACTGAACAAAACGTTTACATTTTTACAATAGTAAAAAAATAGAAGAGCGAATAGATCAATAAATAAAATAAGCCTTTATTTCTACTACTTTTTTTATATAATAATATAATAGATCTAATATAATAGATCAATAGGATACTGTATAATAGAGTGTTGTATATGGCCGGTGTGAACCGTAGCAATCAAGCCCGGGGTCACCACATGTGGAACATGAGCCGGTTGTTGTGGCGTAGTGACGTCTCTACTGCTTGTAGGAGGCTTGTAAATCAAAGGCAGTATTAGCATGAATCCTCCTTTATTATTTATTTGGCGCGTGTTTTATATGATTCGCGTGGCCTAGATATCGCGCATTGAACTTCTAATACATTCAATTAGCCTTACTCAGAGTTATCAACCTCTGTGAACTAGGCAGCCGACTTTCGAAAAAAAATTTTTTGATATTTTCATCGGATTCTACATCGTTTGTACCCGTTTCTATCACTTTGATTTTTGTTTGTACCTCAAACCAAAAAAGTTATAGCGTTTTCAAAATTTGACCCGCAGCCGACTTTGGAAAACCAAAAATTTTCCCAAAGGGTCTGATTCAGGGTTGTTTGTACCCGTTTGTACCCCCTTCATTTTTCCATTTTCTCAAAACCCAAAAAAGATACAGCGATTTGAAAATTTAAAAAAATCAACTTCCGTACTTTTTGGGTTTTTTCAATTCTGTAAACGGGGATCGGTAAATGACGGCGCCGTGAGGTTTGTGCTTATAAAACTAATATGTTTTATTCAAAAGCATGCTTGTCCTATCAGTACAAAAAAAGTCGCTAGTACCTAATATGGTGCTGACATCTACCTACATTTTTTGTATGAAATAAAATGCAAGGGTTAGTTCTGCTTTTCGCCAAGGTGCGCGCCTGTGTCGCGCGCGCTTTGTACAGCGCGAGTCGGCTCGTTTCGTTATATTTCTCTTTCATATTAGGCATGAACGTTTTATTGTAAAACTTTGTGGGTGTATCTATAAAGACGTAAAAATAAGTTATTTGGTGAATACGAATTTATTTAATTATATTTTATAATATTAGAATTAGATGCACGTAGAGCGTAGGACAAGCATTCTTTTATGCTTGTATAATATGAACGCCACTGGTGTCATGAATATTTGTCCGCTCAACTCTGTAGTGCAGAGCATTCTAGCGGCATATCGCGACTGGTCGCGGTATCACGATTATGTCACAGAATCTGTGAACATAATGTTCGAATTTGTAAAAACGTTGTCCGTAAACGGAATATCTCATAACATTTACGCTCAGCGGGCAGAAATTGTATGCCAAATCGGGAAGCCGAAGCATGGGAAGCTCGATTGTGTCGCTAACATATCGACTCTTGTTTCCCGTCGCCTATTAAAAAGTGAGTCTTCACTTGAACGCCGCGGACTTTGTGCCTCGCGTAGCTGTCACGAGGAAAGTAATTTTTTTCCCGTTTTGGAGGTCAATCAATCTCCGTTCTACGCTGACGGTATGCGAGGACTCCAAAATGCTATAAACGAGTCCTGCGAATCCCTAGAGACGAAATGCAAGCGCTGTAATAACAATATAATTCTCAACTCGATCGGCGGACCTCATATTTTTATAGATATTGAGTGCCTCGAGTGGCCTTAATTAGCAAAGAGATGTACATTCCTGCCAAGAACGATGGAGTTCACTATAAGTGAAATCGCAATTAATCTCGAAGTTTGTAACTTGGAATACAAACTAGTAGCTGAAATAATTTACAGCGGTGGACCAAATGAAAGCGGAGATGGCATAGGCTATTATTACCCGTTCGTAAGAAGGATCACTGGGAAATGGGAAGTCCATGACGACCTGAATTCCAATAGGAAACCACTTCTTGCTTCCGCAAAGAAACTCCTCTTAAACCAGAGGATATATATGTTATTTTATGTGAAAGAGCAGTGACAACATATGATATAAATATTAAATGATGATTGTTATGGCGTTAATCACTTTGAAAACAATCCAAAATGAACAAGGAATGTGAAACACATACAGGGTGATAGGTAATGCGATACATTCCTTGATAGAAGTTGAAGTGCGGCTTAATTGCAGTCATTTAAGTCATATGACACCATGTCCGAAATTTGTTCAATTCTGAGTTATTCAAGATTTAAATATTTTTATGAAAAAAACTCCAGTTTTTATGTTAAAATGTGCCCTTGTAGTGACGAATACAAAATAATGTTATTGTTTTTGCTGTATTCGTGTAGCCAAATAATAGTAATCTCATTTAAATTAAAATTTGCATGAAGGAATCGTCATTTCTTAAATAATAGCTAAAAACCATATATCATTTTGCAAAAAAATTATGTTTTAGGTAACTCGTTCATGTTTGTCGGTCGGGTTGTATTGATGATTGCTTTTACTTTTTTAAAACTCTTGCAATTTTTTTCGATTTGAGGTACAAACGAAACGCAAAGCGGTACAAACGAAACGCAAAGCGGTACAAACGGTGGGTTTTGAAAAAATGGAAAAATGAAGATGGTACACACGACCCTGAATCAGACCCTTTGGGAAAATTTTGATTTTCCAAAGTCGGCTGCGGGCCAAATTTTGAAAACGCTGTAACTTTTTTTGGTTCGAGCTACAAACAAAAATCAAAGTGGTACAAAGGGGTACAAACGATGTAGAATCCGATTGAACATCAAAAAATTTTTTTTCGAAAGTCGGCTGCTAAGTTCACAGTGGTGAGTTATCACCATAATATCAGTGTTACAATAAATATTGGGATGCAATATATCAAGTGGTCATTAATATAATAGACGCCAAAGTCATCGGACGCGGCGTGTGCGCTAACTGCAAGCTACAGTTGGGTTCATTTAGATCAACTAATCCTAAACTTCCAGAGTGGACTGTATATTTACAGTTCCTATATCTGATGTACATTTTAAAAATGGCAGGGCGATTATCCGATCTGGGTGTTGACCGCAATACAAGACTGTTTCAGGGATTCGCTTCAGCTTATCGAGTTTTGATAGCAGCTCATGTATTCAGTCATTCTTGTACTTATAGACCTTCCGTTGGAGTATATATTAACGAATATTGCAATGGCGGCTGTCAATGGATTTGTCTCTTGGCAGTCGTCGCCATTCATGGACCTCACTGTACTTCCATCAGGTATGGTGTTGTTATTTCATCAAGCTAAGCTTGGTTTAACTAACTTTGGCTGTTATTAAAAAAAATGGAGCACATAAACCATTAGTCACTTATAAACAGCTATATCCATAATTAGACCACAGTTTATGTTGCTTCTTAAGAAGAAGAACTAGGCAGGGGTAGTCTTCCAAAATAACTCTATCTTTGTCGAGTGGATTACGGTAACTCACTTCCACATCTTCATCATTAGAGACTTCGAGTTCCGCGGACTCCTCATCAGCGGCCATGGACTCGTGGAAGTACTGATAGTTTCTCGGAGGCACTCGCCGCGTCACGTACATTCGGTGGTATTTGTTGACGCACTCTGGAGTCAACAGGCCTTTGTACGTACCTTACGTAAAATAATATTTATTTATTTATTTTAATAATAACATCAGAGCACATTTCCTTAAAATTATTAACAAAAATAAAAAACTGCAGCCAGTGAGAAAGTTACATTTGCTAATTAAATTTTGTTATTGTGTTTTAGGCTCCTTCGTTAGAATAGATGTAGATGAGTGATTGTGTGTGTTTATTTTAGAGTTGCCTGTGACTCATCGGACTGCAGTTTAGAAATAATACTGTTAAGGGCTTGATTACAGCTTCATTAAAACATATCGATGTTATTGAAATGTTTATGTTTATGTTTTTGTGTTTGTTTGTTTCTGTTTGTTTGAACGCAAAATTTTATTATATATCCAGTATACACCTTTACACGCGCAATGGGGGGGGAGGTTGTCATTAATTAAAATACATCAACATTTATTATTTCTATCCCTGAATTATTAATATTTTCTGAAAAAAGTTGCGCTTATACAGATTTGTAAGTAGTAATTGCAATCTTACTATAAAAAATAAATATATAATAATATATGTATAAATATATTTATTTATGTAATAAATTAATATTAAACATAAAATTTTATGTATTTTTAATTTTGGAGAAATCTGAAATAAAGTTATTATTATTATAACTGTCAAGTCTATCCTTTTTTTATTTTGTTGAGCCGGTGGAATTCCCCCAATGACCGTTAGGATAGCCGTGAGGGCAGCTGCCCCGGTATGTCAGTCTCCTATTGAGTAAAACCACCAGAGACTTCCTCCAATCGCAGGGTGTGACGGGCTACGGGAAAATACAAAACCGCGGCTCAGTGCGCAATACTCTTCTTTAGGGCAACACCTAAATGTAAGGGAGATGGAAGATAAGAGAGATTGCCAAGTGGTGCGTTGGATCACGCACAGCACTGCTGGAGTATAGCCTAAGCAGTAACCCCATCAGACGTACCGCTCAGCCCACTCTCTGAGGCCCACAAAATAGGCGGGGAACCCGGTGGCTTCGTGGTAGCTTGGCCGTTGTAAACAAGAAAAAGCTGTTTGCCTTAATGGACTTCCTCGCGACAGCGCAGGCCTACCCGCCGACTTTATAGCCTGCTGGTCTGCACTCTTAGGCTCGACACCTTACTACTACCCTGAAGGCTACTAGCCGTGGTGGCTGCCGGCAGAATAGAATAGCACCCCCCTCTTCTTGCTGAGGTGTCGTAAAAGGCGACTAAGGTATCTCTTTAACACCGCAATTCAACCAGGTGTTCAGAGAAGGAAAACTCGACCAAACCTGCATCCTACTCCCTCCCGATCGTACTGGTTCTCCTTTCCATCGGGCCAGAGGGATCTCGGACGAGAGAGTGCTTTTCTGGCAGCGCGTCCAGTTATGCACTTAAATATCTCCTGCGCAATTGATTGTTTCCGAAAACTGGGCCTTGATTTTCTTAATGGGCGTTGAAACAGTCGCCGTGGCCGAATCCGGCTAGGACATCATCATCATCACCCTGAAGGTCCATGAAGGTTTCCACCAGGTCAACAGAAAGGTCCTTAATAATACTCCTTCTCATATATCTCAATCAGTTGTAGTTTTATTAAAAGTACTATTATATGTATTTAGACCATGTCACCTTAATTAATATTTTCTATGATTTTTTATTCAATAAATGATCGCCATGTTTTTTAAACTGTTATATTTTTACTTTTGTACTGATTGATATAAAACTAACATTAAATATTACAGGCAGCGCTCCTCGGTAGGTACGGCAGTGAGAACCGCAAACAAATCGGTTAAGAGAGATTACCGCTCACAAATGCGCACATACATTTATGTGTGTGTATTTATAAACGATTCCGACACATTTTTACTAATCTACATCGCGCAAGTGAAATTATTCTGTAAGGCGATATATAGACGCTCTCAAAGAACTTTTCATCTAGATAATAATAGATAATAGGTGCTGCAGGAATGGATTTATTATATATATATTGATTCGTTAAATACAGTTTTCAAAATTTCCGATACTATGTTTTCTACATTATCCTCAGATTAGGGATGTCGAAAATGAAAAAAAATATCGATATATCGATATTTATTAAAATATCAATATCGGTGTCGATATATCGAAGGTAAAATATCGATATATCGATATATCAATTAAATCTCGATAAACACGAAAGTATTTTACCAGTATTCCTTTTTATTAGACAAAATTAAAAAAATATCAAGAACTTAAAGGCGATCTTCTAACTTTAAGATCTATTTAAGATAGCAAACAAAAATTAATAATAAATAAATAAATGGCGGCAAATAATATGCATGCAACAAATTCAGATGTCAGCGCATACAACGTAACAAAACATAATACTCAACAGTCATAGACAATATAGCTTTCTTTTTTTTTTCGTTCGGTCCTATCTTCTACAGTTTCAGATTTCAGCGACTTCACTGCCACAAGAATTTAAAAAATATCGTTTTCGATACAATTTTCGACACTGGATATTTTGTATCGATATATCAATGTATCGATATTTATTCGACAAGCGTACCTCATATGCAAAAGAAAGTATCTGTAATATTTTATATAATTTTTTAATTAAATTTACGACGTGCTTATTCTCTTTCTTGGTTCATTTCTACCCGTAGTTATCCAATATTTAACTAAACTGCCAATATACCCTCGCCCAACAGCACCACTACAGTTTCACAAATCCGCATCGCAAATATTTCAAATGAAGCAATTAAAGTCAGTAATCAGTGTTTAAATGTATCACAAATTTGTTTTAGAAACATAATTCCACTCACCATTGTCACATTGAACAAGGCATAAGAAAACACAAGATAATAACACGTAGACATAATGAGACATGTTCACAGTTCACAGTTCACAGCATATCGTTCTTGTAAAACATCATACGTTCCGTTGCTCTTATTCCATACTCGACGTTAATGTCGCAGTCAGTTATTGAAATCAGTTAAACTGGTTTAACGTTAACCAAACATAGGCAAAATGTAATCAGATTAATGATTACAGAATGTAGTTGTATTTTATTTTCGTTACTCTGTAATTATAATTAAATCTCTTTAAATAATCAATGAGTCATAAATTTTTATGCAATTGAGGATTCCTTAGTGTTTAAAATGTTAGGGTGACGGATGGAGATTTTCCACTGGGTCACAAAAAAATGTGTTTGAAACATAGATGGGCAAAATGTAATCCTTGGAATGATGAAAGTACTTGTACTCGTAATCGTTTTTAATCTGATTACACTTTGTCTATCCTTGACATCAACGATTATTTAATCATACAACCTGGTACGAACAGGACCTATTATTAATAGTCAGTTTTTGCTCCAAGGTTTTTCAAAAATTTTTGTATAGACACATATAAATGTTCACAGGGAACGCCTTCGAAAGACGAAACTTTTGAGGTGTCGGGGTCCTCTCTTCAACCAATAGACTCTGAGAAAAAGCCAAAAAACCAAAAAAACCTATTCCCTTAAAAACATAAATACAAAACAAAAACCTAACCTAACGTGTTTACTTTTGCGAAAACTTAAATTATTTAAGCAGTTTGCATTTAGCACGTAGAATCATAAACAAAATATTGTGCTTGATATAACAATTGTACATAAGGGATTGTTTGTTCTCGGCCCAAAGTATAAGGAATACGGTCCCTGGTTGGTGTGGGGGGTTCGACAATTACTTCCACTTACCTCTACTGCCGCAATGTGTGATATGCACGCTGGCCAGCGGATTGTTTGAGGGTCTCGCGTCAGAGGCCTGGCACTCCACTAGCACAAATAATAGTCCAAAAAATTATCATTTTTTATAATATCTTATGGCACGAGACAACGAGGTTTTTAACGATGCGCCCAAGCGTGGTGTGTCACCATCGAACGACGAAACGGTAGTGGTGGCAGCGAAAGATTTGCGCTACTACCCTCACACCATGCTATTTTATTGGTCGATGTTAAAGCGATATGCGAATATGTTAGAATCCACCGTAACCTACCCTATAACTAACTATTAAATAATGTTGTATGAAAATTAACTAAATATCGGTACGCGGCCACAAGAGGGATAGTTGCAACCATCATATCCTGTTGGCTCTGTCATCTCCGCAACATCACGTAGACTTGGCATCCAGAACAGAGTACAACGGTTTTACACGCCTAACTAACAAAACCTATTGTATAAGACCCAGGTAAGGCCATACATAGAATACTGTTCGCATCTCTGGGACGGTTCTGGCTAGTACTAGCTTAACGTACTAAATAAATTGCAGCGAAGTGCTATCCAAATTGTGAATGATCCTGATTTGACTTAGCATCTTAAACCACTCCAGTTGCGTAGATATATTGCGTCGCTGAGCGTTTTCTACCGTCTGTATCATGGCGAATGTTCTGAAGAATTATTCAACCTTGTTCCATTCTCTACCTTTCATAATAAAACCACACGCACGGGCTTACAGAGTCACAGCTTATACGGTAACTCACGTCACGTTAGTTTAAAAAACTCTTATAAACGTTACAACGCTGTGTTATACATTAGTACAAACACGAACGCTCTGCTTAACACACTCAACGCGTGAAATTGTGGTGTATGACGCCTGAATCAGCTCCGCGGACTGAGGCCGATACATAAGTAAGTTCGTTCCCGGATTTCTTTTTCAAAGTTCTCATCAACTCACATGCACCAGGGTCCTTTAAATGAAACGTGATGAGATATTTACGCAGGCCGGCATGATCGCTGTGACTATCGATTGATTTTTCATTACTGTTGATAGTCGTTGTCGTTTTTTGACTGCATCGCGCTTACCATCGGGCGTGGGGTGGCCTATTATTATCTTGCTTTGCATTCTTTGGCGTAAAAAATCTTAAATAGTACAAAAATCAACATAATTAATCAAGTTGCAATCCAAGTTAGTTAAAATTCAGATGGTCTAAATTGTTTTTATAAGTGACTAAAGCAGACGTTATATATACTGGAGTTCATTTGGACAATACCAAAATATTTTTTTTTAGAATTTTCTCCCAGTAATTGCTTACAAAATTTCCAGTTTTACCGCAACATCGACGTGACGCGTGACTAAATCTAAATACACGCTAATTCCGTCAAGATGATTGACATAAAATGATGTAGAATACATATACGCCGTTTCTCGTAATCATGAAGTATAAATAAACCCAAATCTGAATACATTAGTGTGTTTTGTGGGGTTTTATTTGTTTTTATATGTTTAGTAAGACAAAATATGACGACACTTGAGAGTGTGCGGATGAGTTATATAATGAAATCACCCCTCCCCTTTCTACGTGCGGATTTGCACCCATACGTGATTGACGTTCCAGCTGCTCGCACGGGGCGATTTTTCTCCCCTTCGTGCTGCCAACTGCCAAGGAGTGGAAATCGTTTCCCGCGTCTGTTCTTCTAACACCTTATAACATGAGAATCTTTAAACGTTGATTGAATCTGTAGTTGTTGAGTGAGCGCGCTTCATCACCGGCCTCTTCATCACTTTCCATCCGGTGACATTGGGGATAAGCGCCAGCCGGTCTCTAATAAAAAAAAAAACTAAATAATGTTAGTATTAATAGAATAAGGACGTAAGGTCTTACGTACTTAACGCGAGGAGGTGTCCTTTCGATAGAATCATCTATTTGCAGTCGCGCTTGGATCTTTCTGCCAGCTCTACGCATCCCGGGGCTCGAACGCCTTTAAGCATGACAAATAGTGGATCAAACCCCAGAACTTTTTACTCAGAGAAATTATAATTCATTAATTATCTCTTAAAAGATTAATATTAAGAGAGTCAACGTAAACTTTAATTATTCTGTTAATAACATTTTCTGTCATGCATAATATAAATATACCGTATAGGAATTTGATTAAATAAATTGCGCACAATTATTTCCAGAACTAAAACGATTATTTTAATATACTTAAAGCAATGATTTTTTTTATCTTTAAGATTTACAAGCGGACGCTTGACTTCAATCACACCTAGTGGAATATGAAGTTGAGCCCGAGGATAGACCGCATCTGCCTAAATAATTCCTATTCACTCTTTACTTTAAAGGCTCCAAGTCATGAAATCGTGAAAATATGCTCGCTGGAAGCATATTCAACTCGGCTGTTCACATGATGAATGTAGAAGCGAATCTCTTCGTGGGATGTAAGGAACGTCCACCACACACGGATGGTATCCGATACGGTGCCTAATGGTTTTATAGTGAAATGGGGCTGGTGGAATTAGAGAACATAGCTCCTGAGAACACTCCCCATACTGCAACTGACTACGAGGCAGGTGACTTTACAGCGATGCTCGATGTTCTGCAATTAATCTCAGACCAAGAGTCATCCTTTTTTTTTTATAACCCGGGGGAAATCCCTGACGGACCTCAGAGGGCGATGAGGGTCGCCCCCCGGTGTGTCGGACTTGCACCGACTAAAACCCCCGGGGTGTTCCTTCTCTCCGTTTAGCCGGGACCGGAGGTACAGCAGCGTCCACTTCTCCGGCCCGCGACGACGTCTGGCCTATTCGGTAGGCCTCACCTCTGTGTTTACGAGGGGCTAAGTAATGGGCCACCCATCGCTCTCCTCATAAGTAGTCTTGGAGCGGTGTGCGGGAACACGTCACACACCGCTCTCGCCTGGATAAGTTAGGCGACGCGCTCCCTCAAGCGCGCCGCCCAACCAAGAGTCATCCCTAACAAGACTACAAGCCCTTCTGTAACGTGTAAATTTCATTAATGACGATCATAGAACATGGAATTTGAACCTATCCAAGATTCAGTTTGCTATAAATAATTCCGTTAATGAAGTTACTGGTTACACACCTACATTACTAGTACACGCCCGAGAATCACTAACCCGTGGCTCACACTACGTAGAAAATGATTCTCATGATGAAATTATTTTACTGGCACAGGCTGATTATGCCCAAAGTGTGGGAAGTTTGGCTCATACTTTTGATAATGTCTAAGCCGCCCTTTATCACAGCTATTGGAAATCTAGTCTGAGACACATCCTTAAACTAAAAGAAACTTAATTTGCTGTAGGTGATATTATTTGGATAAGATGTTACTTTCATGCAACAAAGGTGCATAATTATGTAAAAAAAAAAATTGCACCGAAATATGAAAAGTGCAGAATAATAGGATAACGGTCACCCTTAGTATTACATTAATTATTATTAATATTCCACCTGTGTATCTCAACGGGATTCTACTTCGTAATGTAACGCAGTTCAAATACCTTGGCTATGTGGTAGCGCCATGGCCAACGGACGTTTAAGACATTGATGGGCGGCGTAGGGCGAAGGCTGCTCGTTGTACAATCTATACTTCGCCCGCGGGCTTGCGCGCCGCACTAGGGAAGTCAAACTAACATTGTTCAGGACGTATTGTCATGTTGCTCGTGCATTTTGTGGGTAAGATACTCGCAGAAGGCTTACAATACCCTGCGTATTTAGGGAGACGTTGGGGCTGCCCCGGCTCTGTGCTGCGTTGAGGATATTTGCCGAGGTAGGATTGTATGGTTTTTAGAGAGGAGAGTGGATGGACCTTTCATACAGCTTAGGGTAGGGAGACTGATACACGCTGGTATTTGTGTTATAAATTAATATCACCTAAAAAAATATTATGATTGTTGTTTGTTTCCTTTCTTATACAACAATCGGAGAAATGTGAAATAAAGTTGTTATTATTATTATAATCATTTTGTATATATATAATCAGTCATAAAAGTACAAGATTTTCTTTGTTAAAATCAAAATTCCTTTTAGAAATTTTACATAGCCTACATTGCGCAATTTATTTTTTTTATTTTCAAGTCACGGATAGAATCGCTCCACAAATGACTATCTTTGTAATTTTGAATAGGTAGCCAAGGAACAGTTGTTTTTTTATTACAGAATGGCTTGCGCTTGACTTCAGTCTCACCTGTTGGAAAGTGATGATTCAGTCGACGTTAGAAGATACCCATGTCATAAGAAGTTAGAATAACAAACGCGGAAAGCCAATTTCACTCCTTGTCGGTGCACAGCAAAAAAGAGAAGGCGGTTTTGGCTTTGCTAAAGTTAAAACGCCAATGAGAGGGTACAGGCGCCACACTGCATTCATATACATATCATATATAGCTTTTTTACACTCACCTTGTCACAACAAACACACACACACACACACACGCACACACATCTATCTCTAATTGTTGCGAGTTCACTGTTTTTTTTCATTTTCCTTTTCTTTGTTAGTTTTTAAATATTATCATTGTGTAATTGGCACAGCTTGTCAACTGTACCGAATGTATAATGTATAGTATATGTGCTATTCAATGATTGTGAATAAATAAATAAAATAGAATCGCCTCGTGTGAGCAGTTTGAACGTCAACTGCATATTTGTGCAAACTCGCCCGGCGTGCAATTTATGGTGGAAGAGGTAGGGGAATTGAAATTGTACAACTCAGCCGCACACTGTCCAGAGTATAGTCTATAGAAAACCCAACGGCAGGCCACTCACAAGTCGGTGTTCCATGCTGTGTAGCTTACTCGACGTAAAAGCCTCAACGGCAATGAATCGCCGAGCTCGGCGACATACTATATATCAATAGGTCAATAGGTCTCGACATATTTAACGAGAGTGTTTGTAAATATAAAAATATTCGAGAAGATTGTTAAATAGATTATTGTTTTTTTTTTTCATTTTGCAAATTTCATTAGTATATTTCTTTTTATGTCACTCGTATTTTTATTTTACTTTTCTTCTGTACATGTAGTCTACACTTTTAAATACAGTCGCATTTGTAATGTACCCTGATCATGTCTGATATTATTTTATGTGTTAATGTAGACTGTGTAAGTGTACTTATAAATAAATAAATAAATATTTTGCATGTACATTGAATCATTGTATATGTAACAATTAAAGGCTGACCTCTTCGTTTGATTTGTTTAGTTTGGTTCACACTGTCGTTAAAAATATGATAACACAACGATACCTAAAATTTAGATGTTCATATAGGAATACGAATACCGGTGTTGTTTTTGATTGGCATTTATTCGAAATAGGATAAAAAGCAAATAAGAAAAGCTTTTTACTTATACCAATAAAGTAACAAGCAATATAAAGGAAGGAAAAGATGACAATTCTTGTGTATAACTGTCGCTGTTCGTAAATACATGTGTCGAGATATTTCATCAATATCGGGCCCGCACCCGCCCGCGCCGCCCGCCTCGCCCCGCGCTCGCCCTGCGTACAATCCGCAAATAATAAGTCAGGAATCAATTTCCCTTTCCTCGCATGTATGAACTATATCGCAGTTGATACAAAAACAGTAAGAACATCAGCTGTTGTTGTTGTTGTTGTTTATTCGCCAAAAGGCAGGCAAAGGATCGAGCCATACAGCCTTGTCTTCTTTATTTATTTCATTTATTCAAAGGCCGAGGCCATGTCTTCTTTTTCTCCAATTTAAAAGGCCGAAGCCATGTCTTCTTTTTCTCCAATTCAAAAGGCCGAAGCCATGTCTTTTTTTTTCCCCAAGAACATCAGCTGTATTTGACAACTTGTAACATTCTTTGATCTTGACTCGGAACAATTACCACATCGCGCAATTGAAAGAGAAACGTATCGATATTCTCGGCGATGATGCTAGTTTGTGCAAGTATCTCTTCCCCCCAAGCCCAAGTCATAGAACGGTAGAAAGACGGTCGCCGGAAGACCATTCCATAGCCTAAGTACTCGGCTGCAGAAAGAGTTAGAAAACTTCTTAGTACTTGCCGGGATGTGAGTTACCGTATAAGTTTTAGACAACGATGATTGCATTAGTAAGGTTTTGTAAACACTGCACAATGTTAAACTGTTCAAATAAAATTAATAATCATGTAGATAGCATTGTCTCTAAGGGATTTAAATGCTTAGGCTTCATATTACGCAATTCTAGAGATTTCAAGTCACCGTCTACAAAAATCCTATAATACGTAGACGTCGACGTAGAGTTGCCTGCCTCTCGGTCTTTTACCGGTTGCACGGTGGAGAGTGTTCTCAGGAACTACATTCTTTGATTACACCAGCCCCATTCCACCACAAAACCACTAGACATCGTATCGGATACCATCCGTATGTGGTGGATGTTCCTTATATTCACACGAAAGGATTTGCTTCTACATTTATCATGCGAACGGCTAAGGAGTGGAATATGCTTCCAGCGGCCATATTTCCGCGATCTTATGACCTGGGAGTCTTTAAGAGAAGAGTGAATAGGCATTTGCTAGGCGATCGCGTTTCATCATCGAACTCATCTTCACCTTCCACCAGGTGTGATTGAGGTCAAACGTTCGTCTATAAATTATTAAAAAAAAATACAAAGCACTGGTACGTAGTGGCTTGGAATATTGTAGTACAGTCTGGAATCCTTTTTATGATATTTATATAAAGCGTTTGGAAAGTATACAAAAACCATTTTTACGGCATCTTAACTTTTCCTGTGGTTTTTTTTTTTGGCGTGTCCTTCGTTGGTGGCCTGGGAAAGACCTTCACAACAAAACCCGGCTTGGTTTTCCTGTGGTCTTGGTAAAAAATTATGAAGTTATTGCGATCGGTTGCAGTATTTTCATATTATGAATAGTTTAGTCGATCGAAGACGCATGCTTGACTTAGTTTTTCTTTACAAAATTGTTAACAACCTTCTCGAAGCTCCTAAGATTTTACCATCTATTGCATTTTCTGCTCCAACTAGATTACCCAGAGCTACTAGATATCTAATTTTAATTTGTTCCGAATTCCAAATTATTCCACAAATTTAGGTCAAAATATACCCCTATGCAGAATGACAAGGCTATACAATTCTACACACATAATCTATATTAGGGTAGGCAGAGAGAATAGAACGCCACTTCGCTCGAGACCCTCAAATTATGTTGCCAGCATTTACTTGTCTCTCTATATACTCAACATCACACATACCATTTCTTGTTAACATAATAACAAGGTAATATCTCATAAGGTAACATAAAATGGATGGATAAACATACAAGATTTCGAGTCTAAAATAATTTATTTGAAAAAAATCCATTTTTACCTTGCACTTTAAAAGAAAACTGCCTAACTTAAGCGGATCTATGTCACTGTTAACGATTCCACTGGCGTAGCATTATGAAGAGCCAGTGAGCTAAGATTGCGTATAAACTGCACGCCAACGGCGGGTGGCTTGGAGCACCCCCCCTCCACTGAGAGGGTACAAAGAATATACCAATATTATTATGCTAATTTTTATCTGTATCCAATGGCGTTTCTTTCTAAAATCGTGTTCTCAAAATATCTCTAAGAAAGATCATTGTTTGTTTCTTGAATAATCTAGAACGAATAAGAGTCATATCCCAGCTAGGACTAAGAAGTTCTCTAAGTCTTACATTTACAGAGGCATTATACCATAAAATGGTCTTCGGGCGAGCATGTTCCCATAATATTGGGTCCTTTAAACGAAGCGTGATAGGTATTTGAGCGGACCGGTATGATCGCTGCTACTACCGATTGTTTTTTTTACTGTTGATAGTTGCAGTTGTTTTTTAGACTGCACCACAATTACCATCAAGTGTGGTATGGCCACTAGGCCTAATCAGGATAAAAAATACCACAGCGACGCCTTGATAAAAGGAATGTCATTAAATAGAGTAGCAGACATATGGAACAAGCTGGTTCCCACTTGTATTTAATTTTATTAATGGTTGACTACGAAAGATCGCTCCTAGTGATATGGACATTTGTTTCCCCTAGTTGAAGTGTACAGCTTCAATACAACTCTAGGTACACAAAAAATTCGTGCCTTGTATTGTTTAGTATATCTTAGAAATGTGTTTTATTATTGTGCGCAGCACAACGGAGTCTCTAGAGTTAGGTAGTCAGTAGCGAGCCCTCGCCGAATCTCCTGTGAGCTTTTTTTGTAACCCCGGGGGAAAATCCTGCATAGGGCCATCAGGGCCGCTGTGAGGGCGGCAACCCCGGTCTAACAGACAACTACTAACTAAAAACCGCCGAGTTACCCCTCAAATTACTTCACCTGAGCCTGTGAAACCAAATTTATTCAGACGCCCGGGATGCGAAAGGCCTTGTTGAGGCTACCGCTCTGGGAGAGGTGAGTGTAAAAAACCTACCACTCAAAAATCTCTCCCTTGGGCGGCGCGCCGGATACTGCGCATCGTCTCTCTGTCATCCGGACAGTAGACTCTCTCTAGTCTACCGCCCAGTCTCCACTGAGCTTCATCAAGTTCAACCGTATACAGATTTAATTCTGAAGGAAATAATTATTACCAAATAGCAATTTAAAACTATGAAAATATGGTTCCAAAACAATTATTAAAAAAACTACGGGCCAAAAAAATAGAGCATGTTTACGCTCTAAAACTAAAACGAAAGTAATCAAGATGTGCCGTATAGCAAGAAGAAACATAGACCTCAAGAATCACATTGCGGAGGAGCCGAAATGAAATTGTCGCTTAAAAAGTTCCCACATGAGATGAAAAGACGATGTGATTCAGATAGCTGCCGCTTCCTGCTTGGAGGTACACAGAGGAGGAGCGGTGGAAATGTTTATTTTTTTTATTTAAATGTTTTTTTCTAAAGAACATATCAGCCCCATTATGCCCTAAACTACATTCTTAGATCCTGGAGGAGTCGCCAATTAGTAAGAGCCACAATCTAGCACAGCATTTTGTCTTCACTGGACAAATGGTCTGCTAAATGCCGTGCCACGCTCTAATACTTTGTCTGCTAATTTTCAAGCTGCTCAACAACGACTTCTTTTGTGTCTCGTTCCGGGCTCGCTCCATCAGCAAGTGGCTCCATCTTCAGTCTTTCAACACATGTCACAATTGAGTGACAAGGCTTCCCTCATGAGATATGCAAAACTTGGCGCTGGATAATGCCCGGAACGGGGTCTTAAACTGAGTTTTATCGTGCCTACTACGCGGCCTCTACCTGGCTTCAGCCAGGGGACATGAAGAGGATGATTAACAATTGTCTTGTACAATATACATACATTTTTTTTACTTCTTCTATCAAAAAAATATTTCCAGTTAAGAGGTAGACTTGTTTAGAGAACGATTTCACCTAGAATTTGTTTTGTTTCTTTAAGTTTGTTTTTTGGGAGTCGAAGTTGCTCGCGTCCGTAGGCTTTACCCTAGTTTCCCTACACGTGACTCCTGGGTGGTGCTAAACGAGCAGCAGCGAGGTGGTAGGGCGTCGGTGCCCGTCTGGATCGCGACCACAGTACATGGGTGTAAAGCCCGTCATAGTGACTAATTTCGGCTTGTCGCGTTTCGGGACCAGCTTGTGCATATCCAGTACCTCATATACCTAGAGACCTTCAGTCGCGGTATGTGTGGGCCGACATGGCGATGTAGACTATCAATGGATTTTCATCCTTTGATAGTCGCTTTCGTTTTTGGACTACACTGTACTTACTATCAGGTACTCTGTAGTCACTATGTCGAGCCAGTGTAAAAAAAAAAAACAATTAAAAAAAAAAAGATTTTTAAATGTACGATAGTGTTTTTTCTTACAGATACCGATTCAAGCTCAGATTTTAAAGCTGAAATTATAAGTAGAGAGTGCAATGTTCTTCCAAGATGGATCTTAGTAGATTTTACGTGATGAACGGATGATGATGATGTCCTAGCCGGTTTTGGCCACGGCGACTGTTTCAACACCGGTTAAGAAATTCGAGGTCCAGTTTTCGGAAACAGACAATTGCGCAGGAGATATTTAAGTGCATAACTGGACGTGCAGCCAGAAAAGCACTCTCTCGTCCGAGCTCCCTCAGGCCCGATGGAAAGGAGAACCAGTACGATCGGGAGGGAGCGGGATGCAGGTTTGGTCGAGTTTTCCTTCTCTAAGCACCTGGTTGAATTGCGGTGTTCAGGAGATACCTTAGTCGCCTTTTACGACACCTCAGCAAGAAGAGGGGGGTGCTATTCTATTCTGCCGGCAGCCACCACGGCGAAACCGATGAACGAATAACCGGGTTATAATTACCAAAATAATAGTTCTTTATTCAGAAGCCTCTATCTAATCTATAGATTTAATCAAATTTGAAAGACATGATATAGATGCTCATTTGATGCGATTTGAAAACATCTCATTTGGTTTACATGCCCTATCTCCTTACATATCGCTCCTTTTAAATCGTACGTATAAATTCATGTAGGAGACGCCTTTCATCCTTTCAAATGACGAAAATCTCTTTCATACATCTTTCATAAGATTTTTATAATGATGCTTTGAAAGCGATAAATATGAAGAGATGATACGGCCGATCTCCAATGAGCCGCGTTGTATTAGCCTCAAATATAATAGACTGGGAGGGATTACTGGGACTGGCACACATTCCTCCAGACAGCTATTGATGGCCCGTGTGATACACACGGACACGCAAATTCGCTGGCAAAATCCTTGATATATATTTTTTTATCTTTATTAACGTTGGTATTAATCTTTTGGTTGGCATTAAAAAGCAGAAGAAAGCGGAAGAGCTTAAAATCCTAAAGAGTTCTGTTAAATCTTGACTAAATTTTTTAATAGCATAATATTTCTTGGATCGTTTAAATGTACCTTTAACGAGTGTAACAAACTCTTTTGGTACTCAAATAAATCATGTCAAAAAAAAAACACTTTTAATTTACAACAATTAGTTTTAGGTTCGCAGGGCTTGAAAGCAGTGTGTATTGTCGAACACAATCTAAATGTAAATCGCCACGTTGGAAAGACGGCTCGTCGAGCTCGCTGCCTGTGTGTAGCATGTGCCGGCGATCAGGTGCAGGCGAGAGGCCTGTCAGCAGCCAATCAGAGGCCGTCGATGCTTCACAGGCCTAATTGCTTTTACTGACACCCTTGAGAGCCATCGTCTGAACTTGTTCAGTTCCCGGCTGATAATAGAACTGGCTACTTGTTTGTGAATTTACATTTGTGATTTGTTCTTTATTAGGTTCTCCCTTCGTTTTATTTTAGTTTTTATTTTTTTATTTCGGTTAGTTGAAGTTTTAATCCTCGACACAAAAAGAGGGGTGTTATAAGTTTGCAGCGCGTATCTATAGCCCTTTCTTAAAGGGATGAACTGATTTTGATGGAGTCTTGTTTCAAAAGTGATGTATTCGAGAGTATTCTAAGCTATAGTTGAAGAAAATCTGGCCAGCTGCTTGTAGATAATGAGCCATTTTCTATTTGTTAAAGGAATGTAAGTTTCTTATACTTTTTTTATCTTGAGTTATTATAGTGACCACACCACTTCTGACGGTAAGCATGGTGCAGTCAAAATGACCGAAATTATCAACATTATAAAGGAAAACAATCGACAGTAGCTCTGATCATGCCGACCTACACAAATATCTCTTCGCGCATCATTTAAAGGATCATAGTACGGTGGAAACACACTCGGGCGGAAGACCATTTCTCAGCGAATCGATCAATGTAAGAGTTAGAGAACTTCTTAGTCCTAGCCGGGGCCAGAGGTGTGTTTAATCGTTTAAAAATTTAGTATTCTGTGATTTTATATTAAAACTAGTTTCTGCCCGCGGCTTCGCTCGCGTTAAGAACTATTACTATTAATTAGGTATAGTTTTTGCGGCTTTATTTTGTTAAGTGTGTATAAAAAATTAGGGCCTAATCTGTCATTAGGCGCTAAAACTATCAAGCTATTATTATATTATAGTCGAAAATCTGAGAAGATTTATACAATTTTGATCCCCTATTTCATCCCCTTGGGGTTGAAATTCATTAAAATTCTTTCTTAGCTGATGCCTACGTCATAACATCTACCTGCATGCCAAATTTCAGCCCGATCCGTCCAGTGGTTTGGGCTGTGTGTTAATAGATCACTATGTCAGTCAGTCAGTCAGTCAGCCAGTCAGTCATCTCTGAGTTATATATATTTAGATTACACGGTAACTCGGAACTGATGCTGCCCCACAGTGCGGAATCGTCAGGGTCCTTAACTCATCACTAACTTCGGGCAGAATTATTATGTTTCAGCTGACTGGAATGGTGTCAATGGATACGTTACATATACACAAATACATAATTAGTTACGGAGAGTTATAAATTTTCAATTTATTGTTTATTTAATACGTTTTACGTATAATATATATTTTTTATTAATGTTTCTTCTTATGATTTTATTTATGTGCTTGCTTTTTAAATAATAAAAATATATTATTATTTAAATAAAATTTATCTAAAATAAAACAGTGTATTTGATTATTTAATTTCGAAACAATCAATTCTCAATGAAGAGTGTTCTCAGAAGCTACATTCTTGCATTCCACCAGCCCCATTTCATCATAAAACCACTAGACACCGTGTTAGATACCATCCGTATGCGGTAGACGTTCCTCATATCTTCATCATGGGAACACCTAAGGAGTGTAATATGCTTCAAGCAAGCATATTTCCATGATCTTATGACTCAGGAGTCTTTAGGAGAAATTTGAATAGGCATTTGTCGGGTGGACGCGGTTCATCATCGGACTTATCTTCATCTTCCACCAGGTGTGATTGAGGTCAAGTGTCCGCTTGTAATTCATTAAAAAAAATCAGAGAGACGCTGACAAAAGCTGCCACTTAACATCTAAAAATGTAAATGAATATCGAAACACAATGTAAACGATCCTCAGTTATCGTAACACACGAATTGTTGTCAGAATTAGAGGTTAAACGTAATCGCGGAAGTATTTGCGAACTATTCTGATTTAGAAACGTTACTATCGAACTGCCCGCCCTCGTAATCACTAACCCAATCAAACAGCCCGCTGCGTCGCCCTAACAACCCTCATTCAGTTATGTGTTCACGTATTTGCTCAAACATTTGCCTGTCGCGTCGCATACATCGTGAACAGTACGGAAACTTAATTTAAAACTAAATAACTTAATGCTTTTTTTTACACTACGTCGAGAATGGGACTACAGTGCATCTGATGGTAAATATAGTGTACTTCAAAAATGACAGCAACTTGCATAGGATACAATCCCACGGACAGTCTCTGTCATCATGTCTATGATATGAGGTCTCTAGGTATACTCGTATATGAATCACTCGATGTACTGACGAAGCTGATCCCGAAACACGACAGGACGAAGTGACTCATTATGACGGTCTTTACGGATTTTGTTTTTTTATGAGGGTTATTTTTATATATTAGTTTATTGTTTAACTTGTCATATTTCTTTCTATAATAATATTATTTCTAATTTTTTTTATTAGAAAAATATAACTCCTTGTTTAGTCTTTCTTATCAACCTCACAGAACAATTACAATAATTAATTACGTTAGTTACACCTGTCAGTAGGTTCAGAACTTGCCTACTTGAGTTTAAGGGACCTGTGGAGTAACTGCTGTAACAATGCCTATAGTGACTCGCAAGGCCACAATTCAAATCTTGGAAGATAAGCTTAGGTTGGCAATAGATGAACTTATTTGACTTAAGTTGAACTTGACTTAGAGTATTCACGGCAATTTTGTGAGCAGTTGTTACAGGAAAGAGAAGAGAGTGAGGTGGAAGTTAAGAACATTATTGATAAAAACACAAAGCTAAAAAATTAATTAACTAAACTCCATATTCAATTAATGGACACTCTTGCTCAAAGATATAAACTGATGGACATTGTATCATCATGCAATCCGTGCAGTCAGACCCATGAGCATGCATTGAAACGCATAAGTGTGCTGGAATCGGAATTAAACAGTTTCCATAAAGTTATCAATCATTTGGAATTGCAGGTTGGCAACCAAAAGGCTGATTAAAACTAATTTAATCACCTTTTTTGGCATTAAAATAAGGGTCTCGTCGGGGCGAGTCGTCGACGTCGCGTCTTTTGAGACACTGAAAGCTTACTTTTTTACTTTTCTTTTTTTTTACTAACCATTGTTAGTGAAAATTTATATTATTTTAAAGTTTTAGTATTAAGGAAGTTTTTTTTTAATTCTTATAGGCTCATACCTCTGTTTTGATATTGGTCTCTCCGAGACGTAACTTTTAAGGCATCGCAACCCCCATATTTGATTGTCCTGGAATAGTGAAAAATAATTTTAGTGAAAATTCTATAGGGACATGCCTTTTTTTACATCAAAACGAGGGTCTCATGGAGACGAATCTGACGAGGTATCGCAAACTCAAATTTTGTTTTATCTGAAATAGGGAAAAACACCTATTGGAGAAAAAAAATATTTTGGGAAAATTTCTTTTTCGGCATAAGGATAGGTTAGGGGGAGATCCCTTGAGACGATTCTTTTGGGGTATGGGGATCCCATCTGCGATCTATATATCCGGAGATATCTATAAAAAACAGAAAAAAACTTATTGCCAAGAGATAATAAATAAATTCTGTACTAAACAACTAACCTTAACACAGAAAGAATTGTCCTGTGGTTGCTACAAAAGTTTTATGAGTTGAAATTCCAAATTCTCTAGGAAGTCTCAGAAAAAAGTGCCACTTTATAAAAACTTAGCAATCACTTATCAAATTTTTTTGATTGATTTTTATTTTATACTATAATATACTATTGGATTTGTTTTTGATTAGTGGTCCTGGATTACTTCAGCAAAAGTCCATACATGATTTTACAAATAATGCCTCAGTGATTATGGTGATTATATTGTAAATATTTGTAAAATATTGTATTGTAAAAATTTTGCCATCGCATAACTTCACCATTTTTGGTCCTAAAGCTCTGGAATTTCCTTAGGGGATGTTATTAAAGTCGTATAAGGATTCAAAATAAAATTGGATCAATTTATTTTTGGAAAATTTTGGAATCCTTTGTAAAGAGTATAACACCGCGAAACCTTGGGATAAGAGATTGGCTCCAACTTTGGGTCACTGTCGTCTAGGACGTCATTTTGACTTATAATAATGTTTTTACCGTCATCGTATTCCTATTAAAAAAATGATCCTTGGTAACGCCACTGTAACAGGGTTGATGCCTGAAGGGCCTAGCTCAGTAAATAAAAAAACAATCAAAACCTGTTACATAAAATTTATTAAAAAAAAACTGGAAATAATAACACGCGACTCGCGAAAAAAGATTTGAGCGGTGGATTCGGGTGTGCTTGTTGTTCCTTTTGGCTTTAAAAGGAACAGAGGACTTAACAGAGGAATCGGCGACTCAGGCGACCCCCCTAGGCTGGTACGGTCGCAGGTCGGCGACCCTGGGACGAACGCGGCGAGACACGCCGGGGCTCGCAGTCCTCGAGGCTGGGGGCGATGCTCGTGGCCACTCCCAGGCTCCCGCAACCAAGTGCAGTTCCTTTTTAAGGGAACGTGTAAAGAACCCGGTTATACTAATCCGGGTCCACGATAGGCACGACCAGTTGGCACCGTCGGACAATATTCGGACTATTAATGTACGTCCTCTCACTGCTAAAGTTGAAAGAGCAATCACAAATGCGTTTGTCTGGGGCAGTAGGATAATTAATCTACGCCGCGCAAATAGATGTTTCTCGAATTTGTGGAGAGTTGTAAGCCCTAGCGTAACTCCTTCAAAATATGTTATATGTAAATACCAGTTATGTAAAAGAGGGAGGAAGTATCATAGCGTGACATAAATCAACGCTACAATACCCCCCCTCTTGGGAAGGCTTTTGCTTGTGCAAAAGGCAGGGAATTGTTCCACCAATCGAAACTTTCACCAGCTCACACTCTCATTCCTACATTCATACTTCGACACTCAGCTCTGCCATTATCTCTTTCATGAAGGTACTGATCTGGCACGAACAAGGACCCTCCTTTCATTCAGAGTGACAGCCATGATTACGGTTGCCACTCACTGGCAAAAAATCCGATGGGGAGTCTACACAACGAGACTAATGATGATTGCTGGTTGATTACACACTAAAATAAAAACACCATTGTTATTAAACAAAAATGATGTTATAAATATGATGTTACTAAACATCATATGCATTGTTAAAACTGGTAATGCAAAACCATAAACACATGTTAAAGGCCATGCAAGCCCATAAAAAGGATTATTTACCAAAAGAAGGGAAAAACCGAACCCACAATAACGCTATACGCGTATATTAATAAATAATTTAATGTGTAACCAACCAACTGGGGAGAGAAACTAAAGAAAATAAAAGAACTAAGTCTTGAAATTGGGCTAGGATTATGGAGTAATATAAATTTAAATACTTTAGACATAATGTTAAATACATGTACTAAATAAACTAAATGTAAATATATAATACATGATAAAATATAGTACATGATAAAAATGTGACAAGGTAAAATACATTTTGTTATTGTAATATAACAAAATATATACAAGTGTAAAAAAAAATTGTAACCAACGCCTATAAAAATTAATTTATTAATTAAAGGCTAAGTTCAATAAATGGCGTGGTTATAATTTTGTGTGTTGTGGATTTAAAATTAATCCCGACGACTGGGAATTAATTTCAAATCCTTCAAATGCCATGTGCCTAGGTCCTTACCGGACATGTCCTCTAAGACAACTACTAACGGGGATAACGTTTTCGTAACTCTACACTTTGTAAATTTGGGAGCTAACTTTTTACTAAAGTATGCGGCCTTGTTACTCTGGAAGTACTCCTTCTTCCAGACGAGGTCACCTACTCGTAACTCTGCATCCCGCCTCCTCAAGTTGTAGGGTTTGGAATAACGTTGATGAGCATTCCATAAGTTGAGTTGGACAGTGTCGAAGATTCTCGCAAGAGCCCCTAGGTTCCCAGCGTAACTGTCCCTGGGCAAGAGAACTAGGCCATTTGGGTCATCATTCTCTATGAAATGTGACCCGCATGGAACTAGTTCACGCCCGTGCACTAGAAACGCCGGTGTGAACCCAGTGGACTCATTGATGGAGGTGTTCATTGCGAATTGGATCTTCGGCAACTGGACATCCCAGGTCCTATGGTTCTCATCTATGTACATGGTGATCGCCGTAATGATGGTGCGATTATAACGTTCCACCGTATTAACTTGTGGCGTGTACTTAGGTGTAAATTGGATATTAGGCACTTTATAACGCTTAAAGAGTGCGTTCAGCTCTTTACTAATGAACTGAACGCCATTGTCCATCAGCACCGTTTGCGGTATACCGTGGATTAAAAAAACGTGGTTCTCTAATAATTTTGAGACCACTGGTGCTGTCGCTGTTCGCATAGGCAAGATTATTGTGTATTTAGAAAAACAACAAGTAATAACAAGAATATATTGGTTACGCTGAGATGACAGTGGGAGTGGACCCATAATGTCTACAGAAATAAATTGGAATGGACGCGAGCATACTTTTGGTCTACCTAAGCGACCTAAAGGAGTGTTATTAGAGTACTTGTTCGCTTGGCAAAGCTCACACGTAGAGACGAACTCTACTGTATCTTTGTACATACCAGGCCAGTAGTATTGTAACGATAAACGTCTATATGTTTTAAAAACCCCCATGTGACCCCCGGTCGGCTCCGAGTGTACTTTGCTGAGCGTGTCCTGCCGATACTCAGCCGGGACGACCTCCTTCCACTCAAAGTCGCCCTGGAGACTATGCTGGGTCTTGCCTTTTCTGAAAAGACGTTCGTTAACTATTTGAAAGTTAGGAAAACTAGATGGACTGTTCATGCAACCCTGGTATGTATTTTGGTACCAAGGATCCGAAGTTTGTACTGGGTGGTTTGTAGGGGTCTGACCTATTGTTGCCACAGGCATAGCACGAGATAGTGCATCGGGGATGACATTGTCCTTGCCCTTTCGATGTTTTATAGTGAAATTAAATGAGCTAAGGCGTACTCCCCATCTTGCCAGACGACCACTTGTGCCGGAAAGGGACAGAAACCAACGTAGGCTGGCATGGTCAGTAAAAACGGTAAAAGTGCTTCCGTTGTCCAAATAACATCTCCAGTGTTCGAGCGCCGTTATTACCGCCAAGCATTCCCTCTCAGTGACGCTATAGTTTTTCTCTGCGCCACTGAGAGAGCGACTCATGTAGGCAATAGGTCGCTCGACACCTTCGATGGTTTGGGACAACATGGCACCAATACCGAAGTTACTGGCGTCTGTGTGTACCTCGAATGGTTTTGTAAAATCTGGGCAAGCTAGAACTGGAGCCTGTGATAAACATGTTTTTAACTGTAAAAAGGAATTGTCAGCCTCTTGTGACCACACAAACGGTGGGGCATTCTTCTTAGTCGAAGTTAGGGCATTAAGAGGTCCCGCTAACGACGAGAAATTAGGTATGAAACGTCTGTACCATGACGCTGTCCCTAAAAAACGTTGCACGTCTTTCCTGCACGAAGGTGTTGGAAAACGCAAAATTGCCTCCACCTTTTCGCTGTCTGTACGAAGTCCAAATTCGTCTACAACAAAACCTAAATATTTAATGCTTTCTCTAAAAAACCTACTCTTATCCAAATTTATTGTTAATTTTGCGGACTTAATTTTATTAAGGACGCGTAATAAAAGCGTAACGTGTTCTTGGAAAGAACTACTAATTATGACTATGTCATCTAAATAACAAAAAACTTTGTTTTCGAACTCGGGACCAAATAAAGTGTCCACGAGTCGTTGTTGAGTTGCCGGAGCATTGGTTAGGCCAAACGCTGTAACTTTGAATTGAAATAGACCACGGCCGGGGATATAAAATGCCGTTTTAGGGCGATCCTTCTCTGCAATTGGTATTTGCCAGAATGCCTTGCTTATGTCTATAGTCGACAAAAATTGTGCATCGCGCATATTATCTAGAATTTCGCTAATGTAAGGTATGTTATATGTATCTTTCCTTGTGACTGCGTTTAGCTTTCGAGAATCCAAGCAAAAACGCTGCGAGCCGTCTTTCTTATTTACAAGAAGAACTGGTGAAGACCACGGGCTTTCGCAAGGTTCAATTACGTCTAGCGCCAACATTTCGTCAACTTGTTCCCTAAGAATTCTTTGTTTCTCGGGTGACATCCTGTAATATCTTTGTTTTATTGGATATGTGTCCCCGGTATCTATTTGATGTTGTATTATGTTGGTGCGACCAAGACCTACTTTTTGGAATGATATATCCTCAAATTGCGCGATGATGTTATTCGCGATTGATACTTCGCTATTGTTCAAGGACTTAAATGACTGTATATGTATGTCCTCCGGAACGGTAAGTGCAGTACATACCGCTGGGTCTGTGTTCTTAAAGTATTCAGCGTTATTTGTTATGTCAGTGCAAAGTTCGAATGATTTTATGAAATCGATTCCTAATATAAGGTTTGAGTCGATTTCTGGTATAATGTGTGTTTTTACGAGTTGTGTTTTACCGTTAATAGTTAATGGTAGTAACAAATGACCTAATGAAGATAGGTTCTGACCACCGGCAGCAGTCACCGTTATCACGTCGTCCACGACCGGTACAATGTCATACCGTCGTAAGGATTTATGGACATCCCTACCTACGATCGATATGACACTGCCCGTGTCGAGGAGACCATGCACGGTGATATCAGTGCCAGCTATATGCACCTTAAGATAAGGTCTAGGATCACCTGTTGGTTTACTCAACACAACCGACGAGAGGTCCACTAACTGTGGTAACAGTGGGCCTTGATCCTTTATAATGGCTGCGCTACTAGGTGCGCGAGATTGTCGTCGGTTGTGGCTAATTAGTTTTTTGGCTTCTCCTGTTTTTTCTGTGGTGGTACACGGTTCCTTTGTTGACTGGATTTACTACAACGAGTGCAAGTTTTTATCGTGTAACCTGGATTACCACAGTTGAAACAATGAGGAACGTTAAATTTCGGCCTATTGCCATACGAACGTGGTTTAGTATTGTTGTTGTGTTGTACTACGTTTTGTTTGTACCTAAATTTTTGTGGATCCTCAACAGGAGTTGGGTCTGTGTAAGCCCACTCCGGGGCAAGTGCCTTGTTAAGAGAAGTTGAAGGCTCGGAGAAGCCTAGTGTATAGTTTCTAGACTCTTCGAATGTAACACACTCTTTTTGGAGCATGTCCAGAGTTGTTATATTCTTGCCCGTTAGTGTTTGTGCGTAGTGTGGTCTTATAATCCTACGGACAATTTTTAATTTTTGATCTTCGGTGAGGGGATCCTTAAGGAGCTTGAACATTCCCTTGATGATGGACAAGTAAATGGTAATGTTCTCGTTCACTCCTTGAGTGCGCGCCTTAATGACATCGATGAAGTCACTGTCAAAGTTAGGTCTATCAAAGGTGCTAGTAAGACCTTCCATCAGCTCATGCCAATCACTGACGTTTGCCTCCCTAAACCAGGTTAAGGCTGCGTCTGTTAAGTACTCGTAGGCCAGGTTAAACATTTGCGTATGTGTTAACCCACGAGATACTCTATATTCCTCTGCTTTCATTCTGAACATGCGTACACATGATTTTCCATCGTATTTAATTCGACCAATGTCTTTATAGATAAAAGATGAACACGTGGAATCGGCATGTGGAGTAGTAATAGTTGGAGTCGGTGATGTAAGCTGGGTCAACTTTGTATGTACAGTATGTAATGAATTCACTGTCATACTGTAGTGTTGAACACGTTGTTCGATGGATTTAAGTTGTTTACGATCCGACTCAAGCGATGGCGTTGTTACTCTATTTATTCTGTAGTCCAAATGTGAAATGAAAGTTTGAGTCTTAATAAATAGTGGCTGCTGGAATCTCTGGGAGAGAGTTGCTACGAATTCGCTTACTGTAGCGATAGTTTGTGACAGTTCTGACATTTCCGTTTCAAATTCCAGATTCGATGTCAAATCATCTTCTGTTGTTAATAAAAGAAGTGGCTTTATTTGTTCTCGAAGTTCAACTACGGTAGCCTTCGGAATTGCGCCTCTAATTCGAACCTCATATGAGAGTTCTGGCTTGTTCAATAAGTGGTACTTCATGTTGAAAACTATAGTAAAAAATTAAAAAAATAATGTGTGTTATGTGTGTTTAATACACCAACCAAAATACGCAACAACAATTAAAGAGAAAAAAAAAAATTAAAATGTAAATTTATAATAATTAATAACTAACCAAAATTAATTTTGTTCGTACGGAACCCTAATTGGAATTGCAGACCGGAATTTATAAAAATTTATGTTTAAACTAAAAAACAATTAACGCTCTAACAATTAAATTAACAAAGTGTACTTGCCGAGTTCTGATATAACTTAAAAAAATCAGATATTTACTTATCTAAATGAATAACACAACCCTAAAATTACTTGTTCAATAGAACGTACTTAGTTTGCACTGGCTAAAATAGAAAGTTGCTCCGTGATCGTAATAATAACACTGGTACAATATTTTTACAAATACCTACCATTAAATAAATGTACTTGTTACTGCGAACGCCGAATAATAAGTTAAAATTTCCTTACAAAAAAATAATTCTCTAAAAGAAAACACATATAAATTATGACTAAAATTGCCTTATTTAATAAAGATACACGCTTTTATCTAATTAAAAGAAATAACTCAACTGAGATTATTCAACTAAATTGTTAGAGATATGAATCTGCTAACATAAATTGAGTTTTTACCTAATACGGTAAAAACTCGCTAAATAAATGGATAAAAACGTAAAATATATATATATAAATAAAATATGGCAATGTCATGTAGTGTATTAAATACCGGTAATAGTTTAATTAATTGTTTAGTGTAACAGTTTGCAATAAAAACCCGGTTTATGTAAGGAAAACAATGTAATAATCCTATGCGATTGCTAAATTCACTTAATTAATGTCCAACAGACCTGATGTGCCAACTGGTATAGTGTGCCAAAATACAATTGATAAAAATTGTAATTATTCCCTTAAAATAAATGTTTGCCAACAGTTATGTAACATGTAGTTATCTAATAAATAAAACAAATGTAAACGTGCTGTAATAGAAATACAAAATAACAAAATTTAAGTGGGGTAGTTTCTTATTGAGTTTCTTACTAACAAACGGTTTCAATTACGTTGTTCAATTTAGAATTTTTGTATAGTCACTGAAAAAAAAATGAAATATGGGAAAAAAATCAATAACTCGTAATGAGTTATTTTAAAAAAAACCTTTTTAGTTGGGAGATGAGGTTGTTGTTTTGGGATGTTTGGATTAAGGATTTGGGGTATTTGAGGGATGTTGGGGATTAGGACAATTGATTCCTGGATATACGGGATAGGAATCAAAAGGCTGACCTACCGAGGGGTTGCTACCCTTCGCTTCTGGTAAGGAAGCGGGTCTGCGGGAAAATATACCTAAAATGTCAGAAACACAATAAGATACCTAGACCAAGTTTTTAGTTAGAAACTGAAAGAAACAACAAGCACTATTTCCTTGTGGGCGCCAATGTAACAGGGTTGATGCCTGAAGGGCCTAGCTCAGTAAATAAAAAAACAATCAAAACCTGTTACATAAAATTTATTAAAAAAAAACTGGAAATAATAACACGCGACTCGCGAAAAAAGATTTGAGCGGTGGATTCGGGTGTGCTTGTTGTTCCTTTTGGCTTTAAAAGGAACAGAGGACTTAACAGAGGAATCGGCGACTCAGGCGACCCCCCTAGGCTGGTACGGTCGCAGGTCGGCGACCCTGGGACGAACGCGGCGAGACACGCCGGGGCTCGCAGTCCTCGAGGCTGGGGGCGATGCTCGTGGCCACTCCCAGGCTCCCGCAACCAAGTGCAGTTCCTTTTTAAGGGAACGTGTAAAGAACCCGGTTATACTAATCCGGGTCCACGATAGGCACGACCAGTTGGCACCGTCGGACAATATTCGGACTATTAATGTACGTCCTCTCACTGCTAAAGTTGAAAGAGCAATCACAAATGCGTTTGTCTGGGGCAGTAGGATAATTAATCTACGCCGCGCAAATAGATGTTTCTCGAATTTGTGGAGAGTTGTAAGCCCTAGCGTAACTCCTTCAAAATATGTTATATGTAAATACCAGTTATGTAAAAGAGGGAGGAAGTATCATAGCGTGACATAAATCAACGCTACACCACAGATAATAAGTCCTTGCTTTGTCTGGCTCTTGTTGCGTTTTTGATTGCCACCCAGTCCGAGGGGAGCGTAGTTTGCCAAACCATTGTGAAATCGTTCGTCTTGCAACATACATACGCGTCGACGGTGCACCTCAATAATTTATATATTTTGGTTTCATACAAATGCTGTGTTGTGGAAGTGATATCACATATCGACAGGACTGCTGAACAGCCTAACAGGTGGGTGGCAACAGTTATATCGCATGAGCCAAGACCTAGAAAAATTACAGTCCACTTTCTAAATACCACGGACCCTCCAACTCATGGCGGTTCCAATCCTATTAAGCCCAAACACGATCATCCTAGCTTGTTTAATTGGGAAGCTATAAATTGAAGTTGATTTTTCGTGAAATTTAGTTGTTTTATTTGAAAACTTGGAGATAGAACAACTCAGCCATCTTTAACTTTAGACACTTGGGGTTTCTTCTGGGGATACTGTTCGGGTCTGCTCTACCTGGATAATTGGATTTGATTAAAATAGTTGTCTAGATTTAGCTGAGTAGTTGGTCTAGATTATTATAATTTTTGTGTGTATATTAATTATTAGTAAACAAGTTATAAGTAACAAAAACAAAAGTAGTGTTAGTAGTACACAAGTTAAACTTGTATAGTTGTAAACCAAATATGTGTAACATAATAGATAGTAATACAAAATTGTAATTGTATTAGAATAGATAGGTGTGAAAAATTGTAAACAAAAAATTTGAAAACATCAAATGCGAAAAGAAAATCGCAAAAATAATTTTAAGGTCGTTGCAGTTAATAGCAACGGGTATGAGGAAAAAAAAACCTTAATCGTGTGCGGCATTAACCCAGAATGACACAATCGTTCCCTGTTTTTGGAATAAAAAAGGATCAGTATCGCCTTACTGTCGGCTCTCTATACAAGGCCGTTACCAGTTTTCATGTTACAACCGATTACTCGGCAACGCAAACACGCAAACACTTGATTACTACGACGCGATTACTTATTGATCAAACGTATGTTAATTGCGTTTACGCCTGCGTTAAGTGCGTATTCACCACTTCAAATCCAATATTAAAACATTTTAATTGCTATTCGAGAGGATGAATCGATTTCTTATTATAAACACTTTAACGAGATTTTATGCGTATACAGAACATTTCCCCAGTACATGTTTGCCCTGTGCTTATAATTATAAATAAATGTAATTTTGAAGAGAAACAATTTTGGATTCCAAGTGCAAGGATATATAACAAAGTCAACAATACAATAAATATTTGGAATCTGTCTAATTAAGAATGTAGGGTACGGCTGAGCGATCCGATGTTGAATCTGGGATATAATGATATCGAGGAACTGTTGCTGGAGCAATTGCATCTAAAGGTTAACATTATTGTAAATTAATTGTATGATGCATATGGAATGTGTTTGTTTCTGATGCCTTCTATTAGATGTGATGCAGATTTCTACACGATCTTTTTCTTCATCTGGAAAAGTCCAGAATTATGTGTCGGGTTCGAACCTAAGAATATTCGTATTGCCGCGCATGGATTCCGGCCTCTTATCCACTGGTCCCTGCAGCAAACGAGCCATAGGAAGACCGCTTATGCGCTGGTCTGATGACATTAAATCCATAGCGGGCGCTAGCTGGTTCGAAACAGCTTCTGACAGATACAAGTGGAATTGCTTGGAGGAGGCATACACCCGAAGAGGGGTTCTCATCGGCGCTGTACTGCGGGACTATTAAAAAATAGAGCTAAAATTTTTAAATAGGCACGTACAGTCAAAATGAAATTTTAAGTTATATGTTATTGTATTGATTATCATATTTAAAACTTTTTTTTTATTTTTGTAATATTATATTGATTATAGAGTTGTTAAATTTTTTTATTTATATATAATTTTATCTCATAATGTTGTATGTAATTCGTCATAATAATAATATAATTGGTATTGGATTGTCGATGAGAGATAAATGGCTTTTTTATTTTATTTATCCACTGGTCCACCACAGTCACAATGTATTTTTTCGTTAAATAAACTTTTTTATTTTTGTATTTCATAGTGGCTGGTCAAGGTTGCTATATCGTACCTGATGGATAGTACGACACCCTCGTGATCCTCTCAGGCATCATTTAGTTTTTTTTTTGACTTGACATATTACACTAGCCTGAGAGGGTCTCTACAACTTCATCGGGTGGGGTGGGCTGGCACTTAAGTTGCTCCACCAGCGACAATTGAGGGATATATGGTAGCACAAGTTTTTGGACTACACGATGCTTACCATAAGTCGTGATGTGGTTAGCACTTAACGGTGAGCTGGTGAGGACTTAAACTACTCGGCCAGTGACATGGTTGGGTGGCAACGTAAGGGCACCCCTGTGGGTACGACTATCGACTTCTGCAGCTGGCCAGGGAAAGACCCTACGGTGATCTACTAGCGTTTCAGAAGCTACTACCTTGAGAAGAAACGCCGAAAGAAACTCAAGGTTGCGTTGGAATCATATACTATGACAGAAGGTTTCTAGCTAAATGAGCAACTGGATACGCACAAGCAGATCCCATAAACGCGATTGGGAGACGGAATTTGTACTCGTGTAGTATGCTCACGAGCCAGTCGCGCATCGCCCCACCACGTCGCTCGCTTTAATTTACAAAAGCTGTTTTTATCGCTAAATCTCAAGAATATCCCGCAAGGTAAACATCAACAAGTCGTTTCAAATTAGAAAGACAACGCCGGGCAGGCGGCGGCGGCTCCTTAAGGGCCGTCACCAAATTTGTAAGTTAGAGAGAAGTTTCTTCAAAATATTTACACAAAAATTCGGTCCAATATAATTTCACTTATTGTCCTACCCTCCTACTGCAAAGAATACAGAACGCTGAACAGACATGTCATTTTTGTATTATTTTATTAAGTTTTGCGGCTCTGGATGCAAGTCCGTTTAACCTTTTTAGTATTTTCTATTCAGTAACCTATGATTGAGGTTAAAACCAACAGGGCAAATCAGAAAATTTCCCGATTTCCCCGCAACGCGCTGCTGTCCGGGTATCCCATCGCTGTCCAGACTCGCACCAGTCTAGACAACAAAAACAGCATGCACTGAAGAACATAGTAACCACAGATCAGCAAGCCTCCGATGGATGAAACGCACCCCAGGCTCGGATGGCAGCGTGTTGAGAGACCCACTCCTGGGGTTTTAGCTTAGTGGATGTCTGGCTTGCCTAGGCTGCCGCCTTTATGGCTGTCTTGACGACCCTAAGTAGGATTTTTGTCGAGTTATCAATAAAAAAGTAAAAAATAAACTTATATATAAATGTATTTTATTATTTGTCTTCTACTTTATGCGCCTTAGCTGGGTGGCTCAACTGGTCAACTAGCATTTGCTGAGCTGACTTTTCTTTGGTAAACCATTACAGTATATGGTATTTGCTTTTGTTTTTTAGTATGATGAATCTATCCTTCTGTGCTGTATGTTATGTTGTATGCCAAATAAATGTTTGTTTTCTCTCTTTCCTTAATAACATAAAAAGTATTTTTATGTGATATGTAAGCGATGTGAGTATGATTAAGGACATAAAAAGTCTAGTCTGATTTTTATTTATTAACTAATCTTTGACTATGCCGCCAGCTTTAACGAGGGCCGACTGGAAGGGTTATTTGTACAAGATTTGCTTGATTTTCGTGGAAAATACGGTTTTCTCTTACAATTTTTCCGTCGTTTTCTTTTCATTTTCACGTAGTTATTGTTGAACCCGCAACAGATGCCACCCACTCTAGTTGGGAGCGTCGTTTTATTGATATTTTAGATTTGGAAAGAATTTCATAACGATGACTTTAAAAAAAAACATTGTATTTTTTAAATAATGCTGGTTTAATACTATTGACAATAAAAAAAAAACCTGAAACTACATATTTCTCCATATATTGCTATCTACAAAACAATAACTGCTTGTATAATCTTTGTGAATGATACTTTAATAAAAGTCTGTTTCGTATCGTAAAATTAATTGAATGAATGAAGTTACAAAGATGACGATTGACGTTTAAAATCCGGAAACAACAAGACTCGTATTGCAGTTTTGCCACAGTTAAGTATTTGATTAAAATATTTTTAAGAAATAAAACCTAGTAGGAAGTATTCGATCATTTTTGAGATATAGCAATTTGTCTTAAGCAACCAAATCATTGAGTTAAAAATAATCCCGAGATCAGCCCCCGGGAATATTATCCAGGAAAGTGTTATGCCTCAGAAGGATCAGAATCATAATATCCAATTGTAAACTCTTAAGTGGAATTAGAAATACAAGACAATTGCGTAATTCAGCCGACGCACAACCCCATCTATCGAGCGCAGGATATAACAAAATAATAATTTTACATTTAAGTTTTATTTACAGTTTTACACACACAGGGCTAGTCTCAAACAATATTGTACACTTGGATTATGTGACATACAAAAAGATATTAATAATTTACTTCAATATATATGACTCGCGGCAAAGTATTCTATTGAAAAGCCGTGGTGGCTGCCGGCAGAATAGAATAGCACCTCCCTCTTCTTGCTGAGGTGCCGTAAAAGGCGACTAAGGTATCTCTTTAACCCCGCAATTCTACCAGGTGTTCAGAGAAGGAAAACTCGAACAAACCTGCATCCTGCTCCCTGACGATCGTACTGGTTCTCCTTTCCATCGGGTCTGAGGGAGCTCGGACGAGAGAGTGCTTTTTTGGCAGCGCGTCTATTTATCCACTTAAATATCTCCTGCGCAATTGACCGTTTCCGAAAACTGGACCTCGATTTTTTTTAATCGGTGTTGAAACAGTCGCCGTGGCGGAAACCAGCTAGGACATCATCTGTTGAAAAATTTGTTAATATTGGCATTCAAACCTTTTTTGGTAACTAGGGAGAAATCCGTGAGGGGGCTGCACCGGTGTGTCAAACTCCTACTGACTAAAACCACCGGGGTGCTCTTCGTATCCGTTTGCCGCGGCCAAGGGTATGGCTTTTCCATCTTCCTCAGCACCTGGTGACGTCGAACCTTTTGCAGGCCTCATCTCTTCTGCATTTGTAACAGGTGATGTTAAAGACAATACCACAACGTGATATTCCGCCTGACCTTGAAAAGGAATCCCAGTTTCTGAACAAATTTGATGAAACTTCTTAAACTTAATTTGTAGCCGGAGTTTTAAACAATAGAATATAAAAAGAAATGAATTAATAATGAATGACTATAAATAGAGTTTTTAAATTCCGTACGACGTGTACTATATAATAAAGAACCCTTGGGGACACCGGCAGTCCGTAGTCGTAAAAGGGTGAAAGGGTATTTCGGGTGTATATATATCTTATTCGCTCAGCTCGTAAAAGAAATAACCCGAGAAATCTATCCAATAACCCTTATTTTCATTTCAAATGTATTTTAACAGAATAAAAGATGTCGAAGCTTCTACCTTTGGGTATTCCAAGCTTAACAAAACATAAGGCACAAGAATATTCTCACATGTTATTTAAATAACCTTTGTTAATAAAATAAGGAGTGTCCGCCAAAGGTTCTCAAGCCGAAGTGCGATTCACCGAGTTACCCTCAGCACCTGGCAGACGGGAAGAGGATCACCACGGGGGTTTTAGTCGGTAAGAGTTCAACATACTGGGATAGCGGGCCCCACCGTTAACCTGATGGTCCATTAGGATTTCCTTAGAGTCCGGGTTAAAAATAGGCCGTAGCCAAGTGTTTTTTGCTGTTTTCTATCGTCTGAATCACGGCGAATGTTCTGAAAAGCTACTTAGCATTGTTCCATCCTCTCCCTTCGCGGAGTCACAGCTATACTGTAACTCACATCCCGGCTTGGACTAAAATGAAAGACAGAAAAAGTTTATTGAGTTAAAGAAACAACACACAACCAACATATTTATATAAAAAACAACAGAAAGAATAATACATAACATTACATCATGTATCCTGTGAGCTGTTATCAATCTCAAAGAGCACTCGGCTCAGCGTGTGCTGGGCGACGCTGCACGCGCCATTCAGCGATGATTTACAGCCGACGCTCAGGCAAACTGATTGCGATTAAAAAAATATTTTACCCTTACCTTTGTAGAGACATTGTACTGTGGAACATCCTACGACTTTGAGTTCATAAAGCGAAGCGTGAAGAGATATCCGTGTAGGCCGGCAGGATCGCGGCGGTTATTGGCCTACGGTTGTCCCTCAACAGTCGTATTTAGTTTTTAGATTGCACTGTATTTTTCCATCAGGTACAGAGCACTGTGTTGAATCGGTATTAAAAAAAACAGTAAAGATCAAGTGGTGGCTGAGACTGGGTGAGCGGAGAGCAGGATATCTAGTAGCAAGACGGGCTGACTATATTGTCGAGATTGAGGGACTTGCCCGGATGCGATTGGAACAGTAGAAGAGAAGCGTTTGCTTAACAGCAGGGTGAAATAGGCTGTGGACAGTGATAATGGATAACAAAAATAATATAAATCTTAGGCTGATTTTAATGGATGCTATTTTGACTTCAGTGTAAACAGAGATACACTGGAGGCTGTATCCACTTTGTGCTTATATGTAGAACGTAACTAGTAGTACAGCAGATCGCCGTTCTCAGCGCACTGGTCCACGTTCTATTGGGTGCTATTCGGGATTCCTCACGGTTCTATCCTTCACCGCTAAACATGTAGTGCTTAAATGCGTAAATGATCTGGATAATCCCAGATGTACGAATCAGGGTGCGAACCTACTACCACTGTCGTCGCCGCACATGTGTACCAGACTCTTGTCCACCAGGCCACCACGGGCCCAAATAATGAATGTCTTATGGTTATTTCCTAATTTCGTCAACTTGAAAGTAGCTTTGCGAATATTTAAACTCCAATTATAATGTATTTTTAGTTTTTAATAAGGATGAATTTATTTCATGAGCAAAGTCTAAACAAAGTCAGAGTAGCATCAATAAATCTCAGCCTTAGTTCCATGATCTTTAATGCGCATTAGCTTATTTTATTTTAACGTTCATTTGGAACCTTCGGCCTCGGTTAAAACTTTATTACATTTTGGGCGAAAGTGCAGTTGCACACTAAAATATGAAATATTTATGTCCACAATCACAATTTTAATGATATTCGAGTATCCTTTCAACCGAGACCTAAATGATTTTAATTAAATTAGCATGTTGTGAAGATGGTTTAGAAGCCGAGTTTGTGAATTAGGTATCTGATATGTAGTACTGAAATATGCTTCCAGCATGTGTCACCGGTGGCTGGCAAAATTATATCTCTTCAGGGGACGTGTACCATCGATAGCAGATGATTGCCTTTTAACAAGGTAGGTACGGTGGTGAAATTTACCTAGGTCTATAGCGCAGGTATAGCGAGTATAAATAGAGAAATGAAGGAGTTCAGACAGCATGGCTAAAGTACATTTAATATAGCAGAAAGTCCAGTAGAAGTAAATAGAAGTAAAGTCCACAGAGAAACAATAGAAATACGAACACAGAACAATACAAAACAGTGCAGTGCGCGAGCGGGCGAAATGTGTGGCTAGTGATAGACTGCCGGCCGGCTGCACGGGCTGCGGAGCGCTCGAGTCGCGTGCGCTTGCACAATCTTCCGCCGCCCACCGGTATGCAGCGGCTCTCAACCCTAGAGCCCGTTGTGTGTTTCCACAATCCAACACGTGCAAAATAAATATTATAATAATTTATTTAGTATACAAAGAAATTAATAAATGAGGTACAAAGAAGAAAATAATAAATAATGTTAATAATCTATACTAATATTATAAAGCTGAAGAGTTTGTTTTGTTTGAACGCGCTAATCTCAGGAACTACTGGTACGAATTGAAAAATTATTTTTGTGTTAAATAGACTATTTATCGAGAAAGGCTTTAGGTTATATAACATCACGATGCAACTAATAGGAGCGAAGAAATAATGGAAAATGTAAAAAAAACGGGGAAAATTATTCATCCTTGAAGGCTTCCATTGCGTGCGCTGCGAAAACGGTTCAAGATACCAAAAATATATGTACGAAAGAATTATTCTTCTTGAAATGATCTAAAAAAATGTCCGCGACAATATATGTCTATCTTTTAAGATTAACTTAATAGAACCGTTTTTATGGTAATCGAATTTGGTCGAAATTAATGCATTATGTGTTGAGAGTTGTATCAACGTAATAATATTAATCTTTATCCAAATAAATGTGTTGTTGATTAAGAGTATTTAATTGTGAACAAAATTGTCTTTGACATCACTTAATTTCAATGAAAATCTTAGAAGATATTACAATAACTTATATAGCAAAACAACGTTTGCCGGATCAGCTAGTATAAATATATAAGTAAACAGTGGCAGATAAAGTAGTAACATAAGCTACAGCTTAATCTGGCGGCGTGTATATTCAGTGGCTCAAAGATGACCTTTGACCGTGATATATTTAGCCCGACATTGCGACAGTGATTGTCATTATATTTTCATTCCTTGGCGATCACTTCAGTCCCTGAACTACGCTACAATTTACAACAGGCGCAGTGTAGTCACTTCACCCAGCATCAAAGTTATTTTTTACTTTTCGTACCATGTTTGTAGAATTAATTTGCACAGTTGTTGAGCGTTGCGGGTAATGGTTTCGATTCTCGCTCGGAAATCCTAAAATATAAATATGGAAGCACTTATTTAGACATTAATAATATTGCTGCTGCACGACTATATGTACTGCTCTGTTTATATTCTGGCTGCAGTGGTCTAGTGGATAAGCAACCGGTGCCCATGCATGGCAACGCATACTTCTGTTTTTTTTTTTCAAATTAAATACGCATTTATGCACAACATGCTCTCCGATGAAGGAAACCCGCATGGGATCAAATAAAAATGTCATGTGTACTAGTGCCACGAGAACGGCGATCAGCTGCGCTACTGGTCACATTGGGCACGACATTTCTTTTTTTTTTTCAGATATATCAGCGTAATGTGGATACAGCCACTAATGTATCTCTACTCATCCCTGATAGGTATTATAGCATGGCGGTGTATTTTTTAAATATTCTAGTGAAAGAGGATAAAGGGGATATATAGGCTATAAATCTAAAAGAACAATAGAAATGCAAAATAAAAATCAAACCACAAAGTAAAAATATTTTTATTATACAAAAGTTCTCACAATTATTTTCACATTTATTATATTCATAATACTATATTCACTTCGAGTGCATTTCACAAGTGTACAATTAAAATATTCAATTACAATAATCAAGATAATATAATATGTATAAAAGAGGTTAATAATTATACCTTCGAGTGGCGCCATTTTTAAATTAAAATGCCTTATATTCCAACATAATGATCCTTAGATCAGTAATTAAAATTAAGTGCAGTGTCCGGCGCGCCGCCTGAGAGAGGTTCCGGAGGCGTTGATCCTTTACACTACCCCCTCCCACCGAGGAAGCCTTAACTGGGCTGTTTCCTCCTTCCTGTTTCGGGCTGCTGGACAAATTCAGATTCCAAGGCTCGGTTAGAATTAGCCCTCACAGCGGCCCAAATGGTCCTATGTAGGATTTTGCCTCGGGTTACAAAAAAATAAAAAAACATACTGCCGAAAAATGAATAGTTTTAGTACTCAAAGATTAAGTTCTTACATTGAGACAATTCCTATTTATAGCCCAGTCAAAGAAGTTATCAATGTTATTATAATTCATATAGAGCTGAAACTTTGTACAAATATTTGGAATGTCGTTATAAATTAAATATGAAAAATTCTGATTTATCTCACATATGTGAAAAAAGAAATTCAAGGTCAATATTCGCAAATATGTTTTTTTTTTTTGCATTTTATAATGAAACTGTAACTTATATTATAAAACTATGTTTGACAACGATTCTTAGGGTAAAAAGTTTAAGAACAATTTTTATAGACAATTGTATGATCTACAAATTTGGCCTATATATTTAAAAATTACAGTTTCGTTGAAAAGTGCAAAAGAACTCACATTTGTGAACTTTGACCTTGAATAACCTCTTTCTTTTGCTGGTGTGGGATCGACGGAGACTTTTAACTTTTCATTTATGCCATAATTATTATTATTCTCAACATTTGTACCAATGTTCAACTCTATAAGAATTAATGTAAGCTTCCCTCTATTTTGAGCTAGCTGGACCGTGTTATTATTACCCGAGTATCCTCTTTCAAACGTCGTCGCATGACGCAATACAAATAATGTTACAGAGTATATTAAACATCAACAAGTTTTTGATGCTGAATATTTATAATTTATAGAAAAACATGAAACCACTCAAGGCGAATAAACTTGATTTGTTATAACAAAGAAAAAAGCGGACAACTTACTTTTAAAAATGCAGTGTTTTAAAAAAAAAACTTAGTTATAAAATATAATTTTAAACAACAAATAACACAATATAGTTCAAACTTAGTTCTTTCAACAACGAAAACGATCACAGTCTTTATTGTACAAACATTTTGGTCAATCCTTCTACATTACAAACCACATAATTATTTATAATTTCACACGTTCAGTATCTCTTCCTTTTTCTATACAGAAGCTATATTTTCCATAAACAATAATATCAATATATATTATCCTGTAATCCTGTTAACTACAAAACACTTCGTAAAATATTATGCTTTTTTTAACACGATCGTCGCCGTGTCATCCATATCTGGATGACGCTCTTCCTGTTGAAGTTAATATGATTTTTACTTGGATTTTTATAAGTAATTTAATGAAACAAGTACTTATATGTAAATATAGGATGTACAACATTAAAATACTAAAAATATTTATTATATATTATAAAATATATTTTATTAATTTATATAGGATAATCATATTACGTTATAATATGGCCCATGTTATTCGTTAGAACATTTGAGGTGAAGAACAAGAGGCTTTGCGATAAATCGAAAATAATACTATAATGCAATCATAATACTCGAGTTATATTGTCTATATTCCGCCGATTTGGGTCCTGTGAGAAACAC